>JARBWK010000003.1:140813180-140948180 GCA_030556195.1 Anolis apletophallus
ACTCTCTCTCTCTCTCTCTCACTCTCCCCGCGGTGCCTCTTCCCCGGTCCCTGACCGGGGCGCGGGAAGAGACCGTGTCCGTTCGCCTCACGCGCCTCGGTCCAGGAGCGGCATGGTAGCAGGCGAGGAGAGGGCAGAAAAAACCAAGGAGGCGGCGCCGCGGCCAGATCCGAAACAGGAAGGCAGCCGGCGAGGGCGAGGCCGCAGCGGGAAGAGCGTCCGCGCGGCCCTCCATGCGGCGCCTGGAAGGTAAGTGAATTACACCTCCCAGAAGGCTCCGCGCCGGTCGCTGGGAAACGGGTCGGCGCGGAGCCTTCAGGGAGGTGTAGTTCACTTACCTTTCAGGCGCCGCATGCAGCCGAGTCGCGCGGACGCCTTTCCCGCTGCTTCCTCGGCCTCTCGCCGGCTGCCTTCCTGTTTGGGACCAGGGTCGGCGCGCGCCTCATGGCCTTCTGCCCCTCTCCTCGCCCGTTACCACGCTGCTCCTGGCCCGGGCTGGCGTTGGCGAACGGGCAAGGTCTCTTTCGCGCGACCCGGCCCAGGGACCGGGAAGAGGCGTCGGAGAAGGTCGAGGAGGCGATGGCGTGGGCCGGGTCCCAAAGAGGCTGGCAGCCACTGCGAAGGCCAAGGATGCGGCGGAGAAGGTGGGGCATGGATACGGCGGGTAAGGAGTCGGGGCGCGGGTGGGGTGGGAGGGAGGAGGAGGAGGGCGGGGTGAAGGGGAGTCGGGGTGGGAGGGTGTGTTGGAGGAGGAGGAGGGGAGGGGAAAGAGGTGCCCGGGAAAAGGGCAGCTTCCCTCCTGCCTCCTCAGGGATCGGGAGAGAACCGGGCACAGCGAGGCTCCTTGCCGGCTTTGCCGCCAGGGCCTTCCTCAGTCCGGTCCCGATCCTGGCGGAGGTGGGAGGGAAGCTGCCGGGACGGCGGCGGGGGGTTGCGGAAGGAGGTGGGAGGGGCTGGGGCGAGGAGAGGCGGGTCCCCTCCTCTTTCCACGCCCCCCCCCCGCCACTCTTCCTGACCGGGACAGTGGCGGGGGGGGGTACGGAAGGAGGTGGGAGGTGCTGGGGGGAGGGGAGGCGGGTTCCCTCCTCCTTGCAGCCCCCCCGCTCTTCCTTACCGGGCGGCGGCAGGGGGGCGCGGAAGGAGGTGGGAGGGGCTGGGGAGGAGGGGAGAGGTGTCCCCTCCTCCTTCCACGTCCCCCCCCTCGCCGCTCTTCCTGATCAAAGGAGGAGGTGGAGGAGGCGCTCTGGCTGCCATGTGCGAACGTTCTAAACGTTCGCGCTGGCAGCGGAGAGGCCGGTGGGAGTCAGTTGCCATTTTGGGGGATTGTTTTTTGGGGTGTTGGGAGGTACGTAGGTCCGGTTTTTTTGGCGTTGTCTGTAGCCAGTGTAATGGTCCAGTCGGTTGTAAAGTTTGGTGTTTCTGCGAGCCATAGTTTCTTTGTCTATATACGACATTAAACGGACTGAGCAAATTTATATATATAGATATGCCTAATGGTATTGTATAATTGCCATGTATATGTGCATTGTAATCCGCCCTGAGTTCCTTGCGAGGGTGAGAAGGGCAGAATATAAATACTGTAAGGAAATAAATAAATAAAATTTGTCCAAGTGAACACTAGTTATCTTTTCCATTTCAAAGAAAAACAAGGTTACAAAGCAGCCAGGAAGTACTGGGTTACAGAAAACTTCACATTCCATCCCACCCCCAGTTACCCTGAGAAAAGTGCCAGTTCAGAAATTAGCTAAGACAAAATGTTTACTGTAAATTTAAACTGATTGAATTCTAGACAGATTGACTTGAATGTAATCCACCCCACCTACAGTTTTCCAAGTACAAAAAGCCTGTGCATGTAACCATAGACTTCAGGGGATCATGTTGCATGCTGGGCTGAGGATACTACTGAGTCCTCCAGTAGTATCTGTATGCTCACTGTTTTTAAAGTACAGTATCAGTACTTCAGGATTAAGAGGGAGAGGTTGCTTGTTGTCGTTGTTTTAATGAGCTACAATGGCCACTCTGTCTCTGCTTTTTTGCATGCCAGCTGTTTCTTCCAGGGAAACCAAAGCATTCAAATATTGCCATCCTGATTGAATGGTACCAAGTCTTTGGACTATCTTGAGAGCAAGACAGGCTAGTCATGATTGGGTTGTGACTGTGCATTGTGAATTTGCAAGGAGGAAAGATAAAGAGATAATCAGAAATGATGTATAAATGGAGGCGGGAGTTCAAGGGGAATGGCCATCAGAAACGGGGGACTTTGGGTTTGGGCAAAAAAGAACAAACGACAGCAGGAACTTAAGAGAATGGCTGGAGCCATAAAAGAATAGAAGTATGGATAACAAAGTCAGTGAAGCCACATAAAGGAGGAAGAAAGATTTTGGTTAGAGGAGTAGGAAGGGAAGATTTGTGGAGTAAAATGGTTGGCAATGAAATAGATAAACCTAGTCTTTAAAAAAATCAGCTGTACAAAAGGAGAAAAAAATCATGATTCTTTTCCATCCAATTCTGCTTTGTACATATCAATGTGCAAATAAGGAGCAGGTGAAGAAGGAGTAACCTTGCCATTACCTTTTGTAAGATCCCTGGGGGTGGGGGGGATAGATTCCAAGACCCCTTGTGGAACCATGAATAATAGTGAGCTCTATGTATTGACTATCCATGGGCCAAAGATAGATCATAGAATTGCACTGGAGTACTTCAGAGAAGCCCACATATACTTCCAGAAGATAATACATTTTGGAGTGTGGATAAGTGAAATTGCTGATATTGAGTTCACAGGTAAGGGGGTCGTACTCTATTTCTATGGCTAAAATACAAGTTCAAAATGACCTCTGGGTGTAAATAATATATAAAGCAACAATGATTCCATTTTCTATTTGTTCACAGAAGGAACACAAACTAATCAAACTGGTTTTTTTAAATTAGTGAGTGTCTTTGCCTGGAACATTGCCAGGGATATTGGTAATTTCCTCTGTAAATTGAGCAGCCTTATAGAACCTAAAGTTCATGTTTCCAAGACAGCATGGCCTTTAAGATTCAGCATATCATTTTAGAATATGGAACAGTTCAGATGTGTCTTTTGCAATTCTGCAGCTTTATGTTGAATCTGTTTTAGATTATCTTTGCAATGTACTCCAACATCTCACTGCATGCCAATTGCTTTACCTTTGGTTCAATTTCTTCATAATCATCTTGGTAACTTCCACAGATTGCACTCGAAGACGACGAGAAGGTGGGACCCTGAGAATAATACTGAGAACTTCTGTAGCCATCTCTCCTGAGCTTGTCACATTCTGCAGATAGTGGGGAAAAGATAGGAAAAAAGACAACATTACACTTCTTGTCGCTATACACAGACTCTAGAGCAAAAATGGAGAAAGAGTGATACAGTATCTGGTCTGAATTTGCCGACATACTACTATCACAATTCAGCGGTACCTTAACTATAACACTTTCTAGCGTGCATCAGGAAGTTAGGGTCACATAGAATCCCGCAAGTGATCTCTTTCATTACTTTTAAAGGGAAGCCCAAAGTGTCACTTGCAGAGATGTCACTTCTCAGTAGTATGGTTATGTTGGTGGTGGCACAATCACCAATTTGGGAAACTGTGTTTCAGTAGTGGCAAAACAGCATCTAGTAGAGCACCTGGGCAACATCCTGAGGTGCAAAATGGGTGTGCTTCCCACCCATATGGCGAAGTATGAAATCAGACCTGTAGGAAACTTCATCTCTCTAATTTCAGATGTCTCTGGGGGGAAAAGTGACAAGATCTCCGGAGAACTGATGCATAAGGGGTCCACCGATTTGAGACCAAGATACACCTCCAAGCTACTGTGGTCTCATACTCCTTTCCAGAAATAAAACAAACTACATGCTGCCCCAGGTGGCTGAACATGCATGAATCTAATGTAAAATCATACTACTTATTTTTGACATTAATACTGAAATCTGAAATATATACAGAAAGTCTCAAGAAAAGCAGAAATATCTGAATCAATGAATTCTACCATACAACTGGATATATGTTTTACTGCTTTAATGCATTCACTTTCCAATCTCTTATTACAGTTCCATGGACTACTACAACCCCCAACCCCACCCCAACCCCCCAAAAAACACCCTAAATTGTATTCTTCATCAGACACATGCCAATCACTCATTGGAAAAATGACCCAGGACACCCAAAACACTCTATTTCTTTAAAAAATATAGAAATTAAAGCTGTATTTACTGAATATACAACAACAGAAAGCATGTGCTAACTATAACTCATGCATATATTTCACAGCTGAAGCTGTCAAAATAGAAAGGCAGCCATTTTCTTTGAAGTGTAGTCTGGATGGACAGATGGTTGTCTACTGCACTGTTTTGATGGAAAATGGTTACTAACACAGGTAAGGGATGCTTATTCATCAGTCTGGTAGACTTCCATAATATGCTTAAAACCTGGGTAGGGATGCCGCTTACTGAAGCACCATCTGCTATGTGGTTTGGGTACGAGACTAGTCAAGCCAACTTCTCTGCATGTGGGTGAAAACGGCTACTAGAACATTACTCTCCTCCCCATGGTAATATAGGAGCCAAATATCAATTAAAACATTAAACGTAATTTGGTCTTTCTCAAACACATCAGGAATTGCTGAAATAATTAAACTCAATATGAAAACAAAGTAATATTTCCAAGCAATTTCTGATCAATATCCTCAGCATTTAAGTTGGCTAAAATTCCATCAATTTCTGTAGCTGCTTTCCAAATCTCCGCCTTCTTGCTTAATTGATATTCAGTGAAATCCCACTGAAGAGTAACAGACGCTGGAACATAAGGGGAAAATGAAATCTTCAGGATGTTGGTGAACAGACCAATCGTGCTAGCTTGCTTCTATTATCTTTCAAAAAATTATGATGAAAAAAGAGTCTGCAAAATATGAATTACAACATAAATATGACAGATTTAATGAGGAGATGTAATGCAAACCTCAATATAGTTGAGAGGGTGTCAAAGCTACTTCAAGAATGTCACAAAAATAAAACACCGGGGATGGTATCAAGCACAAAATCATATGTTAGCAGTTAAAAAATTGTGCCTTCATTTTAGAACTCCATTTCCCAAAAACACAGTATTGATTTCAAGGTGGTCATTAATTCTGTGAAACAAAATACATAATACTACAAGAACAGTATTTGGGGTATGTGTGTAATTCACTGCATATTTAAAAATATATAAAATATATGGTTTCATCAATGTACATATAGTTTGTCATAATTATTACATCAGCTACATAAAAGTAACAGTCAAATAATAGGAAGTTGCTAGACAACAGATCTTACAGAATTTGCAGCTAAAGCACATGCTATGTGAACAGCCTAATACAGTCAGCTGAAATCATATGAACACAAGAAAATGCTTAAATGTATAATATGCTACATTTCTGTCATTTTACTGATCACAGAGATAACACCCAAATTATAATATGTCTTCAAGCCACCTGTCAATCACAGCAACCTATGAATTTCATAGGTTTTCTTAGACAAGGAATACTCAAAAGTGAATACATTGTGAATTTTGAATTGTTTTGGAAGCCACCTTAGGTCCCATTCTGGGAAAAAGGTGGCATACAAATACAATACATTTCCACTGCCATCCTCTTAATGTAGCCACACCAGCTGATATTTCCTGATGGTCTCCCTTCCGAGTAGGAACCAGACCTGACTTTGTTTAGCTTCAAATAATTGCTCAGCTTCCAATACACTTATGCCCACATTTTCATCCTTTTTTAAAGTCATGAAAATGTCTGACATCTCAAGCAGTTTGACAATGTCTAACAGGGACACAGCTCGCCTAAGAAAAGATATTATTTGTTGACTGTGGGTAATTTGCCATCTCTACTATACAGTCACCTTTGTAAGCCATGTCTATAATATTTAGAGGGTGGACAGAATCACCACTGGTCACAATTTAACAATGCACTGAGGAGCCCCCAGTGGTGCAATGGGCGAAACCCTTGTGCCGGCAGGACTGAAGACCGACAGGTCGGAGGTTCAAATCCAGCGACCGCGCGGATGAGCTCCCTCTGTCAGGTCCAATTCCCCGTGAGGGGACATGAGAGAAGTCTTCCACAAGGATGGTAAAACATCAAAACATCCAGGCGATCCCTGGACAACATCCTTGCAGATGGCCAATTCTCTCAAGAAGTGACTTGGAGTTTCTCAAGTCGCTCCTGATACGAAAAAGAAAACCAAACAAACATAAAACAATGCACTGGGAAATGTATGTGATGACATGTCACAGAGATCAATACCACACCATATTTACTCGAGTGTAATGTGCACCTCAATATTGAAGAGGGGGTTGCCTTTGCCTTCATTTGAGAATCAAAGTGTGTGATGTACCCAAGGTCATCCAGGGAGTTTCCATGGCTAAATGGGGAGTTGGGCTGTGGCCTTCAGTTGTAATCCAAAAAGCTCATATATAAAAGGAAATATCAGAGTGGTTTTTTTTTGTTTTTTTTAAAGTGCTGAATAGTTCAATCAAATTACAATCAGGAAACAGATGTTTCATTTTGCCTTCCAGAAGATCTGGAAGTCTGCTTCTGTAACCTAAATATATTTATCAAATCTTACTGCTCACTGGCAATTAAACCAGTATGCTTACACAAAAGCAAGCAGACGTACACTATAGCTGCTCCTAGAAACAGAAAGGCTCTTTTTGCGAAGACCAGAAATTGAATCTCACCTGGAAAAGATTTTAATTGCAATGAACTGAATACAGGGCAGTGCCAATTTTTAAATTCAGAGGTGCCGGGTTATTTTAAACACTTTCTCATCAGTATCTCTCATCTCCTGAGCTCATCGTGTTACATGGCTACTTATCTCTTTTAAACACGACAGGAAACTGAGAAGTTCTAGAAAAAACTCAGCAGTTTCTGGGCTTCAAAGCCAGCCTTTGTTAACACAGAGACAGCATCCTGCAGGTGGTATAGACTGTATTAGTAGAAAGAACCTTTAACAAGATCAAGAAGATTATGCAGAAGGACACTGAACATCACCTACAAAAGTGAAAAGGAAGTATTTAAAAGTCATCTGACTTTCTTTTCCTACTGTTCAGGGACGTTTTAGTGAAAAGCTCAGCTGCTAGCCTTTATACACATTATATGTATATATATATATATATATATATATATATATATATATATATATATATATCACTTGCCGATCATAACACATATCACCAAAATATCTAAGATATTCTCTTGAGGCCCGTTTCACACATACCTGGAGTCATGTGGTAGTTAATGATATCATCACAGATGGGTAGAAACATCAGCTGTAACAAAATGGATGATGTTCTGTCCAAGTGGAGAGGACACGTAAACAAGCCTTAAAACGTGTCTACATTGCTATCTTCCCACACATTTATAGGGAAAAGCATTGGTTGCTCCACACTGGAAAGTTGTGCCGCACCAGTGTAAAACCTGAAATCACATTAGATCACAGAAATTCTCACCCAAGACTCAGATGCCTTATGACCTTATTATGTTAGGCAGCAGATCATGGGATTATTTTGAGGGAACAAGCCTCTAGAAATGTTGTAATTCAAAGTCTAAAGATAGAGTCACTGCTTTAAATTAAAGGAGTCTGCTAAAAGGAGGAGGATATTATTTACATCTCAGAAGACGACACAAGTCACATGATATTTTAAAGGCCGGAGTGCTTTTTTTTTCCTTTTTGGAGGAGGAAATTACTTAAAGAACAAACTGACATTTGAAAAGGGGCAGGAGAGAGCGAGACAAAAAGGAGAGGAATGACTAGTTTTCCCTCCAGCTCTTAGGAATTACTGCCAATTTTGTGGATTTTGATGTTTGAAGCTACTTGATTCATCTGGTTGTTTGCCAGTTCTAAGAAATGTTCTGAAGGCTCAGATACATGCATTTCTGGTTGAACTTGGCCACCATATATTGAAGATGCAAAAATCAGATCAATTGCAGATCCTTTATTATTAGTATTTTCTCTTAAGAACCCTGTATTGAAAATCCAGGGCTGCTTGATGTTTTTTTTTTATTAAAAAAAAGATATACACTGGTGGCGCAGCGGATTAAATCGCTGAACTGCTGAACTTGCTGACTGAAAGATGGACAGTTCGAATCCAGGGAGCAGGGTGAACTCCAGCTTTTAGCTCCAGCTTCTGCCAACATGCAAATGTGAGTAGATCAATAGGTACCGTTTCAGTGGGAAGTAATAGTGTTCCATGCAGTCATGCCAGCCACATGACCTTGGAGGTGTCTATGAATGCCAGCTCTTTGGCTTAGATATGGAGATGAGCATCAATCTATAGAGTCGGACACAACTAGACTTACTGCCAAGAGGAAACCTTTGCCTTTGCCTTTATACACCCTTCTCTTGCAATTTGATAACAGCCATAAAGCCAAACCAAAGTTTAGTATTTCTCAGAAAGCCATGAGGTGTGTCTCTTTTCCTCTGCCTCAAGGAAAACCATCCCACTAACATTCCAGACAGGAATTAAAAAAGCCAGCTGGCTTATGATAATATCTGCTGGCACACTGATAGGCAAGGCAGATGGATCCATAGAGAGAGAGAGAAGAAAATCCCGAGGGTAGAGGAGAAGAAGAGGTGAAAGAGTATGTAGGAGTTGTCATTCTGACAGGATCTCTACAGCAGGTGAAGAATGGAAAGCTACAGAGCAACAAACTGTCAGTATGATCCACTCCAGTCAAAATGCACAAAACCCAAGGACAGAAATGTATTTTCAAAAAGGAATCAGAAACCCCCAGAAAGCATCCCTCTGGACAGGAAAAATGAGATAACAAGAGCACAAAACTAACCATTTATGATTAGTTTTTATGAAATCCACTTGCCTAAAGACACTCTCATTAACCATCAGATTGGGGGCTGTGATATACCCCTGAATTATATAAGTTTTCAAATCACCATGATGGCTGGGAGCAATTTCACCACATTTATGACCCTCTCTGAGCCACTTTAAACCTAAGAGAAACCATCTTTCCAACATAACAAAACAGTTTCTGGGGAACAGAAGGTGGCAGCATGTGGTCCTCCTTTACAAAAAAAGGGGGGGCACTTGAGCAACAACTAGTCCAACTAGCTTGACTTCAATATCATGATAGTAAAAACTGTGGAAACCAAGCCTTATGAGGAATAGTTTATGGAGCTGGCTATGTTTAGCTTGGAAACCAGAAGGCTGAGAGATAGTGTGAAAGCCATATTGAAAAATCTAAATCATATAGAACAGGGCTGTCCAACAGGCGGCCCGCGGGCCGTACACGGCTCCCCAGCCCCTTGGGTACGGCCCCCTACCCTCCTGCAAGAAATAAAATGTTTTTAAAAATATTTTTTAATAATTTTTTTGGTTAAAAAATATTTTTTATTATTTTCATTATTATTTTTTGGTCCTGCCCCTTGGCTTTCCATTGGCCCCCTCCTCTTCTCCTGAGGGAGGGAGGGAGTGACGTCTCTCAGGCCCCGCTCGTGATTGGAGGAGGAAGGCAGCTCTGTGTGCGCGCCCCTCCTCCTTGCGCCAGGCCTGGAGGCGTGAAAAACCTCCCCCGAGCGCCATCTGGGAAGGGCGGGGAAGGGGCGAATTCTCCCGCCCGCCGAGCACATCAGGAGGCCCCGGCCCATCCCTCCCCGCCGCATCCTCGGGCCCTTCGCCTTCTTCCTCTTGGCTGCCTTCCTCCCTCGATCCCCCCTCCCTCCCTCCCGCCTCTCTCTCTCTCTCTCTCGCTTCAGCCAGGCGTCAGGAGGCAGGGCAGAGGCTTGGATACCAAAAAGGGAATGGACTAACTGGGTGAAAAGCATCTAATATTAATTATTTCTAAAAGTATTTCTCAGAATCCAAGTCACAATTATGAAAGAACAGACCTTATTCAATACAAATATATTTAGTTCATCCAAAATAACGAGTAACTAACAGTTAATGTGCCCATTCAAAGCTTGTGTGTGCAGACGTCCGTATACAAGCTTTGAATTGACACATTAACTGTTAGTTACTCGTTATTTTGGATGAACTAAATATCTTTGTATTTGCTTGGATACGCCTGCGGAATGCTGGGAGTTGTAGTCTGCCCAGGCGCAGCAGAGTCTGAGCCTGTAAGTAAGAAGACTCCCAACTCCAGTGACTGGGCTGGGTGCGACCTCACAACCACTGAGGATGCCTGCCATAGGTGCAGGCGAAACGTCAGGAGAGAATGCTTCAAGAACATGTGCGTATAGCCCGGAAAACCTACAACAACCCAGCTCAAGGGGAGTTGTAGCTTCATTATTTTCATTGCTACTTCATAACTGTATTTATGTGTGTGGGGGGGGGGGTGGTTGATTCTGTCATTTGGAAGTTGTAGTTGCTGGGATTTATAGTTCACCTACAATCAAAGAGCATTCTGAACTCACCAACAATGGAATTGAAACCAACTTGGCACTCAAAATTCCCATAATCAACAGCAAATACTGGAAGGGTTTGGTGGGCATTGACCTTGAGTTTGGGAGTTGTAGTTCACCTACATCCAGAGAGCACTATAGACTCAACAAGGATGGATCTGGACCACACTTGACACGAATCCTCAATATACCCAAATGTGAAAACTGGTGGAGTTTGGGGAAAATAGAATTGGAACTGACACCCATTATTATTATTATTATTAAACTCACATAATAAGATATTATCCAGTTCATAGCACGACTTTTTTTTTTTAAAAAATGGAAACTCTTTAGGCCCTGATACAAGATCTATTTCTGTCTCACAATCTAAATAAGGCAAGTGCCAGCCTTTGAACCACACAAGGAGGCATTCAGGCTTGGAATGGGACCTATTTCTATAGATAAGAAGTCCCCTATCAGCCACAGAATTGGGCTGTCACAAGGGCTGCTTGATGTCAAGCTTAGTTTTAAAATGATACTGGAAAGCAAGCCCATTGTAGCTCTTAGACTCTTGCTGAAAAACAGCCAGCATGGAATATAAAGCAGGTTCATGAACTTTATCCGTAATTCAGTTCAGTGCAATTCTGAAAAGAGAAACCCCTTCATTGCTTTTTTTCACTGAGTCAGGAATTCCAACAGATGTACCGCCAAAGCAGATTAACTAAAGTATGTTTGGTTTAACAAAATCTAGCTGATTTTACTAATTCCAACTTGACATAATATTACGCTTCTTCCATCGTTAAATCTTTAGGACAACAGAAGAATAATTGTCTACAGAACTGTTTCCCTCCCAATAACTGAGCTCTGTGCATCGGCTTTTGATGCTAAAGAGCTACACATGCACGGAAGAACCAGGCCATGCAGGCAACACACTTCTTTTTTTAATTGTTACCAAAGTAAGAAGTAAATGTTACATTTTAAAAGTAAGTTTAAAATTACTTCAGAAATTCAGTTTCATTGGCATCTAGTTCTGATATCTGATGTATCATTTAAGCATTGGCAGAAAGATCTAAGTATATATGACAAGTGAAAAAATTGCTGTTACTGTATATACTCATTTATAAGTCAACTTTATAAATAGGTTGAGGTCAGATTAGGGAACCAAATCATAGGCTTGCTTTGACTCATGGTTAGGTCAAAGGCAAAACTAAGGGTCATGGACTAAACAAATATTTACCTCTTCTTTTTTAAAAAAAATAGAGGGAACATCATGAGGAAAACATAAAGAGAAGGGGGAGGTTTGTTTATTTAAGGGATTACAATGGGGGTTTAAAGCGATTTCCAACTGGTAAGGAGGTCAGGCAAAGTTATATTTTATCACCCAACGTGTTGGAGCCGTGGTGGCGCAATGGGTTAAACCCCTGTGCCAGATAAACTGCTGTCCTGAAAGTTGGCGGTTTGAATCCGGAAGACAGGGTGAGCTCCCACCTGTCAGCTCCAGCTTCCTAAGCAGGGACGTGAGAGAAGCCTCCCACAGGATGGTAAAACATCCAGGCATCCGCCGGGAAACATTCTTGCTGACGGCCAATTCTGTCACACCAGAAGCAACTTGCAGTTTCTCAAGTCACTTCTGATACAAAAAGAAACCCAACCTGTTTAGCTTGAATGTTGAGCATATAATTAGAATTAGACTCAGAAAAAGGATGCATGACAATTGGATGAAGGAACTCCAGCAATTTAAGACATGCAAATATAAAACTTGCAGATGGCACTATACTACTTAGAACAATATAAAAGAAAGGAACCCAAATTAGCTCAAGGTAAATCAAGATAACAATGCTGAGCATTCCCAACAACAATCTATTAAAAATTTCACTTGCAATGCTTATTTTCACTTTGATTAGCATTTAATGGTCTAGCAGCTTCAAGGTCTGTCTTCTTACTGCCTGGGGGAATCCTTTTTTGGGAGGTGATTAGTTGGCCCTGATTGTTTCTTGTCTGGAATTCCCCTGTTTTTGAGTGTTGTTTTTTATTTACTGTTATGACTTTAGAGTTTTTTAAATACTGGTAGCCAGATTTTGTTCATTTTCATGGTTTCTTCTTTTCTGTTGAGAACACAGAAATGCTGGACAAATCTAACAACTACCATGTCAGACTACACAGAGAAGCCATTGAAATCCACAAGCATGTGGACAATTTCAACAGAAGGCAAAACATCAGGAGAGAATGCTTCTGGAAAATGACCATACAGCCTGGAAAACACACAACAACCCAGTGATTCCGGCCATGAAAGCCTTCGACAATACATAAAATTATGCTTTCACAAGTAGCAAGCAGTCTTCGCAGTTATATTATATAAGTAGTTATCCCATATTATCAGTATAGGTCTTACACTTTCACTCCAAGATGGCTTACATATGAAAAACTAGGTCATACTTTAACAGTATCCTATGTTTCAGACCACAAACAAGTAAGATGCTGTTTTCGTGTTCTGTTTCCTTAAACCTTCCTAACCAGTTTCCCCAAACATGTCTCCCTGAGAACAAGCATTATCAAATGAGGTGAAAGACTATAGAGCACAGACCTACCCACTTAGAAACACACTTTCCAAAAAGTGATTGTGCAGACATTGTCCAAGCCAAGATTTATTGGCATTCATGTCACATTATGAAGCTACTCATGTAATAATGTATTTCGGAGGGCTGTGGACAATGAAAAGTGTTGTTGTTTGCCTTCAAGTTATTTCCAATTTATGGCAATCCCCACCTGGTTTATTGTCAAGATCCATTCAGAGAGTTTACCCAGTGCATGAACTACAAATCTAAAGACAGGACTGTGAAATTAGGATACTGATTTTTTCTCATCTATTAGTATAAAATTAATATAAAAACATACGTACAACTGTGCCTACAGAAACTTTGAAAATAATAACACCTAATACTGTAGCCCTTCTCCCTTAATCCAAAACCATCCATACAGAAGTAAATGCTTCAGGTGCTTTTGATGTATTTTAAATCAGATCTCTAGTACAAAACAAATAAATACAATTTAAAGACTGTTTAAAGACTGTTTAAAATGCCACATAGCAGTTCATAATATGTAAAGCTATATCTGAATTCATCTCTGGGGTCCTCAGCTTTCAAGTGAGATCTGATAAGTCTCTGGAGCAACAGCTCTTAGCTGGCGCTTGGCTTCCTCTTCTTCTTTCTTATGATTGCTAAAAAATCTTCTAAAGGAAGAATAGAAAGGTGATGAATGTCTGATACAATCCTATTTTGTTTTTATTTTATTAATTATTTGTAGCCTGCTTTTCTCAATAATGGGACTCAAAGTCACAAGTAATAAGGCATGTGGGAGCAGAACACCTTTTTTTCTCACAGGAAAACTATATTTCCTAGAATGTGGTTCCTTTTGTTTCAGTATTTTTCAAAGATAAATACTTTAAAAGATAAATCCATTCTGGAGGAGGGTTGCGGGCTTTGAAAATGAGTAGGGGGTGATGTGTGTTTCATGACCCGCTTGTCTCCTTGGTCTAGACATTTTTTGTGCTGACTAGATTCCATTTCTCTGGAATACTGTGTTCAATTCTGGGCACCACAATTGAAGGGAGATGTTGAAGGGGTATATCTTAAAAGAAGGGGGGGAGGATCCAAACAATTACTGTCCAGTCAACCTGACATCATTACCAGGAAAGATTCTGGAGCAGATCATTAAGGAGGCAGCATGCAATCACTTAGGGATGCTGTGACTGACAAGCTGGAATGTGTCCAGAGGAGGGCAACTAAAATGATCAAGGGTCTGGAGAACAAGCCCTATGAGGAGCAGCTTAAAGAGCTGGGCATGTTTAGCCTGAAGAAGAGAAGGCTGAGAGGAGACATGATAGCCATGTACAAGTGTATGAGAGGAAGTCATAGGGAGGAGGGAGCAAGCTTGTTTTCTGCTGCCCTGGAGACTAGGATGTGGAACAATGGCTTCAAAACTACAAGAAAGGAGATGCCATCTGAACATTAGGAAGAACTTCCTCACTGTGAGAGCTGTTCAGCAGTGGAACTCTCTGCCCTGGAGTGTAGTGGAGGCTCCTTCTTTGGAGGCTTTTAAACAGAGGCTGGATGGCCATCTGTTGGGGATGCTTTGAATGCAATTTTCTTGCTTCTTGGCAGGAGGTTGGACTGGATGACCCACAAGGTCTCTTCCAAAACTATGATTCTATGATTCTCAGCAAGGAACAGACAATCCTTATACAGAAAATACATTCTGCCTAATTGTATTGGCTTAGTTCTCTAGAGCAGCATTTACAAGATGGATGTTTGCCAAAGCCAATAACATATGGAGTGTAAATGGCTTCAAGAAGTTAAAAAAACCCAAAGGATAAACAGCAGGGAGAACTATCTTACCCACTTAAATGGAAAAAGAGAAAGAAAAAATCCCCACAACAACCAACATTTATTTCCTGCCTAGGGAACCAGGCAATTTAGTATTTTGCTGTTCCTTTACTCCACTTTTGTAGATTGGCAAGGAGCTCACCTCTCAGCATTACTGTAAACTCTAGATAAAAAACAGTTGTTCATATTAAACAGTTCCCTTCCGGTTTAGCAGTCCTTTAATTGGACATATGATTAATACAGTAATAATCCAAGCATAATTAACCATCTGTAGGGGATGACCCATATTTCTCAACTGCGTATTGACCCAATGAAACACAGTGGGGGGAAAACAAAACAAAACGCTGTTTTATTTCTATATGGTTATGGAAACATGAATAAAGATCTGCTGATTCAATTATTTCCCATTTGTTTTACACAGTTTAAAATACCCAAAGGAATTTAATTCAAACACAGGAATTATTTCTGCTTAGACCAATTCTGGCACAAAAAAAACATCTCCAGCTCCAGCCTACAAATCCAATGTCCCAATAATCTACCATAAGTAATGAATCATTACAAGCCCTCCAGCAACATCCCAGTGGCATCTACGTACTTTGAGCGTGCAGAATCAATATTGAGTGTATCACATGATAACAAAGAGCCTGCGTATCTGTTTATCCATCCATTTATCCAACTCTCTATGGCTAAAATTGGCCTCTTTAACATACTTATTAAATGTGAAATTGGATCAAGGTTAAAACAGGAACCACATCCAAGCTGCGGTAATACAAAAAGCATAACCCACATCTCTCCTGTTGTATGTATTTAATACTGGTTTACATCTTTATTCTATTGCTTTCATTATCCTGTGACCTAATCATTTCAGACTAGGAGGGAAGGCACAGAGCTTGGAAAATTACAACACTCTGAATCTCCCAGCTAGCATGACTACTAACTACTATTCAAATCTCAGGAAAGGCATTACTGGCCATATTCACTTTTCTGTAAACACGCTATGAGAGCTAATAAAGAATTAATGCAATATTGTGTAAATCACTTTTTTATATAAAAATAATCTATAGAGAATCAATAAGGTATCATATAGATATAGTGCAAAGTGCAAGTATAGATTCAATTATACAACTTCACAGTGTTATTTCAACAAATTCACATTTGTGGTATAATTTCAATCACTCATAATATAAATATCACAGCATTAATGCATAACATATAAACTATAGGTACTGGTGTATTTGTTACGTATCCAACTTAATTTACCTGTTATTCCTCCATGGGGTGAATTCCTTCCCTGGTTAGAGTGTGTAGCATGTCCTGGGATATCCCTGGATGTAAACAATGGGCTGCTTGCCCGCTAGAGGAGCAGACGTCGCTTGGCTGGAGTTCTGTATGACTGCTTAAATGCTTGGCGTCTGTCCTCCGTGGGGGCAGCAGAAAAAGGTGGGTCTGCAGACTGTGGTTCTGTGGATCCAAGGATGTTCAAGGAGTCCTACGCGGTTCGCCTGACGGTTTTTCGTGCAGAGCTCGGACCGTTTTGGGGTTCCTGGGTGGTGGCGGGACCTTATGGTCCAAGCGTTCGCCCAATGCTCCTTTAGGGATTGGCTGTGGGAAAATATTTTCACATCCATGCAGCGAGCAGGATTGACCATAAGGTGCACCTTATGGTCAAGCCTGCTCGCTGGGCGTGAACACTGGTGCAGCCTCTGATGAGCCGCGGCTCCTCTGATGACCACCCAGGAGCCCAGGAGCCCCAAAACGGTCCGAGCTCTGCATGAAAAACCGTCAGGCGAACCGCGTAGGACTCCTTGAACATCCTTGGATCCACAGAACCACAGCCTGCAGACCCACCTTTTTCTGCTGCCCCTACAGAGGACGGACGCCAAGCATTTAAGCAGTCATACAGAACTCTCATAGCGTGTTTACAGTATTGTTAGTATTAGAGCCTTACTCTGTGTACAACATATTCACTTTTCCACATTTCTTGATTGAGCTCCACTTACAAACATCTCACCTTCTCACAGGGCCCATTCAAAGGGGAGAATTTGTCATGTTAATGCAATTATGCTTTTAGCATATTCACTGGTTTGGGCCTTAACTAGTATCAGATGGGTTGAATTACTTCATGTCTTTGGTCTGAGGCGCCAAAGACTCAACTTATTTATTTATTTATTTATTTATTTGCTATGCTTCTATACCACCTCTCTCAGCCCGAAGGCGACTCGAGGCGGTGAACAAGCGGCAGCAAGTGCCCATATACAATACATCATAATAAGATAAAAACAGTAATATTAAACCATATAAATGAACAGTTAAAACTACAAAATACAAATCTCAGCTAAACAATCTTAAAATCGGTTTCCGTTCGTCGTCATACTAATCCTTTGATCTTGATTAATTAAAGTTCATCTGCGAATGCTTGCTCAAACAGCCAAGTCTTTAGTTTCTTACGAAATGTCAGAAGGGAGGGGCCCGATCTGATGTCACTAGGAAGGGAGTTCCAAAGCTGAGGAGCCACCACTGAGAAGACCCTGTCTCTCGTCCCCGCCAGATGCACCTGCAAAGCAGGCGGGACCGAAAGCACGGCCTCCCCTGATGATCTTAAGCATCTTGATGGTTCATAGGGAGAGATGCGTTCAGACAGGTAAGTTGGGCCAGAACCGTTTAGAGCTTTTAAAGGCCAAAACCAGCACTTTGAATTGTGCCCGGTAGCAAACTAGTAGCCAGTGGAGCTGGCACAACAAGGGAGTTGTACACTCCCTGAGTGCCGCTCCTGTTATCAACCTGGCTGCTGTCCATTGGACCAATTGAAGCTTCCGAGCAGTCTTCAAAGGCAGCCCCACGTAGAGTGTGTTGCAGTAATCTATACGGGATGTAACCAGAGCATGGACTACTGTGGCCAAGTCAGACTTCCCAAGGTACAGGCGTAGCTGGCGCACAAGTTTTAATTGTGCGAATGCTCGCCTGGTCAAAATAATCTACTGCTGGCTCAAACATTGCCGTCTATTCATTTAGCTCTAGTGTAGTCATAGGCAAACTTCAGCCCTCCAGATGTTTTGGACTTCAACCTCCAGTAATGCCAACAAGTTTACCGGCTGTTAGGAATTGTGGAAGTTGAAGTCTAAAACACTTGGAGCACTGAAGTTTGGCCATGCTTGCACTAAAGCTAAATGAATAGAAAGCAATGTTTGATAAAACTGGAGCAAGAGTCAATGGCTGGTCTACTATAAGTTAAGGGTTCTCCTTATTTTTTCCTTTCTATATATCTATTCCTCTGGCTTAAATTCGAAGTAATGTCAACGTTAACACACCCCTTCCTTATTCCTCAATTCTGCCCCTTGTTAGTAACATCTTTTGCTACAATATGAATACAAAAAGAGTTTTAAGTATAAGCAGTATACATCTATAGGAAAACCATCTGGTAAGGCACAAATGTACTTCAGTTATGGAGCAAACAGTTCTCTTAGCATGAAATGGAATATTTTTAATGTTCTGTATACCTACAGTGTAGAATCTATGTCTTTGTACACATTTCTCTTATATTTGTTCTTGGGCAATGACCATGCATTTGCATTGACAAATTAATTCAGTCTGACACCACTTTAATTGGCATGGCTCAACGCTAAGGGATTCTAGATTTTATAGTCTGGTGAAGCACCAGCACTGTTTGGAAGAGAAGGCTAAAGATTTTGTAAAACTGCAATTCCCATAATTCCACAGCACTGATCCATGACAGTTAAAGTGATGTCAAACTGAATTAACTCTACAGTGTAGATCCTATTGAGCTATAATGGGAATACTGTGAAAATATGGTTGTGCCTGTATGTTTGGAGTTGTCTTTATTTATGAAGATTTACTGCAATGCTAAAAACCATGTTAATCTAATATTTTCTTAATATTGGTTTGGATTGTTTAAGAAACTCAAAAGGAGATAACAGACCACAGGGACACATAGATGAATGCTGTAGACAAGAAACGTTATTTCCAATATTGTCAAATTCCTACCTCTCAGGACCGACTTCAGATTCAGCTTGGCTTGGCGATGCAGGTCCTCCACACAGGCTGGCCTTGAAGAAGGTAGAAACACATTTTCCTGCTGATGCCAGGGTGCAGTATAATGGACTGTCCATCTACTCTCTTCATCTAGATTGGAGACAGCTGTGAAAGAGACACCAAGACAGAATGCAATGTTGTTAGTAAACAAAATTTTCAAAGTACTAAACTAAATAAACAGACATATGGAATGGGACACAGACATAAGGTGGCACAGCGGGTTTAACCGCTGAGTTGCGAAACTTGCTGACTGAAAGGTCGGTGGTTCAAATCCCCCCAGCTTCTGCCAACCTAGCAGTTCGAAAACATGCAAATGTGAGTAGATCAATAGATTCTGCTTTGGCGGGAAGGTAACAATGCTCCATGCAGTCATGCCAGCCACTTGACCTAGGAGGTATCTACAGACAACACCGGCTCTTCGGCTTAAAAATTGAGATGAGCACCAGCTCCCAAAGTCAAACTCGACCAGACTGAATGTCAAAGGGAAACCTATGGAAAGGGATGGGGATATAGCTATTCCAAAAGATTGCTTGCTTTTTTTAATCATCACCACAGCATTCATTTTTTTTTGTTTGTTTATTTGTTTATTTGTTTGTTTATTTATAGCATTTATATTCCACCCTTCTTACCCCGAAGGGGACTCAGGGCAGAGCACAACATATAAATGGCAAATATTCAATGTGAAGACATAAATAGACTATACACATACATAAACATTGAAATTATTTATCTTGATGATAAAATCCACTGTTTAAAACCGTCTCAACCTTCTGCATTGAATCCGGTTGGTATAGTAAGGTTTCTTATTACTGCCTTATTGCACTGCCCCAAAGGCTTGGTCCAATAGCCAAGTTTTTTTAGCATCCTTCTGAAGGACAGAAGGGAAGGGGCTGATCTAATCTCACTAGGAAGGGAGTAATTTTGCCCCCACTATAATTAGTCAGAGTACAGCTTGAAAAACGTACAACACCCATTTTTTTAAACATAGCAATATTTATATAATGCGTAATCATTTACTATTACATACTGCACAACACTTCTTTCTCATGTCACGTGTAAAAACTAGTTGAAATTTCCAGGTCTTCATATACTGAAAAGAAATAGACTGTTTTCCCTAAGAAAGGCGTTCTGCAATATTTGTACAACCCAAAACGGTATTTTTTCCAGGTACTTCCTACCTTAAGCTCCTGAAAAGGCAGATCTTAAGGGGAGCTCCACCAGTCAATCTCAGTGAATGTAAATGAAAATTTAACACATAATTTCAGAATGCCAGATCATTTGGAGCTTTACACTTCAAATATAGAACCTGGAACGTCACTGAAAGCAAAGACTGTCAGTCCAAATGAGCAAAAATTGGAACAGATGTTCTCTGCCAGTTGTGTACAATGAACCAGCAGGAGGGTGGGACAAGCTGAGTGAGAGAGACTGAGAGAACATGGAATTCTGGGAGATGTAGTTTGGGAAGGCAAGGAGCCCTATGGCAGAGAATTCAAAAGGCCCTGCCCTAAACTACATTTCCCAGAATTCCACTCTGCATCAGAAAGCTCCAATTAGAACAGGGGAGAGATTTTGCCCTCTTAGCAGCAGCCAGAGTTCCAATAAATTGTTGAATCTGCAAAGAGGTGGACTGACTGATACTTCAATACAAGTAAGTAAATCAGTGCTGGGTTGGGGGAAAAAATCTCTAAACTGAAGTTCTATGAGAGACATTAAATGAGAGAGCTGTTCTGGCTTTTTAAAAACCATTTTGTCAAAACTTTTTTTTAAACTCCCAAAAATCAGTAGATGCATTACTATTTCTGAAACTTGTGGGGAAATGATGCCCTATTATCTTATGTCATTGTATAGAAAATTCAAGAAGATAGATCTTGTCGGAATTTTTTTAAAAAATGTTGTTTGTAAAATTTTTGAATATTTCCAAAAATCTATGAATGAGTGAAATGTTCTGAAACTTGATGGGCTAACAGTGGTAAATGTGTTCTATAATTTCAACAAGTTTCATGACAATAGCTCTAACAATGAGGGAGAGAGGCACCCCTGAAGTTTTCCCATTGGCACAATTAATTACTTAATGAAAAGTAACAAATATAGTTACAATACAGACCCTGACCAATTTCGGAAACACTTTAGAACCCATTTTCCCCCACCCCCTAATCTCATAATGAGTATTGAAACATTTTTTCATTAATGGCAGAAGTCTAATATTTACATTAAGATATTCACAAGTGCGCGTCTACAGTTCAGCACATAACGGGGCAATTTTAAAAAAACCTTATGTCCCCTGCCTGCCCTTTATCTTGATCCACTTCAAAAGAATATGGTGGGGGATCATATCCCAGGATTGACAGGTTTCTGTGTGGAGCTCCCGCCAGGACCCAGGATTTTTAAACCCACTTTTAAAACATGGATTTTGATGCTGATTAACAAAAAGTGAGTTCCAGAAAGCACTCTACTTGGTTTGCACAAGCTGAAGATTCCCAATACTTTTCAGCAAAATCTCCACTTTATATCACCCCAGAGTCAGTAGCAACACTTTACAGAACCACATTTTTCTGGTATATGTTCAACTGAAAACTTCCCAACAGGAAGTGTCAGGAAAGTCAATAACTAGCTCACCAACTACTAAAAAAGAAATTAACTCAGGGAGGGCCCCAAACATGGTGAAATTGCATCCATGAAATTGCACCCAGAGGACATGGAAGAACAATTTTGGGTCAAAACATGTTTGGGAGATACTGGACGTCACAAAATGGACTTGTGGGCTAAATGTAATAGCCCACATTTTCTTCATCCCTAGTGTAGAGCAACAGGCACAAAACACTATCCTCCCTTGGAGCTGACTGGGCAATTATGAATGTATCTATTCCCACACTCCATTTCTCACTGCTAAGTTGCTTTCAGTGACTTTCAAACTGTGAAAATCGTCCACACCAGGAATACTTATATTTGCTGTGTTTACATTTCCTTGGAATTATTGTCCTCTTTTTGTGAATGCTTAAACAGCATTTACAAATGCTCAGCTGAAATTTTAAATTACGATATTACTTGAAATATGGGGACTGAAGGAAAATGTCTTAGTGGCAAAGGAGTGGAGAAAGCATTCCAATCAGGGGTGATGCCTTCATGTTGCCTGCCCTGGAGCTACACCTCGGGCATTTCACTGCATAAACAGCCATGCACTACACTGTTATGTGTGACCCTGCCCTTCATGGGTTTATTTACATCAGTGTGCAACCATAATTAGTAGCAGGACACCCTGCAATCTTTTTCAAAATCCCAACTTCTAATGTTTATGTATATCATCTAATAAACATTTCATTTCCAAAGCCTATCAAAAACATCAGTGAATCAAAACAAAGAGCGGTTTCTTTCTTTATGCTTAGCTTTTCATCAGCATTTTGCTTCCTTCTGTGGTAGCAAAACATGTGATTAGTCCAAGAGGGAAGGGAGAGGCCAGAGAAAGTGTTTAATTCCCCAGGCGGTATTTGTCTTTCACCCACATGCTATTCTCTCTTTGTGTAGTTCTTCAAAAGAAAACAAAGAAAATCACAAATATCTAAGTTTTCCCCATCCCCCTGAAACACCTGTTATTCTTATGTGAACTCACCCTCAACCCCATATATTGCCTAACTTGTTCAAAACCATTTGATGCTCCATACTGAGAGTGTGCTTCTCCAGCAGTCACATGGAAACAGATTTTCAACATTTAAAAACCTTTTTGAAGTTCTTCCAACTTTGTGAAGTCACTATATACCGATTATATCTTTGAAGTAATACATTAAAACGTATGCAGGTGAATGAAAAAAACATTCATTTTGCTGGGAAGGTTGATAAAGAGAGGGAAACACATCAAACAAACCAATCATGGTCATAGGGAGGAGGGAGCAAGCTTGTTTTCAGCTGCCCTGGAGACTAGGATGTGGAACAATGGCTTCAAAGTACAAGAAAGGAGATTCCACCTGAACATTAGGAAGAACTTCCTGACTGTGAGAGCTGATCAGCAGTGGAACTCTCTGCCCCAGAGTGTGGTGGAGGCTACTACTATGGAGGCTTTTAAACAGAGGCTGGATGGCCATCTGTTGGGGGTGCTTTGAACACAGTTGGCCAGCTACTTGGCAGGGGATTGGACTGGATGGCACATGAGGTCTCTTCCAAAATGATGATTCTATGATTTTATTATTATTTACGCCTGCTATAGGTATTCTTGCCAAAATAATGGCTATTACTAGATATGCTGAATGGTCTTGCATACAAGACCATCCCTATAAACCTTTGATTCCTATATCCAGATATGACTGAGATATGATTAGCCTCAAATTCTTCAAGCATGTCCAACTTTATAATGGTTCAGCAGGATGCGCTTGAGGAACTCTAAAGTCACCTACATTTGTTATCTAGGATATGATCAGAAACCCCTCATGCATCAAGGAATATTGTGCTGACACAAGACATGGCTAACTTCTTTCTCCTTCCTAACCAGAGGTCAATGCCAAAAGATAATGAAAAAGAGAAGGTATCCACATGATCACATCCATCCTTCCCAGTTTTACAGAAAATGAAAATTCTATTAAACAACTGTCAGGGAAGAAACAGCTTACAAAGATGAAAAGCACACTGTGCGCAGAGTCACATTAGCCTGGGCACATTGTTCTAATCTTGCTGTATCAAGTTACATTGAAGTACCTTTGTTTCAAGAGTATGGACGCATACTGCTATCATGTTAAGCTCACATTAGTTTGCCATTCTAAACAAAGGCTGCCTGAGAATCTATTTGGATTGAAACTATTAAAATGTTTACGTTTGTTCCAGAGTAATAAAGCAAGGATCCAGACTGGGCTTTTTGCCTGTAGCTACCTCTGCACATCTACACGTGCAGGTGAAGACTCAACTACCATTTGAGAATCTCTACTGCCACAGCCATTTCTCCTAAACCAAAACTTCCATTTCCATCATTTTACTGCATCCAAAAAGTGGTGTTACTTTTCCAAGGATGACTGAAGATAAAACAAAGAGGCTGTGACTCAAAAGTTTTAGTGCTGTTACTGCTGCTTCTGCAACAATAGCAGGTGCTTATTACATCACTTTCCATAAAACATGCTTTATGCACAACAACAGCATGGCAAACTAAACACACAAATAGAAAAACCCACAAAACTAATTAACATTACATTTAGCCTATCTGCAAACAATCTAAATAGACTAAAAAGTCAGGACTACTTACTCTTTTTCTTGAAAAATTTGATCAAGGATTTAAGCTTTGTATTGATAAGGACCACCATTTCGGAGTATCCTATCTCGCTGGCTCCTGCAGTTTAGATCCCATAGAAAGCAAGAGTGCCATGCAGGAAACTAATATCCAGAGCTCTCAAAACAGTTGTTGCAACCTTAGGAACTTTTTGCATCCTCCAGCCACCTCTGCCTCCTTTCTTTCTTCTGCAAGGACAAGCTCAAAGTTACAGGGAACGTCCTACCAATTAGGAACCATTAACAATCCTTGAACCTGAAAGCTTCCGACTGAAACATAATGCGGGTGCCTGCAATAGCCAGTTACAACATGGATAGGGGGAGAAGAGGGGGGAGCCAATCTTTGTTCATGTTTGCATGGGAGCAAGATGGAGATTTCTGCTTCAATGCTCATTCATGGCTGTCTCCCATTCCCCTCCCCTTCCCTTTAGGAAATCAACAGTTCCCCCTCCCTCTCCAGGTTGTACTGCACCAGCATCAGTGGCTATAAGTAATGTCGCTTGACATTATTCTAATGGCACCTTCAAAACCTTTTACAGGGCAAAGGGGGCGGGTGTGTTCTTGCCATGCTTTGAATCTCCCCAGCTCATTGTGAATATACAGAAATTGAACTTTCCTGGAGCAATGAGACTTTCAACTATTGTTTCTCGAATTAGTCCCCTCCTTCTCATGCCTAGGGCAGCCTTTATGCGCAGCAGGGCGCTGGCTCCACAACAGAATCTGAATGGAGTTGGGAAGAAGTGGGGCTTTTCTGCATGAAACCCCTCCATTCCCATTGCTCTTAATCTCTTCATTGGAATTGTTTCCGACTTCCAGGGGGTTCCATCACATTACCTTTCCTTCAGTTCCCTGCCTGTCCCATCAACTAGTAATTTAGTGACTAAGAAGTAGTATTGCATACTCTACCGTCCCCTTTGTTCAGTCACTCAATTTTTCAAAGCCACAAAACAATTACAAATAGTAAAATGAATAAGTTTATGGGGGTTGATACATTACCTAAGAAGTTTTAAAATAATATGTTTTCTGCAACAGCTCAAGCTATTCTGAAACAAAAACAGCATCTCTTCCTTCCCATTAAGAATGATTCACTATTCTTTCACAGCCAAAAAAAAATGTTAACCACAGCATCAATGTGCTCAGCAGGACATGCCAGTAGCACAATGCTAAGGCTCAAGAAGTCAGTCTGCCCTTTCAAAGGAAAGCCAAGCAATGCCTCGGCTTGTCATTGAAAGGAATTCTCATTTCCCCAAAGAAACGCCAACAGCAGGGGGCAGCTCCCCCTCCCCAACTCCCTTTCAAAAGGGGCCACATGGGTTCAAATCTTTTGGTTAGCACATGCAGAAGCAGCTACATCTTGAGAAACACTCCCAGCTTGGCTGGATTTTTCAGCACCCAAAAGTGCCCAGACTTTTCCTATAAGGGAATTTCTAGTGAATAATTTTGTCCTTGTTCTCTTACTAGTTAGCTTCAAGAGAGAAAGCTCCTCAAAATGCTTCAGTATGCATCAGTGTTAAAAGCCTAACCTTTCAAGCAAGAATCAGTTGCATAAAGTTAGGGTAAAAAGGGGGTGGGGGTAAAGGAAAAAGGAAGCACCTTTAACAGGCTTTTATTTTAGCATGAACTTTCTTGGATATCACTGCACTTCTTCAGATGCAATATGGAAAGATAGTAAAGCCTCAGGTTGTAAGTAGATAGAATGTAATAGGGTCCAGAAAGATGCAAATCATGACCTGTACCCTGTATTTTCAAAGGGCTACAAGAGGTGATTATATAAAGATATTTTAGAGCTTTAAAATGATAAAATTAGCATGGATGTGGTATCCATTTCGAAAGCTAAACCACTGTACACGTCCCTTTTCACATGTTTAGTGAATTGGGCAGACTATGAATTAATCACTTAATGCCTTTTTTCTGGAATATCATCAGTATAAAAATCAACACTGATGTTTTCTTAAGGCTTTTCGCAGGTTATAGCGAAAATATCAGAGGGGCGGTGTTACATGTCTACTATTGCATGCTTGAAGTACATGCCCTACCCATCCCCCTCTGCATCATCATTTAGCCCTATTTGAGCATAAATTTCCAGTTGACCTGTTCTGTGACTGTCCTCTGGGACAGTGGTCCAGACAGTCAGGATCTCATAAAGGGTTTCAGCTATGAAACAATGGGAAGAACTTCTTTCCCACAATATGTTGAGAAATTGTTCCTGCAGTCCATAAAGATCTCCCAAAATGTATGAATTGATGGCTGCTGAATCATCAGATTTGGATTCTTGATAATATTTTCAAATATTAACATTCTATTAATCAATAGGGCATATTACAACGTAATATTGCAGCACAAATGTATGGTGAAGACATAAACTGAATATTGTTTATAATTTATTCATCACTAATCACAAACTACATCCCCACTAATTCTTAAAATAAGACATAATTTTTACTGGCTTGGACATTAACTAGATTAATTTAATTAGCAACTTAACCTTATTACAATATTTATGCTATATGGATATTCTAGTGATATTCAGCCAATGCTCAAAAAAAATACAAAAGCGCACCTTCAAAATGGAAAAATCCCAGATATCTGAAAACTAAGTTCTGAAATTAAAGACACCAATGGAAATTCCAATGCATACCTTTCCCTAATCAGTCAATATAAAAGACAAAAAGTCTCAGATACAGGAGGGAGGTGTGTGATGGATCAGGGCTAGAGAGATTCATGACACCATTGTGAATAATTGCATTTCCTTAGCTGGCTGTGGCTGCTATCTGCCTGCCACAAAATGCAGTCCTGGCACAATATTTTGTTCATAGGTTGCCATGACAGGAGAGGAAGTAATAAGACTGAAGAATGAACAGCAGACCTATTAGAAAACTCTGAGCACAAAACACTGAGTACACTCTTCAAATATCGTAGGAAAGGAGCCACAGTAGCACAATAGATTTAACCCTTGTGCTGGCTGAACTGCTGACCTGAAGGTTGGTGGTTCGAATAGGCAAGACGGGATGAGCTCCCATCTGTCAGCTCCAGCCTCCCCTGTAGGGACATGAGAGAAGCCTCTCACAGGATGGTGTTAACATCTGGATGTCCCCTGGGCAATGCCCCTGCAGACAGTCAATCCTCTCACACCAGAAGCGACTTGCAGTTTCTCAAGTTGCTTCTGACATGATTTTAAAAAAGGAAAATAAGCATACACCTGACAGTGAAGTACTGCATGAGTACTCAGCAAGAAAGCAACATGTGGGACTATTCCTTGTAAAATAACTCCACAAGCAGCTAGCGTGTCTCTCAAGTTCTGGAGTCCTGTGCAGAAAGGTCCACACTCATTTTGTAAATATCTTCTACACAATTTCCCCTTTCCAGGACACTTTCCAAAAATGTATCAAGGGAAGGCATCCCTGCTGCTGTTGCACACCTACCCAAAAAAGAATGGAAGTACAGAATTAGATAGCAGTGACAAAGATCCCTTCTCAGGCAGTGTAATTATCTGGGCCCTGCTCTGAATCACTGGACAATGCAAAACAAGACATGCAAGTTAATATACATCATTGGTGCGCCAATGAAATGCAGCAGTTAAACTATAGACTGTATAAATCTCCACTCGGCCATGAAATTAACTGGATGACCTTGGGACACTCACTACCTTTCATTCTAATCTCTCTCACAGGGTAGTTGCAAGACTAATATCAGGGATGGATCTAACTTTCCGAACTTAGTGGAATTTAGGGTTGTGCAACACATCCGAAAGGGTGTTAACAAGATACACACAAACACAATTAAGTGTATATGTCGAAGTTCCTGAAAAACGTACTTTTTCTGGCCAATACTTATAATTTTTTCAGGTATGCTATGTAATAAAGTGATACACATAAATGAGCTCTGGTTTGTAGTCTGAGAAGCTGTTGCACTGAAAGGAAATCCAGTTTGCAGCCTGGAATCTGTTGCACTGGAGCTTGCTTCAGCTGTGCCATGAAATGTTCAAACCAGTAAAAATTAGGTCCTGCCTGCTTTGTGTCCACTCACTCCATCCTGTCCCATCAGTCCACAGAGAGACTATGGTTACAAAACTTCCAAACATAGAATTCTATCTTGTACTAAAACAAAACAAACACCCTTTGTTGCTCTTGGTTTAAGGATAGTTCTTCACTTTACTGTGTATACACTAATTACTCTACCAGTATTTCTGGGAGAAAATATATCAAAGAGCTGCCCTTAACCCTAAATGTTGCCAGTGAGGTACCACAAACCAGATACATTTTACTTGACACCTGAGCATTTATGTTCATGGATATTACATATCAACAAACTAACAAAAATATTATTCCCTTTGGGGCCAGATCCTGCTATCATGTTAAACTCACATTAGTTTGCCATTCTAAACAAAGAAGCCTTTAGACACCATGCTTAGTTCCTCAATTAGTTGTGTAGTGACTAAGAAACATACAAAAAAACTGCAAAACCCTTTTTTAGTATAAGAGATATATTTTAGAAATCACAGGCGCGATTGGCGGGGACGAGAGACAGGGTCTTTTCAGTGGTGGCTCCTCGGCTTTGGAACGCCCTCCCTAGAGACATCAGATCGGCCCCCTCCCTCCTGACATTTCACAAGAAAGTCAAGACCTGGCTGTTTGAGCAGGCATTTGCTGATGAAATATAACGGTTTAATTAGATATATGGAATGACGATGATGTGACGGAAAGTGATTTCAACATGACACTGAGACTGTAATTGTATGTTTTAATTGTTAATTGTTGTGCTATATGTTTGGTTTGGTATGCTCATTGTTTGGTTTGTTACTCGTGTTTTTGATTGAAGGGCAGAGACGGCCTTGTGTATACCATCCTGAGTCGCCTTCGGGCTGAGAGGGGCAGTATAGAAATATGACAAATAAATAAAATAAAATAAATAGTATTTACTGTATTTTCCGGCATACTAGATGACTTTTTAGGCCTGGGAAATCTTATGAAAAGTCCAGGGTCATCTAGTACGCCAGGTATAAAATTAAAATAATAATAATTAAAAGAAAAAAAATCCAACTACCTTAGGAGGGAGAAAGGAGGGTGGAGAAAGGGTACGAGGAGGAGTGGCAGGCTGTATTGCCATGGAGACTGGCCAGGGATGCTCACCCGCTGGGCTGCCCCTGCTGTCCCAACCGCTCTCCCTGCTCTACTTTCATGGCCCTCCTCTGTCCCCAATGCTCACCTCCTTCAAAGGCCACTGGGCTCGTCTAGGCCCAAGGAAGCGCCTTTGGACGATTCCTAGCAGCCCCGCCGGCGGCATGCCTGGGATGTGCTCGCTGAAGCATTCTGGAAGCCGTAGCTTCCTGACTTGTATGGCTCTCAGAATGCCTCAGTGAGAACATCCCAGGCATGCTGCTGCTGGGGCTGCAGAAAGTCATTGTTTGAAGGTGCAAGGAAGTGACTCCCTGCAGCCCCGGCAGCAGCATGCCTGGGATGTGCTCACTGAGCAGTGTGCCTGGGATGTGTTCACATCGCTGTCTGGGGCAACAGCATGTCTGGGATGTGCTCACTGAGGCACTCCGGGAGCCGTAGTTTCCTGACTCCTACGGCTCCCAGAATGCAAGCATATCCCAGGCACAAGGCCGCCCGGGTCTGCTGGGAGTCATTTCCAGAGGTGCTTCCTTGGACCTAAGGTGAACCCAGTGACCTCCGGCGGAGGTGAATGGTGGGGCGGAGAAGGGCCTTGAAAGTAGAGGGGGTCAAGCAGCGGTCGCGGGGACAGCCCAGCGGGCCATCACCCCCAGCTGGTCTCCATGGAATGCGGAGTCCTCTTAAATGGCGAGTATATCCCTAACTCTATATTTTGTGTTGAAAAGTTGGGGGGTCGTCTTATACCCCCAGTTGCCTGTATGCCGGAAAATACGGTATAAGTTTTTATGTTGGTCATGTCTGCTGGTGTGTACTTCATTTGTTATCATTGTAGTGATCACTGGCTTGATGCATGTACAATTTGATTTCATGTCATTTCAGTCTCTATTAGTAAAGGGAGAAAAAAAGCTACCAAATTCTGCCAACTGACATCAGACTTTATTAATTCAATCAACCTTGTTTAATGCAGTGTTGCCATCCAACAGTTTTACAAGAAGCAATGATAAATAATTTATAAATTGTGGTGCGTCATTCCTTCTTTTCAAGACCCTGACATCCTCTCGCATTTTCCTAGAGAACAAAAGTGAGTTCCCACCACAAAGACAATCCCGAGAGGCAATGAATTCAGCTGCCCTCCCTTCTTGAACTCCAGTCAGTCACAAATGGTCTCTTTCAACAAGACAATCCCAGGGTCTTCATGCACTTTGATACTTCTCCAGCTACTAAGAAGTGATAATTAATTAAACTAGGGATGTATGAAAAGACCAGAATTTTTTTATTCATAACAGCTGTTAAAGAAAAAGGACCTGTGCACCACTTAATCCAAGGAGGAACCATATATAAAGTGAGCTTTTACAAAAAGACTATGAAGTAGGTACTGCTTTGAAGAAAAAAACCCAATTCTATATTATCCATGCATAGAAAAGATTAATCTGTGAGGAATGTTAAGGGAGAAACAGCAAGTGTAGGATGGAGGAACAATGCAAAACAAAGCATAAAAGGGAGACAACAAACAGCTAATAAATAATCATCAACATCATCATCTTATTTTGGTTATAAAGCAACAAAGCAACAAAGCCACTCCGGGAGGTGGTGCTCATCTCCATTTCTAAGCCGAAGAGCTGGCGTTGTCCGTAGATACCTCCAAGTTAATGTGGCCGGCATGACTGCATGGAGCTCTGTTACGGTACCTATTGATCTACTCATATTTACATGTTTTCAAAGTGCTAAGTTGGCAAAAGCTGGGCCTAAAAGCGGGAGCTCACCCTGCTCCCTGCATTCGAAACGCCAACCTCTCGGTCAGCTAGTTCAGCAGCCCAGCAGTTTAACCCGCTGTGCCACCAGCGGTTCTGTAAGCACCATATTTTAATATTTGTATGATTTCAGGTTCTGAATGTGTGCCTGCCTAACCCAAGTCTTTGAAATAGGGAAATATAGAAATGAAAACATAAAGTGAACATCCCGCCCATCCAGATGCTGACAGAAGCCAATGGCAAGTGAACCATTCAGAAAGTAAGAGAGAAAAGAAATGAGTTGGCATGCAATCAGGATCCATTTAAGATCAGCAAACTCTGGAGTGGATCCAGACCTGAGGCTCAATGTTACAGATTGTCAACCTTTCTTCACTAGAGCTCTCACAATTTCTGTTCTGTCATACAACCACCACATTTGATCAAGGAAGAGAAGAGTGTTGACTCCTTTCCAGCCCCTTTTCGGAGCAACCCACGTACTTCAATCAGAGGTTGATTGCATAAGCAGTACCACAAAGCATCGGAATCCAAAAATATGTTGCAGCTGGTGTTGATACTTCCTGCAATGTATCTTTTTTGGAGGGGAAGGGGCAAACTAATCAGAAACAAAACCAAAAAAGAATTTCTTACTAATATAAGAAGCTGGCGCAGCTTCCAATCCTGGATTGCAAAAGTATACAATGGAGGGAACATGAATAAACACCCTTTACTCTTTTGGGAGCCAGCAAGGCCCAGTGGTTTGAGATTAGACTACGGACTTCATCCCACGAGAGGAGGAAAGATCCCTACTGCTGAAGTCTGTCTTCTGGGATTGCCAACCATCCCACAGCCTTTCATTGCCTTTTGAAGAAGCAGTATGGGCTTCATACACTGCGGAAACAGAGCCCATGGTCCCACCAGAAGTGCCCTTACATCATGTGATAGCCTCCATGGGACTCCACGGGCTCAGTTTCCACAGCTCATGGAAACAGAGCCCAAACTGCTTCTTTGAAAGACAGTGAAAGGCTGTGTGTAGAAATAGGGAAAATTCTACATGTGATGGGGTCCCATGACTCTAGAGACCAGGGTTTAAATTCCTGATCAGCCATGGAAACCCACCACATGACCTTGAGCAAGTCACACTCTCTAGGTCTCAAATAAAGAAAAAGGCAAACCTCCTCAGTGGTGTAGCTACAGGGAGGCAAAATGTGAACACTCCTCTCTCCCCACTCCCAACACACACACACAAATGAAACTATCTTTTGGTCCCCAAATTTCCAGCATTGCAATAATGTAACACTTCAGTTGAGCATTTAGAAAAACAGTTTGGGCATAAAAAAAAAAGATGAAAGTTACTTAGCAAAGTTACTAAGGTGATGTGACCTAACCTACCAATTAGACTTCTAGGTGTGGACCATTGTCAACTCTTTGCCATAGTAGACTGAAGGATAATTCTGCCCTCCCATATTTACACCTCAATTTACACCTCAATTCAATTGATTTGAAGCTCTTTCATATAATAGATCAGAACTGATATGGAGTCAAACTGGGGCTCGGATTTGTTTTTGTTTTCTAGTCAAGGTAGTTAAACACATTTTCCAGTAGTTTAATTTCTCATACAATAATACCCAAGTTCTGTAAGATTCTTTGAAATTTTGTGATAAGCAATCATTAACAACATTTCTACTCTATTCCTCACTCAGTCCAAACTGTGAAAGCACTTAATACATGAAAGTGCAGTGCTGAACATATATCTAAACATAAGAGAACAAAACACCAAATGATCATAGCTGTAGCATAACATCAATGAAAATAATTTTTGCATTTGGAGTCAGTATGGTTCCAGCAGCAGCCTAGAAGTAAAGTCTCCCTCAACATAATCTTTCAACGTGACCTATCTCCAAGTCTGAGTCACACACGCACACACACACACGCGCACAATGGTCCCGGTTATTTTCTAGACTAGAAATATTAGAAAATACTTTTAGCTTATTCAGACAAAAATACCAGTTTTGAACGTAAACCTGCAAGTAAGGAACACACAATTACTACATTATTGGGGGAAAAAACACTGTAAGGTCAAGGAGAGGAATGACCTTAAAGGAAGAAAATTTGATTAACGTGTAAAAATCCATACTAAAATCAATCCAAATGAACTACCAATTCCCCTAGGAAAGCTTAACCAATAAAAACTGCAGGCTTATACTTCCAGTGTGAAAAAAATGATTGATTCTTCTTTACCTTATTTAGATTCAGAGCACCAGAAACACTGGAAGTGTAAGCATATTGTGAGCTCACTCACTGGCTAGATCTTAAATTGGCTATTTTTCAATCTCAAATCTACATCTGTAAAATTAAAAATATCAATATACTTCACAAAAATGCTGCAAATAAATAGAAAACAGAAGCACTTGTCTCAAAATGATTAATAAGAAAAGTAGGGGTTTACAAAAATATAAAATGGGCATTGCCTTGAATAGCTATCTTAATTTAGACTGAGTTCAGGATTTAATTGTGTTCAAGGAGCCTTTCTTCACATGCCTCATAAAGCATTTTGTGACCTAACCAACCATTTGCCCTCCTAGCGTAGCATTAATGTAATAATCCACAGACATGTAGATTCAAAGTCTGCTATGTATAAACCTTGTTTTTCCTTATGGAATAATCTCTGCGGTCTGAACAGCAACAAGTGAATTCTGCTTGTGGTCACCCACTGTTAGCATACTTTTCCCCCTGATCTGCTTAATTATTTAAATCTAATACTATGGTTACCATCTGCTCAGCGCTGTGCTTGCTCACTTTTCACAGGTTCACCATCACTGACTCAAGGGACAAATTTTTATCAAGGAAAGCAAAGTGAAGGTGAAAATACCTAAACTAAGAAAGAGTGTGTCATTTCCTCAGGCACAACTGTAAAAAAATGAATTAGGCTAATCTCATTTATAGTAAGAAATCTCAAACCAGAGAGGGGATACACATTGTGGAATATATCAATTTTGTCCGTTATATTCAATTAAAATGTTTCAGAAAGCGCCAAGAATGATGAAAAATATTCAGGATAAAAGGTTCTGCACCTTTAGATTGATCTGAGATATAATTTAAGTTTTAATGCTGAGATTCCGTACTGCTTACTTTGTAGTAGTTGATGAATGCTAGTGTGAAGATGCATAATTTATAATGATCACACGTTAATGAAATCCCCTCCTATTTTTGAAAGGTTACAATTTTGAACATATCATCATCATCGTCATCATCATATGATCCATTAGAACTTGTGCCACAAATACCATCTGCCTGTGACAAAGAACTGGTGGGATCACAAGCCTGAAAATGAACACGTCAAACTACTCTGGGACTTCTTAATCCAGACCAACAGAGTTTTGGAGCACAATACTCCTGACCTCCAGATTGTGTTAAAAAAAAACCAAGTATGGATCATCAATGTTGCAATCCCAGGCGACATCAGGATTGAAGAGAAACAACTGGAAAAGCTGACACAATTTGAGGATTTAAAGATCGAACTGCAAAGACTCTAGCACAAACCAGTAAAGGTGGTCCCAGTGGTGATCGGCATACTGGGGGCAGTGCCTAAAGACCTTGGCCTGCATTTAAACACAATCGGCGTTGACAAAATTATCAGCTGCCAGCTGCAAAAGGCCACCTTACTGGGATCTGCACACATTATTCGCCGATACATCACACAGTCCTAGACACTTGGGAAGTGTCCGACGCATGAGCCAATGCAACAGCCAGCAGAGTGACCTTGTTTGCTGTGTACAAATCTTTTTGTGTTTCAAACAACAACAGCAACAACAACAACAATTTATTTAAAACCCAGCCTATCTCACCAAGAGGACTCAGGGTAGTTTCCAGACATAAAAGTGGGAAACATTCAATGCCATTGTGAAAACACACAAACTAAACCAAACCAATAAATACAACGATATCAATATAAAATATAATAACCAAGTAAATAAATTAAACCAATATAAAATAAAAGTCAACACAGATTTATCAAAAACAAGTCATGCCAGACTAATCTGATCTCTTTTTTCGGTAGAGTTACAGGCTGGATAGATGCGGGGAATGCCGTGGATGTAGTGTACTTGGATTTCATTAAGGTCTTCGACAAGGTCCGAAATGACCTTCTGGCAAACGAACTAGTCAAATGTGGGCTAGGCAAAACTACGATTAGGTGGACTTGTTATTGGTTAAGTGGACGAACCCAGAGGATGTTCACCAATGCTTCATCTTGGAAAGAAGAGACGAGCAGAGTGCCCTGGAGACTAGGACGTGGAACAATGGCTTCAAACTACAAGAAAGGAGATTTCATCTGAACATTAGGAAGAACTTCCTGACTGTGAGAGCTGTTCAGCAGTGGAACTCTCTGCCCCGGAGTGTGGTGGAGGCTCCTTCTTTGGAAGCTTTTAAACAGAGGCTGGATGGCCATCTGTGTGGGGTGCTTTGAATGCAATTTTCCTGCTTCTTGGCAGGGGGTTGGACTGGATGGCCCATGGGGTCTCTTCCAACTCTATGATTCTAATTAAGAAAAGCATAATAAAATCTAGTAGATTTGCATCATAGTTAAAATCTGACAACTAAAGTATATTAAAATTATAAGACAGTTTGCAACAACCAACAGAACCTGGGTGGATTTCCAACATCCAAGGAGGTTATTTTAAGATGTAGTTCTCAACATGGAACATCTATTGCATCACTTAACTTAATCAGAAATCCATCTCATACAGTGTTTCACACTGTATATGTTTTTTCATTCTAAATCACTAAAATTACTTTTTAAAATGAAATCAAACATTAATATAACTATTTTTTGTAGAAAGCTACATGAACATAATATTTGCTGTTATGCAGCCACAGTGCTTTGTAGTAGTTATCAATACTATAAAGATATTCTGATCATGGAAACTGATTTTATGGACAATGAAAAGAAGAAGATATGAATCATTGTTATAGTCTGCTGAAAATATCAGAACAGATGGCTAGGGAGGGGAAAGAAAGGTAATCAATTGCATCCCAAATAAATAAATAGCCTAAGAATATTTAAGAAAAGGCAGAGTGCTGCCATCTGCAGGTAAGAATTAGATTGATACCCAGTTTATTTTTCTATCCCACAGATCAAGACAAACAATGCGAAGCTCTCTCCTCTAGGATAACAAATAACAAACAAGTCCTGAAAGATTTATTGATTTGGTAACTTTGTCATTTATTTCATTGCATCTAACTTTTACAGAAAGGCAAGCTCTAAGCCAGCTCCCCTCATTACTTTAAAAGCCGCAGTGAAAACACAATAAATCACACTCATAGAAAGATCATTAAACTGCAATGTGGGATCACTATAAGTCAACAGGTGACTTAAAGGAACACACATGCACACTGCATTAAAACACAAAGTTAAAATAGTTTGAAGACTCTTAAGAAAATTAAATGAAACTGTAATATTAATATGCCCAGAAAATCAATTTAAAACATTTATCTATACCAGGTATTCTGTTGCATGTGTATCTACATGAGTAAAAAAATCTTAACCTGAATATATTTGAGAGCCAGTGTGGCGCAGTGCTTTGAGAATTATTTATTTATTATTTATTTAGAACTTTTATACCCCGGCCTTCTCACCTCCGAAGAGGTACTCAGACTGGCAAACAGCAAGTATTCAATGCTAACATTTAAAATCTAAAAACATCATAAATTTACAATAAAATTATCAAATACAATACAATAAATACATTTAAAAAGCCTTTTGCCAAAGTAAAATCAAATCCAACTTAATCCATATATTCGGTCCGTATCAAGTGGTTAGCGACTTTAGTCGCTAAGCAATCTCCTCCTTCATTCTGCGAAGGCCTCATTGCACAGCCACATTTTTACCCGCTTCCTAAAAGTCAGGAGGGAGGGGGCAGATCTAATTTCATTTGGGAGGGAATTCCACAGCTGGGGGGCCACCACAGAAAAGGCCCTGTCCCTCGTCCCCACCAGACGCGCCTGCAAAGGTGGTGGGACCGAGAGCAGGGCCTCTCCAGACAATCTTAGCACTCTTGACGGTTCATAGGGGAGAATGCGTTCGGACAGGTAAACTAGGCCGAACTGTACAGGGTTTTGTAGGTCAACTATTTCCATCGGATGGGATGGTCCGTCCTCTGCGTCTATAGATAGAGTGTGCATGATTGTTTACTACTGAGGACGACACGATTCTTGAAACACTGGCCCTAAGGAAGTCTCGGAAAGGGACGAAACGGCCCGCAGCCAGCTTCGGAGAGAGCTCCAGCCGTAGGCAGCCTCCCTCGCGGAACACCCCTTGGCGTCCTCCGTTTGGGAGCTTTGTTTACCACCATGCACTTCTCCTTTATCCACAAAACCTTGGATTTACCATACTTCTACGTATTCTTATCAAGTATATATCATCCTGCTGTACTTTGGACCGTGATATTGGGATTTACCACCTATTATATTGACTTCCCTCCTCGGATTACCTCCGTTTCCACCTGGATCTACACCATGCCTTGCATCCAATAAGGTACTGACTATCCTGGTTGGATCCTTAGCGTTTTTCCTGGACTGGTGATTCTTTGTACGTCTGAGACAAACTTATTGTCATTGCTTCAATATAATAGATATATAGTAATCCTGGTCCCTTTGGATACTATTGTGCTGAACTTAATGTGTTGAACTCAATGTGTTGAACTCATAATCTATATCCAATGTGTTGATCTTATTACTTGTGTTGTTCACAATATATGACATTTTTGATACTGAAATAGGTTTACTTCATTGTATTTGTAACCTCCTGGTTTGCAGTGTTTGTTTTGTAGGTCAACACCAGCACTTTGAATTGTGCTCAGAAGCTAATTGGCAGCCAGTGGAGCTGGCACAACAGGGGGGTTGTGCACTCCCTGTACCCCGCTCCCGTTAGTAGTCTGGCTGCTGCACGCTGGACTAATTGCAGCTTCTGGGCAGTGTTCATAGGCAACCCCACATAGAGAGCGTTGCAGTAGTCTATGCGGGATGTAACCAGAGCGTGGACCACCGTGGCCAAGTCCGACTTCCCAAGATACGGGTGCAGCTGGCGCACAAGCCTGAGCTGTGCAAAAGCTCCCCTGGCCTCCGCCGAGACCTGGGGTCAGGTCGTCAGGCGACCCGTCCTGAGAGGCGGGGTTCAATAACCCCCTGACTACCTGAAACAGCTCCGCTGTACCATTCCTTGTGGACGCAATATTAGAATTGGGCTATGACTCTAAAGACCAGGGTTCGAATCTTTACTCAGCCAAGGAAACCTTTCTGGGTGAATATCTACTGTACATCTCAGAGGAAGGCAAAGACAACCCCTTTGAACAAATCTTGCCAAGAAAACTCCATGATAATGCACCTTTGGGTTGTTATAAGTCAGAAATAACTTGATGACACAGATTGAAAAGTCTGTGCCTGAAGATACAAATCAATGTCCAGATTTCTGCTAAATATCATTTAATATTATTTTTTTCCTTCCAATTTATAAAAATGAAAACACAACCCAATTTTTCAAGAGTAATTTCATACTAGGGACCCAAATTCAAAGCACAAAATATAGTTGAGGTAATTTAATGGAAGAGAAAACATGTGGCTAATAGTTATGTGTACAAAATTTGTGCCTACCATTTTATTCGTGTCTTTTGTGTCTTCAGTTTCTTCGGAAGCATGAAACAGGAAGCCCCCTCCACACACAGAAATCTGCTCAACACAAAAGCCTGCTTTTGTGTCGAGCCGAAATTGCTTTCTTGTCTGCATTTGGGCAAGCCTGGAGCTAGGTTGCAGACATACTCCGGGCATGCCTACAGGCCCCACCATATACACAGACTCGGAGTGTGTGGCGGGTCGTGTATGGCAGCTGGCAGGGTGTGTAGGTGCACTCCAGGCCTGTTTGCAGGCCTTGACAGACACACACTCCGAGTGTGAGACAGACACACACTCCCTGGCGGGGCCTGGCGGTGCACTTTGGGCCTCTCTGCAGGCTCCATCACACACAAACACTTAGAGAGTGTGGTGGGGCATGTGTGGTGGCTGGCGGGGTCTATAGGTGCATTCCGGACCTGCCTGCAACTGATCGCTTTACTTCAAAGAAGCAACAGTAGGTACCTGGTAAGAAGAACGCCAAGGAGGGGTGCCAGTGGGTGGGAAGCCCCCCCCCCCCCCACGCACACCCCATAGTGGTCTGAATTTCAGGGCCCTGATCTGAAAAAAAAACCCTCCCGATTTTGGGAGGCTTTCAAAAATGGATTGGGACCCCCAATGAAAGCCGGGACATGAAATGGAACAAGGTTTACCCCGAAAACACAATACTAGTGGCTAACTTCCATGTGGATAGCAATGAAATTTATATTTCAAAACTTTATGTTGGTTGTGCCTGAGATTAGGTGGCACCTTTCCCTGAAAAAAGATGGCAATTATTTTTATCCTCTTACCTATCGACTTTAATCTACCAAGCAAAGCTTATCCAGAAAAAAATAAGTCACAATTCTGTCTCTTATTATTAATGTGTGGATCTAGGTTTGTTTACATAAAGGAACTGCAAATGCCTCTTATTAATTTCAATATTTAAAATCCTAACTGTCTTGGAAAAATCCTATTCTCATTTTTAAAAACTTCCATTGCGATTTTCTTGAATTATCATTCTGATCGGAACAAACGTGCTAAGGACCCCAATTACAGAATGCCATTTTTAAAAGAGGTGTTTACCTACTATCTTTAAAAACTTGTTTATGACCGGTTTATTTTCTGTGACAATTCAGTTTTACAAGATTATAATTTTATAGTATTTGTGAATAGGTAAAAAGAAGAACCAAAAAGAATAGTGTAGCCTGAGGCTTCAGGGGACTGAGGAAGGGGCACCTCACCATCCAATGAACTTAGAACCTAGACCATGAGACATGGGTAGCTATAGGATTGTTTGTTTTTAAAAGGAGGGATTCTCGATCATAAAAATACAGTAGGCTTAATTTTATTGTGACTTAGTTTGATGTGGCTTAGTTCATTCTTACATCCGTCAATGAGAGTAACAAAAGGCTGTGGGAATGTAGTTCAATCAAACAAGATGACACACATGTTTTTCATGGTTCTTATGTTTTGTTCTCCAAAGATACATTTGTTCTTTCCTTTTCCCTGTTCTCATAATGAATTTGCCTCCTTGCCTTCAGAGAGGTCTCCCATATGGTTAAAATGCATGGAAGAATTAATATGCAATTAATAAGATGGTTTGATCATCTGCTTTTGTTCAAGAAGGCAGCTGGTCCACATATCAGATGCTAATTAGACAAATTAAGACGCCCACTTTTGTTCTGGGGTGAACTGATAGCCTAGTAGTGTAACCAATCCTCTTTGGTCTACTGAAACAGTAAATGGAAGAAAGACTGAAATAGCAGAAGTCTACGTTTCTGCAAAAAAAAAAGGAAGAAAAAAAACCCTAGCCCAATTTAATTAATGGTATCCTTCAACTACTGGAAGTAATCTTATATTTTTATCTGGTTCAAGCAGACAACAAACTACAACTAATAACTTCAGCTTTTATTCAAAGTATCTTTAAGACTGGGAGTGAAGAAAGCTTTACCTCTTCCAAAAAATATGCAAGATTACCTTCTGAAACTCTCTGCTAAAGGGTCCCGGCGCCTCACAACTCCTATGATTTCACAGCATTGAGCCATGGCAGTTAAAATGGTGTCAAACTGCACTCATTCTGCAGTGTAACAAGCCTTATTTAAAGGCCTGTCTGATCTTGGAAGCTTAGTAGGGCCAGCACACGTTAGATCTTGGATGGGAGAACCACCAAGTTAATACCAGGTGCTGTAGGCTGTATTTCAGGAGAAAGAACTGGCAAAATCTTCTCCAAGTATTTCTTGCATTGAAAAATCCATGAAATTTATGGGATTGCCATAAGTTGATAGGTGATTGGAAGGGACATACACTCATGGTCAAACGGTCCTCGAACCTCAATTGGAAAGTTTAAGTTCTGATGAACTGATTTCCAATTCGATACATGCTCTGTTTTGTAGTTTGGACAATCTGATTTTGCGCTACTTCCCATTAATTAAGAAAACACTTTACACCAGTGGTTCTCAACCTATGGGTTGCCAGGCCTACAACTCCCAGAAATCCCAGCCAGTTTACCAGCTGTTAGGATTTCTGGGAGTTGAAGGCGAAAACATCTGAAGACCCACCGGTTGAGAATCACTGCTTTACACAATGCCTTCAGAACTATTCTGTGATGAAGTAGAAAAACACCCTTAACTATTACTGAATAGGGAAAACTATGGAAAGTAACCATGGGATAGTTGCTAGTAGGTTCCTATCTAATGGAAAGCTATACTTTAAGGACAGACCAAAATGCACTAAGGGTTTCCCTTCCAATCCAAACCGCTATACCAAGATAAACAGGGAACCATCCCTCCTCCATGCTCTTCCCACTAAAAAAATGACAAACAATGAAACAGAGTGTGCTTCACACTGGTTCTTCTTGTAGCAGAGATAGGCAACCTGTAGCCCTCTAATACTTTGTTGAATTCTCACCAGCCCTAGTCAGCATCTTCAATAGAGGTGTAGTATAATAAAATCTGGACAATCACAAGTCCACAATCCTTCCTTGATTCAAAACAAGTGAAAGATTAATATTTAGAGAGTATGCAAGGCCAAAGAATATAAATCTGAAATAAGCAAATACTTATTATTTATTTATTTATTTTCAACATTTCTACCTCGCTCTTCTCTACCCCCGAGGGGGGGCTCAGAGCGGCCTAACAAAAGGCACAATTCGATGCCAACATATTAAAATACAATATAAAACCAAAAACACACAGCATTAAAATACATTAAAATACAATTAACATTAATACATCATACACATTCTCTTAAGTTAAGACAGTATTTTGTCCATAACAGGAGCATTGAGCCATATCCATCAACTTGCCATTACAAATCCAGTCCAAAGTGCTGCATTGTGCTAATGTGCAAACGCCTGGTCCCACAGCCAAGATTTCACTTTTTTCCTGAATGCCAGGAGGGATGGGGTTGATCATATGTCGCTTGGAAGCGCGTTCCACAGAGGGGGAGCCACCACCGAGAAGGCCCTCTCTCTCGTCCCCACCAACCGCGTTTGAGAAGTTGACAGGAGCGAGAGCAGGACGTCCCCGGATGATCTTAAATTACGAGGTGGGACATAGAGGCTGATGCGTTCAGACAAGTAAGCTGGGCCAGAACCGTATAGAGCTTTAAAGGTCAAAACCAGCACTTTGAATTGAGCTCAGAATTGGACAGGCAGCCAGTGGAGCTGACACAACAGGGGGGTGGTACGCTCCCTGTATGTAGCTCCCGTTAGTAATCTGGCTGCTGCCCATTGGACTAGTTGTAATTTCTGAACTGTCTTCAAAGGCAGCCCCATGTAGAGTGCGTTGAAGTAATCTATTCGGGATGTGACCAGAGCGTGGACGACGTAGCCAGATCAGACTTCCCAAGATACGGGCGCAGCTGGCGCACGAGTCTTAACTGTGCAAAAGTTCCCCTGGCCACCGCTGAAACCTGGGGTTCCAGGCTCAGCGATGAGTCCAGGATCGCTCCCAAGCTGTGAATAGTATTTATTCTATACTATGATATACTGTAAATCAGTGAAAAATTACATGTTCCATATAACATTTCTAATAAATTCTCCTAACTGCTCTTAATATTCTTCAAACATTCGTCACAATCCTAGCACTCGTTATATTTTTCCCACCATAATACCTTCATCTGTTATAGGTAATATTCTACATACTGTGGTCCACTCATACATTTTTGCAATGGAAAAAAACATTGCAAGAGCTATATTTTTGCAACAACTGTATATATTGGTTACTGTCCCTTTCTGTAGTGAGCTCTGAGATGTCTTGGGCTTGGCATAAAATAATGTTTAGCATTCAAGCGCACGATCCCTCTTTGGGGAGTTCTCAGAATCTTATTCTATTTTGCTAATAAGGGATTCAGTGCCATAGTGCCTGCTAAAAATAAACTTTGAGGCAGCATGACACAGATATTGAAAAGACATACATGAGAAAGACATTGCAGGCTAATGACAAAAAATAACAAGGGGTTTAATGCTCCATTTACAGTGATAAACTTTTTAAATGGCAATGCTCTATTAATTCTAAAACAAACAAAAAAACCTCCTTGAAACAATTAATTTAGTTTAGCTGTGGCAAATGAATGACCAGTTCCAGAATATTCTAATTTGACAAGAATGACAAACATTTAATTAAGCAGGCCCTCCCCTGAGTAATTCATAGCCATGGCAAAAGCAGCTGCATAAATCTTTGCTGAATAGATATTTTGCGAATGAAGTATGTATCTGGAAGCACAAATGCTGTTTGGCTCTACGCCGTGGCTGGCCATCTGCCAGCAGTCAATCTAGGTTGCTGGGTTTGTATGTCACTGTGGACGTGCGCATAATGATGAAGAGGATATTAGTGGACCACTTTGCTGGCCTATTCCTCCCGTTCTGTTCTACTTTCATCGCTAAGAGGTTTTGCATACTTTACTCACTTTGTATGGAAAGAAATGATAACTCAGGAATTACTATATCCATGCTGTAAGATACTCAGATACCAGAATAGCAATGGTTTGATAAGCACTTCAATCTCGTGCAAATCACACCCAGCCTCAGAGAAAGGCAATGGCGACCTTTTTCTGCACATATCTTGCCAAGGAAATCTTGTGATAGATTCACCATAAGGTCACCAAAGGTCAGCAACATCTTGACGGCACACAACAACAATATACAGCTGTAAATCACAGGATATGATCATACATACAGGTTTAAATGTGCTCTTAGCTGCAGGTAAATAACTAGGCAAGTTGCTGCAACGTTGTGGAATCTTCACCATCTCATTGCACAGAGGTCACACAGTTCAGGTGTGTTAAAGTTAAGAATCAAAATCAGAAAAGAAAACCATGGCTCTGAACTCTTTACAGAAAGATAGGGTCTAAGGAAGGGACAGAGGAATAGAACATATCAGGAAACTATGGAAGAATAGCTCAAGCAGCTCTTGCAAAGGAAGACATAATTGGCAATGGGATGGGGAATAGAGCTTTGCAGCTCAAATAAGCAAGTGATGGATAATGGAAAAAGATAGGCAAATGCAACAGGAAGATTATTATTTTCAGTGATAATAAAATCCATGTGTTAAATGGAATTGAGAAACAAGGACTATGAAAAGAACTATATACCAGGCCACAGATTAAGGGTGCACACTGACAAAACAGGGAAAGATTTGGTTGCCATCATCCTTTTATCTTGCTTGAGCTGCATCTATAGTGTTGAATGAATACTGTTAGAGATCATTTTAACTGCTAGGGTTCAACGTTATTGAATCCTGGGGTTTGTAGTTTACAAAATATTAACCTTCTTTGCCAAATAGTGCTGTTGCTTTACCAAATTACGACTCCCGGGATTCCACAGCATTGAGCCATGGCAGCTAAAATGGGATCAAATTCCACAATTAAGAGGCCTCTGCATGTTGACACTTAAAGAAAGGTAGCCCAAAGCTCAAAATTGTACTCATGGAAATATGGGTAAAAGGAACACAGAACTGCTAACTGTGTATGATAGCAGGCGGACAGGAACTAGTAGTGGCTCTGAAGTTAAAGAGTATAGTCAGCCCAACAACTAACCCTGCATTAAAACACGTGATAAGAATATAAATGATATAAATAAATATACAATTATTCTGTTCCATTTCCCATCCTATTTGCACCTGCCACTGAGACAAGAATGAAAATATACACAGTTAAACCTACTATCATAATTTTTGGCAGATGGCTTTGGGGCCCTGGATGATACATAGTTTTTCCTTTTATTTAATTACAAATAAACTTCCTCCTCTAGAATACCACAGGAAGAGAAAAGATGTCAACTTCTTCCAATGTTGCTCTCGAATGTTTAGAAACAATGACAAAGGGGAACATGCGTTTATAAAAACATAATCCTGAGAATAATGACATATCCCATCTATCTTCTCTTCATCCTACATGCACCTTTCATCCTTAAAATAAACTAGCAAAGTAATTAGGAAAGAGAATATCACTCCTCAAATTATTTCAGAATATGTTACAACAGGAACAAATAATACCTATTCTTCAACTGTGGGTGACAATGTAGTATTTTAATATTTTAAACACAGAAAAGAAAGGCAGTAGAACTAAGTGGTTGAATAAAAGTTGTGTCCAAACTGCAGAATTATAGCAGTTTTTACACCACATTTCAGTATCTGCCATGGCTCCAGGCTTTAGATCCCTGTACTATAGTTGTGTGAGATGGTTACCCTCCTGTGTCAGAAGTTTCTGATGCTATATCAAACTAGACACCCCAATTTCCATAGGAGGGAGCTATGGCATTTAAAGTGGTGCCAAACTGCTATAATTCTGAAGAATTGGTGTAACTTTTGTGCAAACTGTTACTAAAGCAAGCAAAAATAATTGGTGATACAGACTATTATATAATGTAAAAATTAATGTTGAAGAAGGCATACAATCAATATACTTGATTAACTAACCTTTTTAAAATTAAAAAATACAATATATATGTCAACTAGAAAGGTTTTGCTAGGATAGTTTTCTGTGTCCTGTGCATAGTGCTTGTTTTCCCCTTCTCCCATACTTTTCCTGAGCAGCTGCATGTCTGCTTCAAATGCAGAAAGTAAGCAGAACACCGATACTAAAGAAGCTAGCCATAAATACAGGAATTGATTTTTTTCCTGATTCAAAAAAACTAAAGCTTGTTATGATCCATAGACTTTTTTTACACAGGAAATAGAGAACACTCTTAAAGAACCAAATTACATTATATAATTGAAACGTTGTAATAGCTAGTTATCTCATTCTTTCACATTTTAATGATAGCATGTTCATTTACGCAAAATGCACTGTAAGACAATAACAACAGAAACACAAAGTTAACAAGAACTGTGATCAGTGGAATTATCACAAATTTTATTGCCTTATTTTCACTCCTGAAAACATTTCTATTTAGTACATCAGAGAGTAATTTATTCACTTTACTTTTTAAAAAATCTCATCTATATTCAGAATGATTATAAAACACTTATTTAAGTGTAAAGTACACTCCATTCTTACTTGGCCAAAAGGTATTCTTGTCTTTACTCAGCCATTTTTTCCTGAAGTGCTCTTGGACCTTAGTGCGATTCATCTCCATTTTCTTCGAATGCAGTGGAATAAGTTCTTCTTCATCATCATTATAGCTGCCTGGCCACTTGTTTCTAGGCAGGCAACCAACCACTTGATCGGAAGGCAGGCAGTGGACATAGGTAATCATTGTAAGATGCAATTCCTCACAAAACCTTTTGTTATTTTACTCAAACCTATTGAGTAAAAAGGAGGCAATGGTTTTGCAGCAGTAGAAATCTTGTTCTTCTAGCTTGAATTAAAATCAATCAGTTTTATGAGTTATTTAACCCAAGATTGTATGCACTGAATTGAGTAAGCAAATGCCATCACAGGTAAAGCCCCAAAGCCAGGCAAAGGATCTGAATAAAGTCGACACTGGCCCTGTGAAACGTATCAATCTGAGATGGATTTGAAACTGGCCTCTTTATGCTCCAGCTGAACTCTGATGCTTCTCTTAATCTTTATCCCAGATTATTTGTCATTCTCTGAACAACAGGTACTACTACAGTCATCTACACAGATGGCCATATCTTAGCAGCTTATTTAAAGCTAAATTACCATACTTAGAACAGCAGAGGTAACTAGAAATTCGGTGCACGGCACAAAGTGTATTACAACTCATTTCTTTATTCTACACATGCATAGAAAAGTAAAAAGACAATGTGATGATGAATCATTGTATATTGTGATAGTGGCACCATTACTAAAATAAAAATGAGGAGACAAGGAGAATGAAGGAACTACCTCAAAATATCTGTTTTCAGAGTTCATTTAACCCTGGTTAAAGGAGTTTATGCTGCTTTTTATAAATGGCAAACAGGCAAACAAATGAACTCTTATTAACATCTTCTTGAGGTAGGCATTATCCTTATTAAAAGATGAGTACAGAGGGGCTCAAGAGAGGTTTAGTATGTTGTTCATGCTTTAAGTGTAAAAGATTGGATTAGAAGATTCCCCCAGTGGTCCCAAAACAAAAGACTCTCGTTTTTGAACAAGGTTGTACTATTAATCAGTATCTTATCACCTTTAAAAATGGGGGGAAATCCTATGGAGTGTTGTAAAATATAATGTCTCCCAATCAAATTTCCTTTTGTTGTTAACTGTCGCCAAGTCTACACTTTCACAAATATATAGCAAATACTGTTCATGCCTTCAAATCATATCCACCGCATAAGGAAAGCTGAATGGTACTGAGCTCCACTCATCTGTAGTAATGGCACCTTTTTGAACTTGTTATCAGCATAAAAGACACCTGTCCACAATCTCAAACAGTCATACTCCAAACTCCACTATGGTGAAGGCCAAAGAGCTGTCGAAGGACATCAGAAACAAAACTGTTGACTGAATCTTCAATAGGCAAGCAGCTTGATGTGAAGAAATCAACTGTGGGAGCAGTGATCTCCCTTGATCTGGGGCTCCACACAAGATCTCACCCCATGGGGTCAAAATGATCACAAGGACAGTGAGCAAAAATCCCAGAACCACACAGGGGAACCTAGTGAATCACCTGCAGAGAGCTGGGACCAACGTAACAAAGGCTACCATCAGTAGCACACTACGCCACCAGGGACTCAGATTCTGCAGTGCCAGACATGTCCCCCTGCTTAAGACAGTACATGTACAGGGTCAACTGAAGTTTGCTAGAGAGCATTTGGATGATCCAGAAGAGTACTGAGAGAATGTCATAAGGTCAGATGAAACCCAAGTAGAACTGTTTGGCAGAAACACAACTCATCATGTTTGGAGGAGAAAGAATGCTGAGTTGCATCCAAAGAATACCATCCCTACTGTGAAGCATGGGGGTGGCAACATCATGCTTTGGGGTTGTTTCTCTGCAAAGGGACCAGGGTAACTGATCCATATACATGAAAGAATTAATGGGGCCCTGTATCATGAGATTTTGAGTGCAAACCTCCTTCCATCAGCAAGGGCACTGAAGACAAAACATGACTGGGTCTTTCAGCATGACAATGATCCCAAGCACACCGCCAGGAAAACAAAGGAGTGGCTTTTAAGAGTGGCTTTTAAGAGTGGCCTAGCCAGTCTTCAGATCTCAACCCTATACAAAACCTTTGGAGGGAATTGAAAGTCCATGTTGCCCAGTGACAGCCCCAAAACATTACTGCTCTTGAGAAGATCTGCATAGAGGAATGGGCCAACATGCCAGCAACAGTGTGTGCCAACATTGTGGGGACTTACCTCTGTCAGTAAAAGGATATATAACAAAATATTGAGATGAACTTTTGTTATGTAACAAATACTTATTTTCCACCATTATTAGAGGGGGGGGAGAGAAGGAGATGCACCAACATTTGTCTAGGTCTACTATGTAATAGTTTAGGGCCAGCACTTGACAGAGCTGGAGGAAGTTCTTGCACCTCAAAGGCCACATAAAATGGCATGGAAGACCAGATTCAGCTCACAGGCCTTAAATTGAACACATGTAGGTTACAGTATAATAATGGATGGGGGAATAGCATCATTTGGTTAAACATTGTAGTTAGTCAATCAAAGTCTTTGTTCATTTCCGTTGGGGGTAAGATTATAATAGATGTGCCCTAGAAAGAAATTAGTTCATTGGATTCTGCTGGGAAATCAGCTGAAATAATTCCCCTTTTCCTAGAAGACTGGAGAAGGCTGGAATATGGAAAGCATAGCTATGAGATATATAAGACCAAAAGCCCTTTCACAGTACACTATTTCAGCACTTGTATTCACTTTAAATGCCATGGCTGCATCCCATGGAATCCTGGGGTGCATAGTTTGAGAGCACTAGAGCCCTCTGACAGAGAAATACTAACAACCTTTCCTAAACTTTAAATCCCACAATTGCATATAACGGGACCATGGTAGTAAAACTGGAATCAAAATGCTATAACCATATGTTTTAAAAGGGCCCTGAAATGAACCAAGTGGGCTGATGGCTGAAATCTTCAGAGATAAAAACAGTGTAAATGATTCACTTCACCATTATTGGAATACTTTCTTTAACTTAATACTCTAAGGACGCATAAACTGGGCAGATGTATTTCTTACTGTGCTGTTACTTACAGGGAAGTTTTTTAAACAGGTAATAAAATTATCTAAAATTAACAGTTCTCAGAGATGCAAAAATGTCACTAGGAGAGAGAAAATGTCTCTTTAAACTAAATTTTCCTTTATCCCAGCTCTTCTTATGGCACACCATAATGTCCCCTTTAGGATTAGTTTTCCTTTCTAAAAGTGGGAAAACATGTCCAATGTCACTGAGACACAGTGGGCTGCAAACTAAAAACATGTAAAAGACAATATATATTTCTCAAGTGGTTTTTGCTGATGCTGAAACAAAAGCTATTATGTTGCACAATATTAGAGGATTTCAGACTATCCCATGCAGCTGTTGAAACATCTGAAAAAAACATGGGACCAAAGATTTGCTGCCAAAAGTAAATAAAAAGAAATGTCTCCAATCTAAAACAACAGCGGCGTGACAAAGCTGCTAAGGCTGGTACATCCTAGTACTATCAGAGCAAAGCATTTACATCTGTGAAAAGCAGCTAAATTTACAGTTTGTATTAGCTGCCAATCCAGATAGTCTAGATAAGATTAACAGTATCAAGCCTGCTAATTCAGATTCATTAAAATACTGCGCAGCAACCAAAAGAAAGTAACACCACTCATCTATAGGCCCTTCCATAACTCTTTTAATGATTTCCAAAACAAAATACCTCCCTACTGACATGAAATGTGGTAATAATTGTATTAATATTGTTTCTTAATGCTTTGCTATTTGAAAGTTGTAGAATTCTTAAAATATTGAGGGACGTGATCCTAATGATATAAATGGGAGCTCAAGAAATGGAAAAGCAGGTCACGGTTTTGTTCTTCTGCATATGTGAACCCAGAAGGAATACGATACTAAGTGTGTATGTGTTATCATCTCTGCATAGCACACTGTGTTCTTTTAAAATATGTACAGAGGAAATTATGGGACATGTTCATCATGGGTATTAAAAATAATGTAAAATGTAAAAATGAGCTTTTTTGTCAGAGACTTTGTTGAGAGAGATGTGTCTCCATACAACTCCATAAACCACATTGTTTTTATGAAGATCATAGAAACAGAGTTGGAAGAAACCACAAAGGCCATCCACTCCAAAACCCTGCCATGCAGGAACACACAATCAAAGCACCCCTGACAGATGTCCATCCAGTCTCTGCTTAAGAACCCCCAGAGAAGGAAAATCCACCCCCTCTGACACTGTCGAATGGCTCTTGCTATCAGGAAGTTCTTCCTAATGTAGAGGTAGAATCTCTTTTCCAGAAATTTGGGCAGAAGAAAACAAATAGACAGCTACAATGTGACTGAAAGAAATATTGCTCATGTTTTTGCAACATAATGTTACTAGTTAATGCAAGTCAACAAAAGTGAAATGTCTACAAAGACAAACTGAGATTACAAAAAGAGCTGGTTCAAATAACCAGTGTTGCTACAGGAAAGTATATCTTACTGAACCCAAAATACCATACACTTCACAATCTGAAACTAACATAGATTGTCCAACATGGGGGGCTGAGACTGTGAAACCTTTGCTTTTTGGTTGTTCAGTGAACATAAAATTTGTTTTATGCACAAAATTATTTTTAAAATATCACATGTAAAATTATCTGCAGGGTATATTTATAAGGTGTATGATGTGAAACATACACACATTTTGTGTTTAGACCTGACCTCATCTGAAAACTATGTCATCATGTCTATACAAATAGACCAAAATCTGAAAAACACAATGAACAAAACCTTTATGATCGCAAGCATTTTGGACAAGGGACACTCAACCTAAACTAATGTTATGTTTCAACTTACAGCCCTTAGGCATTAATCATTGTGAAATGTACTCTTCTGTTCAGACAGCTGGTGATGCAACACATGAATGCTGCCAAATAAATTTTGAGCAATTATTTAAATTTTTTGGAAGACTTATAAAAACAAAATATTTATATATTATTCATATGGTGTATAAAATATTCATATATTTTATTAACTTTGTGCATACAATTATTTTTAAACTACAGTTATGGAATCTTGCATAACTCTTCTGTACTAAAACATTCTTTTCATACCTACTGATGTGAACAGTTGTACACACTTCCCTGGCATTTGCTCTGGTAAGATAACTCAACGTTTAAAATGAGATCTGGTAACACTGCAGTCCTACCCATGTCAGAGTTAAGCAGAATTTTCCAGTGTGCATTTGACTGCAACCTGAAAATCATAAACTGCATCAGAAAACTGAAAAAAGTTTTTCAGGCAGTTTGGAAACCATCAGGCCTCACAACCTTCTGAGGATGCCTGCCCTAGATGTAGGCGAAACATCAGGATAGAATGCTTCTGGAACATGGCCATACAGCCCAAAAAAACTTACGGCAACCCAGTGATTCCGGCCATGAAAGCCTTCGACAATACATTGAGCTTCGGAAACGTCATAACCCACATATATGAAAACACAATATACAGCAGGGGTGGGCAATTACTGGCCCTCCAGGTGTTTTGGACTTCAACTCCCAGAAATCCTAGCCAGTTTACCAGCTCTTAGGATTTCTGGGAGTTGAAGTCCAAAACACCCGGAGGGCTGGTAATTGCCCACCCCTGATATACAGCTATATCTTTAGAGTAACAGGTGGTGACATGAGAAATGACATGAGAAACATAACAAAACATCTTCAATATGGCGAGCACCTTTTTTGGGGGCCAGCTCACAAGTTCAGTATGGTGGCTGTATGACCTCTTTTCCCAGCACAAAGATTGCTTGTTAATCTGGATTGCTGAACATTATTCAGGCTAATAGCACAATTGAGACTACTACCACCACCACCACCCCTGATCAATCCCCACAGCTGGTGCTGCTGTTTCTTCTCCTTCCTCCTCCTCCTAGCATCCGGGCCAAGTCAGCCATACACTACGTATAGGCTAAAAGACCCAAGACTTAGAGGAAATATTATTTTGATATTTGGGCTATCTTAGTTTGGACACTTGGGTGTGTGCCTTCAAGTTATCTATTAAGTTATGGCAACCCCATGAATATTATAGGATACCACGTTTAATATTTTTGGGAACCTGACTAGGACTGAGTGTGTCTGATTTTCATATGTATATGGTTTTGCCACTCTGATGTATGAAAACATGTTTCTTGAACCTGTGTTCATGATTAGTACACAAGCCCAGGGAAATCAGTTGTTATTGCTGGTTGAACACAAATTATAGATACAAAAATGAAGCAAACCTCAGATTACCTACTTGCTAATCATAGAATCATAGAGTTGGAAAAGACCTCATGGGCCATCCAGTCCAACCCCCTGCCAAGAAGCAGGAAAATTGCATTCAAAGCACCCCCGACACAGGGCCATCCAGCCTCTGCTTAAAAGCCTCCAAAGAAGGAGTCCCCACCACACTCTGAGGCAGAGAGTTCCACTGCTGAACAGCTCTCACAGTCAGGCTTGTTCTCCAGACCCTTGATCATTTTGGACACATTCCAGCTTGTCAACATCTCCCTTCAATTGTGGTGCCCAGAATTGGACACAGTATTCCAGATGTGGTCTGTCCAAGGCAGAACAGAGGGGTAGCATGACTTCCCTGGATCTAGACACTAGACTCCTATTTATGCAGGCCAAAATCCCATTGGCTTTTTTTGCCGCCTCATGACATTGTAGGCTCATGTTTAATTTGTTGTCCACAAGGACTCCAATATCTTTTTCACACGTACTGCTCTTGAGTCAGGCGTCCCCCATTCTGTAACTTTGCATTTCATTTTTTCTGCCTAAGTGGAGTATCTTGCACACCACACACATTATGCTTCCAATATTGCAATCAAATGGAGACATCTGCATGTAGAGTGATTAAACCACACTGAGATGGAGAGTCATTAACAGCCTATTTCAAAATGGGAAAAATCTGGATTTCCAAATAACTCAATGGTTGCAAGATGTAGTACAGCACCAGAAGAGCCAGAACTTTGTCTGTCAAGCTCCAGGCAAAGACAGGATTAACACAAGGCAGTTGTGGTATAACAGTGTCAAGTGATAAGCTCCTTAGTATCATGAATGTAGATAACTAAAATAACTTAAGTAAAACTCCTTCAGGCTAAACTGGAGTGTGGGTAAAGAAGCATTAACAGGATGAATATGGGTAAAAGCATTCAGTTAGTCATTTTATTGAGGCCACACGTGAAAACTCAAGTTTTTATGGGGGTCTGAGGAATGAGAAAAGGAAACAGTGCTTTTCTAGTATTCTGAGAAAATGTTCCTGGATTAACAGCTAAACCAAAAAAAAAATGGTTTCAGGGTGTGTGAGGTCTAAGTGACCCCACCGTACAGCATCTATATGAAGCAACATCATTAATTTTTCTATCCACTTTCATTTTCTTTGGGAAATTTAGATTTAAGTATATTTGGTCAGGATCATTGGCAAAAGAAAATGCAATAAGTGGATTTTTTAAATGATTGCATTTCAATCTTGTAATATAATGTGAATTTTATAATAAGTTGCCAATCTATATATAATATTCTTTTATTCCTGAAATATAGCTCTTGTATCATTCCTTTTAATAATTTTATGTAGGATGACCACTTTTACAATAGGAGGAGGAGGAACTAGAGACTAAAAAGGAAGGCACATATTTCCATAAAATTCATCTACCAATTTATATGTATAGATGCAAATTGTATGATGACTGTAATTTCAAGAGAAGTATTGAAACATCTCACTCAAGAGGCAATTGTTGGTATCTATCCACCTGCCCAGTTTATTTTACAAGTTTAGTTCTCAAACCAATCTTTGTACGGTTGTTTGACCATTAAACTGGTGTTTCCCTTCAAATAAAGGTTTGCTCTTTGTCAAGGAGGATGTATCCCCCCCCCCCCCCAACTAATTTCAGTGTTTCTTTCTTGATGCCTGCCACCTTGATGTCCAAGTCTTTTCTTCTACCTCTGGCATGCAATCCTTTTTGCTGGAGGTTATGAGAGTCTGGTTTGGAATGAGCTGCAATTTTATCCCCATGATGATTATTTTACCTGAAAATTATTGCATAGGGATGATAAGCCTCTACTGTATTTTCTCAGAAAAAAACCAACTTGTAATGGCTACTTGGCACAGATACATTGAGAGTACTTAATTAGAACATGTAGATGTATTTATCTCCTCCCCAAATAAATTGGTTATCTCCGACTTCATGACAGTCTTTGGAAGTTCTCCTAAATGATATTATTGTAGGTCCGAACCCTCTTTTTCCACCAGATCTGGAGAAAGAGCAAGAGAAATTCATTTCCTGACAAAATTTGCCTGTCCTTGCTCTTGTGTGTGGTCTATATAGTTTCAAGTTGATTTATGGCGACCCCATAAACTTCATTAGGGTTTTCTGTATGCAGGGGAAAGTATACAGATTTGCTAATACTGGTGGTTTATTCTCTTTTTTATTCTTTGCTTCTTGCTCATAACCTTGCAAAACTAGAGTTCATGTGTTCCATGAACTCTTGACCAAGTCTTGAACTCTAACAAAAAGTTTTAAAATATATATTCCACTGGCAATTGTTGTCTGAATAAAATGCGATTTTAATATTTCAAGCACTATAATTTATGTCAAACTACATTAGAAATGCTACATGTAATGTTCCATTTTCCTCAGTTTTCTGTGTTGTCTGTACTTTCAAATTGTCTGTTGAATGTCAAATGGTTCTACTAGAAAAGGAATAATCATAACTGGTTTTGCCAGTTCCTTCCTCCAAAATATAGTCTACAGCCCCTGGTGACCCTACTTAGCTTCCAAAATCAGACAAGATCGGGGGGCTTTAGGGTACAGCACTTAGTTTTAGGCATACAGAGATATTTTAAAGTAGGAAAACATTTAATAAGTATAATCCAGAAAAGGTGTGATTATTTGATGGTGTCCTCCTGTACACATCCATGAAATAGTTTAGTGGAATTTACCGGTTGCAAGCTGAAATACGGAAAATTGTTCCTGTATCCAATAATTATCCTGAAAAGGGATTTTCAACAGGTGTTCCTGGTATGACAAGCAACAATTTCCAGATGCAAGGTGTAGACTTAGGTCTCTCTCATATATATATATATATATAGAGAGAGAGAGAGAGAGAGAGAGAGAGAGAGAGAGAGAATTTGGATCACAAAGACATGAAAAAGTGCCATTGAGTTTAATAAGACTTTGTTCCATGTGAGTGGCAGAGGATGCATTCAAGACCTAGGACATTTCCAGACAGGCTGTTATCCCAGGAGGCCCATCTACACTTAACCCCAGAAAGTGCGCGCTTTCTGGGGTGGATGTCCAGATGTTGTACTGGGACTTCCCAGTAGAACACTGGGACACTTAACCCCCTTCCCAAGAGCCCCCCTAAACACAGTAAAAAAAAAAAGAAAAAGAACTCACCTGGGCTCCATAGGACGGCTGCCACAGTTCTCCTGGGGCATACAAATAACATGCCGGGGGAATGGGGGGGGAGAGGAGCGATTTTCCTTCCCCCTTCCCCTCCTCCTGGTACATAATTTGTATGCACCAGGAGAACTCCAGCAATCGTCATATGGAGCTCGGGTGAATTCTTTTCCTTTTTACTGTGTTTAGGGAGACTTCTGGGGATGGAGTTAGTATTCCCATAGTTTTCCGGGCTAATTTAGCACAGAAAAATCTGGGAATACTGAATGAACTGCAGTATTCTGCAGTCTAGACACCGGAAGTAGGGAGTCCATCTCATGCCTTCCAAGAAGGTGTGGAATAATCCCACTATCAAATTAATTTGCCACAACCTAGGTTTTTCCTGTTTAGTGGCGAATTAATTCTGGTTTGGCCAGAACGTTGTCTGGACAGCCTCCTTTTTATTGTGGAAGTTTCCGCAGTAAAGGAGCTGTCTAGATCCGCCCCCAATACAGAGTACAAAGAGGGACACAGTTACAGTGTTCCGAAGTTGCGTTCTTTTATATATATAAAAAAACAACAACTAAGTAATAACATTTTACACAGTAATTTTTATCTTATTAGCCAATATAAAGGCTAATTGATTATTGAGCTAATATTAATGAACCAATTTAAGCTTTCGTTGACCCTAGCATGACCAAATTAGACTCTCCAAATAAGATTATGTCGGGGAAATACTATTACAAAAATAAGTATATATTACTTTTTTTCTTCTGAAAGATATAACAATACACCTTTGAATGTGAACCCTTTCACCAACTTTGAAAATGGATGTGCTTCAGGACACCATAAAAATCTGTTTCTGATTCCAAACTATACATATTTTTCTAAGAAACGCTGCCAAGAATGCAAGGAATGCCTTTACATGTATATCACACACAAGACAACTGGTGAAGAAACCATTGATGTATTTCAAAAAAGAAAAAAAGAAGATAAATTGGCATTTCTAGACCTTTCCCTAGGGAGCAACAACCACATGCCCAGGATTTTTCAGCATGGTCTCCCAACATAACTTATTACTATTATTAGAAGAAAATATTTCCCCTATGCTTCTTCCCCAAGTGCACAGCTGTAAAACAAGGGTATGGAAAATGCTTTCTAAGTGCAGCCAGAGGATTTACACACCCAGTTTACAGCACTCCCTGTATTTCCTTTACAATAAAATAAGGAAGTCAAATATTGTGTCTGGAAGTCATTCTGGAAACAAGTATCATTTCGCCTTGAATCTCACAGTTTTCCTTCTCTTCACTCTATGTTATGGCTTTTTACATTTCAGTAACTTGACAATCCTTGCACTCCAATCCAAATGATTGTGTGTTATCATATAACCAATGTGATACATCACTAACTAAACCTAAAACCTTGCTGTCTGCTTATGAGACGGATTAAAAATGAATTATGAGATGATTCCCCAACAATTATAACATATAGAATGCTAAAAGAATAAGATTAACAAAGTATGGACCAGCTGTGCTACTTACAGGACAGATTCTCAAATGTATATGTTATAACATTATTGGCCAATCTAATAAAGGTACGTCAACCATTGGAATTTTAAAGGAATTTTGTGTGCTAAAGCAGGCGTCTTATGTTTTTCACTTTGTATTTGCTTTTCCTCCAGGTGTAAACATTTTCCCATCTCTTATCTGTAGTTAAGATGTTATAAGCATTCCAAAGGCCTTCTTCTCTTCTTCTTTTATCATCAGCCATGATGTACAGTCTCGCATCTATACAGTAATGCTATCCCTGTTAGTATAAACCAGGGGTCCCCAAACTTTTTAAGCTGAGGGCCAGTTCACAGTTCCTCAGACTGTTGGAGGCCAGATTATTTGGGGGGGGGGGGGTATGGACGAATTCCTATGCATAAAAATTATGAAAGCACAAGACAATATTTAAAATGAAGAACAATTTTAACCAACATAAACTTGGCTGATGGAGTAGTCAAGTTAATTAGGGTTGTTGCTGTGTGCCTTCAAGTTGTTTCAGACTTAGGGCGACTCTAAGTCTAAAGTTTAGGTTGCATCTGGCCATGGGCCTTAGTTTGGGGACCCCTGGTATAAACCATAATTTGGGCTGGATAATTCCATGGCAAAGGTGTAGAAAAGGAAATTATATTTAAAGTAAGAAATTGATATGGCGCATGAGCTTTCCTGACACTCCAGATCCCACTCCTACCTCCAAGTAAGGCCTAAATATCCCTTAAGCATCAGATCCCGCCCAGTTAGAAGCTAAGTAGGGTCAGCTCTGGTTGGTACTTGGATAGAAGTGTGCCAATTAATTCCAGGTGCTGTAGAATGTACTTCAGAACATGATGGCATTTAAGAAACTAAAAACAAGTTTATTTCCCACTGATCACTTCTAGTATTTTCATTTCCCTCTGATCTCATTATATTATAAACTATATGTGTAATAGCTGATAAGGACAACTCAAATAGGTAAAAGCCATTGGAATGAAGCTAAAAGCAAACAGAAGACAAAGCATGGAAGGAAAGGGAGTAAATCTGCTGCTCTTGTGATTTACCAAATTTTGTCTAACTTTTTAACCTTTCAAAACAGAAATGATTCCATTATTAATACAGGAATTGTTCATATGTAAGAAGATATAGAAGGTACATTTGTTCCGCCCCATCAATGTAATGACATAACAAATTTTGAACTTGTTCCTTTCAACATTTCTGATGATCTGCAAAACTATCCTCGTCCATCTATTTTCACTAATTTCAGTACAGATGGAGAAAGGGAAGCCATGATTTGGGGGGAAAAATTAAAATATAGTCAAGCTTCTATATCTATAGATTCAAATGTTTCCAGCTTGATTGTTTTTAAAATTTCTCAAAAGCAAACCCTGATTTTGTTGTTTTATATCAGGGCTGTCCAACTGGCGGCCCGGGGGACGTACACGGCCCCCAGCCTGTTGGACACGGCCCCCGCTATGCCCCCGGCCGCCATTTTTATTTTTTTAAAAAAAATCTATTTTTTAAAAAAAATGGCGGCCAGGGGGGGAGGGGGAGGCAGGGCAGGCAGGCGGAAGTGAGCTGGCTCCTCCTCCTTCGCCCTTCCTCCTTCCCTTCCCTGCACCGTGGCTCGTGATTGGAGCCGCGGCGCGTCTGGGGGGGGGGGCGGAGGAGGAGGAAGTCAGCTGGCTGCCTTCTTCCTCCTTCGCCCTCCTCCTCCCCTCCCCGCGCCGGCGCTCGGGATCGGGGCAAGGGCGCGGGCGGGGGGAAAGAGGGATGAAGGAGAAGGCAGTCAGCTGAGTGCCTTCTCCATCGTCCCTCTTTCCCTGCGCATGCGGGGATCCCGGGCACCGGCGCGCTGGGAAAGAGTGATGAAGGAGAAGGCAGTCAGCTGAGTGCCTTCTCCTTCGTCCCTCTTTCCCAGCGCGGGATCCGGGCGCTGGCGCGCGGGCGGGGAAAGAGGGATGAAGGAGAAGGCAGTCAGCTTATTGCCTTCTCCTTCGTCCCTCTTTCCCCACGCGCGCGGGGATCCCGGGCGCCGGCGTGCGTGCGGGGAAAGAGGGATGAAGGAGAAGGCAGTCAGCTGAGTGCTTTCTCCTTCGTCCTCTTTCCCGCGCTGGGATATTGGGCGCCCGCGCGCGGGGAAAGAGGGGATGAAGGAGAAGGCAGTCAGCTGAGTGCCTTCTCCTTCGTCCCTCTTTCCCTGCGTGTGGGATCCTGGCGCGCCGCGCTGACGGGAAAGAGGGATGAAGGAGAAGGCAGTGAGCTGATTGCCTTCTCCTTCGTCCCTCTTTCCCCCATGCGCTTGGGGATCCTGAGGATCAGCGCCCGGCGCGTGGGAAAGAGGGATGAAGGAGAAGGCAGTCAGCTGAGTGCTTTCTCCTTCGTCCTCTTTCCCCGCGATATTGGCGCCTGGCGCTACGCGGGAAAGAGGATGAAGGAGAAGGCAGTCAGCTGAGTGCCTTCTCCTTCGTCCCTCTTTCCCTCGGGGATCCTGGCGCGCAAGACGGGGAAAGAGGGATGAAGGAGAAGGCAGTGAGCTGATTGCCTTCTCCTTCGTCCCTCTTTCCCCCGGGATCCCGGCGCCGGCGCGCTGCGGGGAAAGAGGGATGAAGGAGAAGGCAGTCAGCTGACTGCTTTCTCCTTCGTCCCTCTCCCCTCGCTGCGCAAGACGGGATCCTGGCGCCGGCGCACGCGGGAAAGAGGGATGAAGGAGAAGGCAGTCAGGGGAGTGCCTTCTCCTTTGTCCCTCTTTCCCTGCGTGCGCGCCGGTGCCCGGGATCCGGGCAAGAGTGCGGACAGGGGAAAAGAGGAGGAGGAGGAGGAGGGAGAGTTCTCCCTCCTCCTCCTCCTCCTCCTCCTCTTTCCCGGGCGCCGCTGCTTCCCCTGCGCCGCAGCACCGGTGGGAGAGGAGGAGGAGGAAGGAGAACACTCCCTCCTCCTCCTCCTCCTTTTTCCCCGGCGCCGCAGTGCACGGGACACCGGCTGCACCGGGAAGGGCGGGAGGGTGCGAGGAGGTGGACCTCCTCCTCCCTCCCGGCGCCGCTGGTGTCCCATGCGCCGCGGCGCCGGAGGAAGAGGAGGAGGAGGGAGAATGACAGTTTAGGAGGGGGCTGGGGGAGGGGCGGGCCTGGGGAGGGGCCTGGGGCAAAGCCTGGGGGCGGGGCCGAACGGCCCCCCAGGTCATCAGTGACCTCAAGGCCGGCCCTTGGCCGGTTAGAAGTTGGACAGCACTATTTTATATAATGGACTCCATTTTACTTGACACGGCATTAGCAGGACATGAACATCTGCAGATTTTGGTATCCACTAAGAGTCTGGGAACCAAACCACAGCAAACATCAAAGGCCCACTGTAACTTAGGATTCTGAGCATGCTAATTTCAATACATAAACATTCATGCATTTGGTATCCATGGAAGGTCCTGGAACCATTTGGTATCCATGGAAGGTCCTGAAGGACCGCCTTACCCCGTACGTTTCCCCGAGATCACTGCGTTCAGATGAGCAAAATCTGTTGTTAATTCCATCAGTCCGCTCCTGCCACCTATCAACGACGAGACAAAGGGCCTTTTCAGTGGCAGCACCAGTGCTCTGGAACGCCCTTCCGGACAGTGCCCGTGCCATTACGGAACTGGGCCCGTTCGGAGGCGTGTAAGACGGCCCTTTGGACTGGCCTTCAATTAGGCGCACCGACAATTACCATGCTGCATACCTCCTCACCGATGTATGACTATGTAACTGGTTTTAAATGTGGCTTTTATGTTTTTTATGTTTTACCGACTGTAGGGCCGCTTGTTGATATGTTTTTCAACCGCCGCCCATGTATTTGTGTTGTGATCCGCCCCGAGCCTGCTGGGAGGAGCGGAATATAAGAGCGAACATAAATAAATAAATAAATAAATAAACCAGACCTCAGCAGATACGAAAGACCCACTGTATCTATTTTTCAAACTTTCTGGTGACCTTTGTTGGTTTGTATTTATTGCAGATTGTAGTTCAGGGGAAGGAAATGGCAAACCTGAGTATCCCTTTACTTTAAAAAAAATCATATGACATTTCTGGGGTCAACGTAAGTCAACAGGCAACTTGAACACACAAGTCTTGTGGTTACCAGGGGGATCCAGGAGTGAAAAAAAATAGTCTCTGACTATGCAAAAGTCTAGTCCTGTGCTAGCATAAAGCACCAAGAAGATGACAGCCCTAGGGATGCAGACTGAAAAAAAGCTGCTTTGAAGATCAACTCATTTTATTTTGTGTAGGGACTGAAATATGCTCTAAACTAGTATCGATTTTCTGTGCTGGGGTGTATCAAAGGGATGGGCTGTGCCTTGTTTAATTTTTGTGTTGAGCAGTGGTATAAAGGGCAAGAGAGTGAGAGAGTGTGTTTGATCTGGGTGTTGTTGTGTGACTTTAACTTAAATCAAATTTGAGATAACTCTAAAGCGAATCTATCACAGGATTCTCTTGACCAGGTTTGTTCATAGGTTTGCTTTTGCTTTTCTGTGAGGCTCAGAAAGTGGGTTTCTATGGCCAACTGGGGACTCAAACCCTGGACTCCAGAACCATAGCCCAAAGCACAAAACATTACATGACAATGGATTCTTATGTCGCACTTAAAACAAATTTTCCATTTTCCCCCTAAAGATGGCAACTGGTTAGGAAAGGTGAGATGGTCACTCAACCATCCCACCTGCCCAGTATACCCAGTCTTTTGTCTTTCATGCCCTTAGGTCAAATTGCAAGAATGCTGTTTCTGTGTCTCCTGCATTCAACAAGAGATATCCATTTCCGTGACAGGATTTCTGAGCATGGGAAATAGGCACACGTGCTCAGAATGTCAATTCAGCTGCTTCCTGGTACTCTGGGCGCACCGTGGAGGAAATTGCCCTTACTCCTATATTTGAGCCTTGATCCAACTCTACAAAGAACTACAGGCTTAGCATAAATAGGGACCGTGATAAGAAACCCCATTCAACAGTAAACACAATGGATCCAAACCTGAAGGCTTTTTCCTTCATCGGAGCCAACTGGAGAAACTAGGGGAGTGAGAAAACAACATTGTGATAGGATATCCTTCCCCCTAAAATGGGGGGGGGGGGGGAGTTAGAAATCTTCCAAGTACTCTTCTTTGACTATGGAAAGATGAATAAAACTACAATAAATTCCTGGAATCTTTTTTCTGCCTTTCCTGGCCAGTCAGGAAAAAAAGTGAAAAATAAACTGTTTAAGCCAATATTGATCTGCTAGCTGAGCAGCAGGGAAGTGGGGGTTGGTTTCCATTGCCTCCTACACCCAAGACAAATTGTAAAACACTGGGAACAAAGAAGCCATGGGGAAGGGCCTCTTTAAGGCCCTCATAAGGTGCCCAAAGAAACTTGCCTTTCTTATCCAGGAGTTCCCTTATATGATGGCATAGGGCTGACAGAAGCCTCTAAAAGAAGTGTTGCCTGAAGACAGGAGTAAAGGGATGGCTGTATCCATGGCTTACCATTGGGGAGAACCCAAACCTTCATTCTTTTGTCCCTCTTTAAGAACTCTTCTGACCGTATCATATTTTTTATTACCTGCTATCCTGCATTTTCCTGTCACTACAGCTTCATCCCGCTCTAGTTAATCCATCCTCAATCACACCATCCTAAAAGCATTCAAGACACCACATGCTCCTCCTCCCCCCCTCCCCAATGATAAACAGCTCCTGGCACAAAAAGGAACACCATACAATCCTCCCTAATTATCTTATTCTGTAATTTTGTTAACATAACTACATGGGCTGTCCAACTGCCGGACCTGCAGGTGTTTTGGACTTCAACTCCCAGAAATCCTAGCCAGTTTACCAGCTGTTAGGATTTCTGGGATTTGAAGTCCAAAATACCTGCAGGGCCGGCAGTTGGACAGCCCTGTACTACATCATATAAGTGATCATAAAAATATTCACTTTAGTTCATTATCATCAAACAAATCACAGTTACTAGAATACCTCTTTGCTTTAACAATTACATATTACTTTATTATTCCCAAAAGTAGAAGCAGCAAGTCTAAAGAAACAGACCCAAAAAAAGCAAAAGACAAAAAACAAACACCATAATACATTTGCTTGTTCTGTAATTAAAAATGACACAACTCTATGATAATATCCAATTTTGGGTACAACACAATGCTATATCCCAATTAGTAGGAGGGCTGGACAAACCTGCGACGCAAAGGAATCAATGATATATTGCCAAAGGTATCAAAATTATATTCCAATATTAAGTAGAAAGAAGTGTTATACAAAACACAATATTATGAAAATCATTCTAATATAACCACACATTGTGTATCACACATATTATATATCACACAGTAATGAAATATATACAAAATAGACACATGTAGCCCAAAACAATATGTTGGGCATAAGCGACGCAAGTAAAAGGTCCATATAACCCCTTAAGAAAGTTTGGAGTCAATTCACTCACGAACAGAAGACCAAGTCACAAAACCCAAATTGCAATGTTTCTCTCTTATACACATACATACACATCCTTTTATATTTGACAAATCTTGTGAAAAACATTGCTTTAACTGGAATTTATTATGTAATGACAAAGTTTATCATTCCCTCGGGCTATTCATTAGACCTCATACTGTTTTGAGAAGAATTATATGAACATATTGTCTGATAGATCCTATTAAGCAACGCATTCTGTGGGCATGCTGCATCCAACACATTGTTCCTAAAGTTCCAACAACACAGGCAATTATATTTCAAACGCTTGGCATGCTCAGTAATTTACACCCTACAGAGTATATTTGTTCTTTTGTATACAAAAGAATTAGATGTAGTATTTGAAGCATTCCAGTCAAGGATGTGTTTTCTTTCTGTACATAAAGGCAAAGGGTTATGTACAGGTCTTTGACTCAAGACTAAAGACCAAAGATTAAAACGTTTTCTAAACCTCTAAGAGATGTTTGAGAAGTTGATAGCCAATGGCTGGAGCAGTTGTAAAAGCCAACCAAAGTATGCAAACACAGCCCTCCTAACTCCAGACAAAAGTCACTGCTGCAGAAAACCCCCCTTACCTTTCATACAAAACATGCTGAGCTTGTTCCATGGAGGGGAGTGAAAGGGTCCTGTCTGCAGAGTGTGCAAAGCCCCAGTGCTAGGTACAGCTGCTCCCGGGTCCTTCCCATTCAAGCGCACAGCCGGAGGAGTAGTGTGGCAGGGAGCCAACTCTTGCTGCTCTAGGAAGCTGTGGCCCAACCCACTGATGCCTAAACAACACTGTGGACACCTCCCCATCACCCACCTCCTCCCATTCCCTCCTCCCACCCTACAAAGCTATTTTTCTATTTTAAAAAAATGAAGAGGAGAGAGGGGGAGAGGCCACTGTATCTCTCATCCACGCCTATCACAGTGCAAACCTGAATACATTTGTTTTATTTCCTTTGTCAGCATGTTCTCATTGAAAACAGTTCATACTCATCAACGGGTCAGCTTTAGGAAAAATAAACCACTCTTAATCCACTTCAGCTGTTCTCTATGGATGGCGAATTCTCACTCTTTTTCTCTCTTTTTTTGTAAATGTTCTGGAATGTGTTACTTTTAAAATGTTTTGTTTAGTTCCTTTTAAACTTTCTGCAGCATATATGCATGCATGCATGCACACTCACATGCAGACCCATACATAGATATGCTCATACATATGCATATATGTGCGTAAACACACAGAGTACAATAAAGAACTACAAAAATCAAATAGTGATCATTATTGTATTTGAGTATAAGCCATAGACTCCAGCAAGCCCGAGCTATCTCACAGATTGTGGTTGTTGTGTGATTTCACACTGTTTTCAACTTATGGCATCCCGAAAGCAAACCTGACATGGTGTTTTCTTAGCAAGAATTGCTCAGAGGGGATTTCTCTTTGCTTTACTCTGAGGCTGAGACATTGTGACTTGTTCAGTGGATTTCCACGGCTAAGTACAGATTCAAACCCTGGTCTCCAGTGTCATTGGTCATACCACTAGACCATGCTGACTTCTGCAAAGTGGAAAGGGGACCTTCAACACTTGCTCCAAGATACATGTCATTTAAGACCAAGGAAGTTACCATCTTGCTATCTAAATAAAGCTGGAATTAATGTATTTGCTTTTCAATATGAACTGCAAAGCAGGGTGTAGTGTGGAGAAAGTGCAGAAAGTGGAAAAGGATTTTAACTTTCTCTGGCTACTTCCTGCTATTTTACCCCAATCTCAACAACCTGTCCTCAAATCCATTTTATCTACCACATTGTCAGTCTGATGAATCATTCATTGTCCTTTAGTGGTGCCTCACTGGGGCCACTATATACAAGCATGAAAGATATACAATGCCTAAAGGGGTAGGAAATAAAGGCCCTCGGAGTATTGCTGTAGTTCTGCAACTCTCAAACACTCTCACTGTGGGAGGGACAAGGGCTGATGAGAGATGACATTTCTCCAACTCTCAAAAAGTTCTGGCAGGCCACAAGTTAGCCATCCACCATTATTGACCTATATAGAAAAGATGTAAATGCATAGTAGCAATAAAGAAGAAATTTATTACGTTTAGAATGTTTCCAAAACAAGAGATAGCTTTAGCTACCTCAAAAACCAAAAAGACAAAACAATAAAAGATAACTTTTTGGAAAAAAAAAATCCTTTCTGACCTAAGAACTTTCAAAGTGAGACATCCCACAAAAAGCATACTTTGTAGCATGAAAATAGACATGCATACAAAAATAAAAGATGTTTTATTCAGCAAATATCTCAAAAGCTATTCATCAAATCCATGCAGCTACAACAACAAAAAAGTTTTAAATTATTTATTTACCATATTTATATACTGCCTTTCTCAGCCCGAAGGCGCCTCAAGGCAGACTCAAGGGCACAATTCGATGCCCCCAACAACATAAAAATGATAGACAACAAATCTGTTCTGCTCTGTTTATTAAAATGTAATTTAATAGTAAAGCCAAAGATAGGGAATCCTGGCTTATGAGGAATAAGGTAAAGGTTTTCCCCTGACATTAAGTCTAGTTGTGTCTGACTCTGAGGGGTGGTGCTCATCACTATTTCTAAGCCAAAGAGCTGGAGTTGTCCATAGACGCCTACAAGGTGATGTGGCCAGCATAACTGCATGGAGCGCTGTTACCTTCCCGCAGAAGCAGTACCTACTCACAGATCTACTCACATCTGCATGTTTTTGAACTGCTAGGTTGGCAGAAGCTGGAGCTAACAGTGGGAGCTCACCCCGCTCCCCGGATTCAAACCGCCAACCTTTTGGTCAGCAAGTTCAGCAGCTCAGCAGTTTAAATCGCTATGCCCCCATGAGGAACACACCACATAAATGCTCCTGCTTCACATAAAAGAAGCTAAGCCAGATTCTCCAACTTTGAATACCTTACAGATGCTTTACACCTTAATTCCCATGTTCCACAAATGCCGGTTATATAACAATCCAAAATAGCAGGAGATAACCAGTCTAGGAAAAGGCCAGCTAAACAAACCACAGATCTTCTGTCTCTGTTTTGATTACTGTCAGGTACAGAACCATCAGATGCACATATATCACCAACAACCATGGCTATGATTTTGACTTGTCAAAAAAACAAGTGAGAATTTCTGGTTTGTACTTAATGATAAATATCCCATAGACCAGGTCCGTGACAAGGCTTTTGGGGGGATTTTTTTTAAGCCATTCTGACCAATTAAAGCTATTATGACATACACCTACAATTACCATGTTAAATGTGCTCTGTTCTTCTATTATCATTCAGTTGTTTTTGGTCAAATCTTCATTATCTTTTAACATTCCCTAATTTCCTCTTTCCTTTAATGGGAAAGATGCATTACATCTATGAGGATTCATCCTAGAAACAGAATCTATAAACAGTGAGGTTTCCATGCTGTTTTAAGAAGACAAAAGAAAGTGCACATCACTTGCAATTTTTCTTCCCTGGGAAGTTATCCAAAATATTACAATTTGAACATTTACCACAATACACACAAACACTGGACTATGCATCTGGATGTGAGCCATGGGGACTGGCCTTAAGTCCATTCATTTAAAATACGTGCATTAATTATCTGGAAGGGGAAATGGGGAAATAACAACACATTAATGAAGTTCCCCAAAGGCAATAAATTGGCAGCAGCTGTGAAGACCAGTATAAAATTAGAAATACTTTAAGCAACCATTTAAAAGGGTAACATTTACATATACACATGTTATGTGTATGTGTGCTTGGGTTATGGATACAATTATGGTACAAATTCAATGAACAAATTCAATGATTTTGTTGCTAAATCACTGAATATTTGGATTCACCATTTGATCTCAGACATGATCCACAACTGAATATCCATATTACAAATGTTGTCTTTTTTTTATAATATTGTTATAGAAAGATTTGTCAGAATATTTGAAATCAACTACAGAGAAGACATCATTTGAAGAAAAAACTATTTTTCCTACACTGATACAGTTTTGGGTTGTTATAGGTTTATTGAGTTATATGGCCATGTTCTAGAAGCATCCTCTCCTGACCTTTCGCCTGCATGAAAGGCACTGCAGGCTACTTCAACCACAGAAGTCAGCCATAATAGAGCACCTGATGAACCAACCTAGACACAGCATATTATTTGTGGACACAGAGATGCTTGACCACTCTAACAACTACCATGTCAAGCTACACAGAGAAGCCATTGAAATCCACAAGCATGTGGACAATTTCAACAGAAAGGAAGACATCCTGAAAATAAACAAAATCTGGCTACTAGTATTAAAAAATCCTAAAATTTTAACAGCAAATAAAGAACAACACTCAAACACAGAGGAACTCTAGACAAGAAACAATCAGGGACAGCGAATCACTTATCAACAAAGGATTCCCCTGGGCAGTAACAAGCCACACCTAAAAAAACTGTCAGGCCATCAAATGGTAATCAAAGTGGCCAAATGAAACATTCACACCTAGCTCCAACAGACAAGAGATCTTTCTCCCATCCTGGACATTCCACAGATATATAAATCCAATTTTCCTAGTTTCCAACAGAAACTAGGGACATTGTTTCTGAGGATGCCTGCCATAGATGCAGGTGAAACGTCAGGACAGAATGCTTCTGGAACATGGCCACATGGCCCGAAAAACCTACAATAACCCAGTGATTCCAGCCATGAACCAGACATTGGGATTTATTTATTTTTATTTATTTTCATTTTAGCTCTCTATCTGATTTACAGATAAAATCAATCCCAGACCATCTGGGATTCAATAATAAGGAAGCTTTTAAAGCAGAGGTGGCTAGGTTTTTAGGAACACAAGGCAGATGGGGCCAACATGCCAGAATAAATGCCTAAAGCACAGCAATGCATATTTTTACCAGCCTCCTGGTGTAATGCATCACATGCATAGGGGACATCTTGGAGTTCATAAACATGTGCCTCCAGCCCAGATCTGCTGAAATGGCAGGAGACATATCAAGGCTTGTGGAACTGAACTTAGTGCACATTTCTATCCTGTTTCACAGCTTATCAAGTAAGAGAAACACATCTTCAGTAACAAATACCATTTTTGTTTGTTATTGCAACAAAGTGATCAGGCAGGTTTAGTAGCTTGGCTTGAGGACTTGTCTGTCAATAAGGAAGCCACTCCTCAGTGTCAGGATGAGAGATGAGAAGGGGAGAGAACAATTTCACTAACTCTTGGGACCTGCCAGCTGGGTGTGACAGTCTGAAAAATTCAATTTAAGCCTGTCCTTCCATGCGTATATGAGTGTGGATTCGAACCTTGTTTTCCATAGTCATTCACCAACATTCTAGCCACTGTATCAAGCTGACTCTTTAGCCTATCTCTAGCTATCTTTCCTGAATATGAAAGGTCTAAAACTGAGAAACTTGATGCGGATTGTGAGATTACCTCCCCCAACCACCAGTATTTCTGAGAGAAGAAGCAAAATCTACAGAGAACTTCTGATCACATTGACTGGAAGTACAGAATGGATTTATTTAGAGAGCCAGTATGGTATAGTGGTTTGAGCACTGAACTATAATTCTAGAGACCATGGTTTGAAGCCTTGCTCAATCATGGAAACCACTGTGTGACATTTGGCAAGTCACATTTTCTCAATCTCAGAGGAAAACAAAGACAATTCCCCTCTGAACAAATCTTTCCAAGAAAACGGTTATATTAAGTCATAAATTGGAAATGAAGGCATACAACAATATTTAAGATGCAATACAATATGAATGACTGTGGGATCATTCCTCTGCTGCTAAAGGAAGCTCTTTCCCTTGCAGCCTTTATTTTATTTCTGCCAGTAGACAGACTTTATTCCTGGCAGTACAACAGAGTTGATTTAGAAAGAAGCATGTTTTGTTGGTGAGTCAGTTAGGAAATGGAGTTTAGGTTTAGGATCCCGCTACCTATAGGCCCATGTGTGGTTCATAGCAAATGTACTGGAGTGGTAATAAATGAATGGATACGTGAAGAACATTTATTCACTAATGGGTTGCAGAAACAAGCCATAAAAGACACAGGAGGATGCTATGCCAAACCTTCCCTGATCACTGAGTTTCTGAACTTTGCATTACATCTGGGAGGAGGAGCTTCCAGCAACCAAGCAGACCAGACGGACATGAACACTCTCCTGCATTATATCTGGGAAGTGCCACCAGACTCAAATGCCAAGGATACATAGAGTAGTATTCTGGGTCCTGAGGTAGTGTACAGCCTTACCAGAGCCCCTGGTGGCACTGTGGGTTAAACTGTTAAGTTGCTGAACTTGCTGATCACAGGTTTGAATCTGGGGAACGGGGTGAGCTCCCGCTGTTAGCCCTAGCTTCTGCCAACCTAGCAGTTTGAAAACATGTAAATGTGAATATATCAATAGGTACCGCTCCAGCGGGAAGGTAATGGCACTCCATGTAGTCATGCCGGCTACATGACCTTGGAGGTATCTATGGACAACGCTGGCTTTTCAGTAACGAATATCATTTTTCGTTTGGAGATGAGCACCAACGCCCAGGATCGGGCACGACTGGATTTAATGTCAGGGGAAAACCTTTACCTTTACCTTTACAGCTTTACCGATATAGTAATAAGAAATATTATGTAGTCATAAGAAATAACGAAGAATATTTTCAGTGTATAGTGTATTTTCTGAACAGTTTTGGACTTTTATCTTTTCTGAAGTACATGTTTCAGAAACAACTAGTCTAAAAAGTCTGTATGACTACATTTCTCTTTGGATACTGTAGAGCAGGGGTGCTCAGAATGGTGATCGGGATCACCAGGGTGATCTTCAGGCCTCATCCTGGTGATCTTCAGGCCCCTGACCAGGTTTTTTTGCTGTTGGTCCTCTTCACGCACCCCTGCACGCTGCAAAGAAGTCCTCCGTCGTTGCTCCTCCCTGCTCGCGCGCCGCCTCCAAAAGCTCCAGAGTCCAAGAGGCAGAATGGGCCCCCTCTTTTGGATTCCTCCTCCTCCCTCCGTCCTTCTCCAGCCACTCAGAGTCGTAGGAGACCAAAGGGGGCGGGCCTGGATAACGCGATGCATGGCTGGCCCCGCGCGCATGCACAGAAGTGCCCATTCTGCCTCTCTGACTTCTCGTGAGCTCTTGGAGGCGGCACGCATGCTGGCGGCGTGGAAATAGGAGCAACGACGGAGGAGAAGAAGAAGGACACTTTGGGGTCATTTTCTTACTGCATCTCAAAGGTCAGTCTTTTTACTTTGGGGTAGGTACTTGATTGTTCTGTGGCATGTCTCTTTGTTTATTTTTAATGTGTAAAAATGGCCTTTTAGCTCCAAAGCCTCTCTGCTTGCTTTGTTCCTTGAGAAATATATGTTGGGGAATATGGAAATGTGGGAGAAATGGGGTGGTTAGATGTATTTTTGCATGCCCCTTTGTTTACCTTGCCGAGTATTAAATGGCCTTGCAGTTCAACAGCCCCTCTTCTTACTTTCTGGCTGATAATATGTGTGGTTATATGGCAGTGTGGGAGAAATGGGGTGGTTGGATGTATTTTTATGCTCTGTTTTATATTGTTGTTATTAAATTGAAATGTTGATGTTTTATAACTTCATTTTATGTAAACTGCCCCGAGCCTGCTGGAAGGAGCGGTACATAAAAATGAATAATAAATATAAATAAATAAGAAAATAGTTATACGTTTTACATTTCTGGGTAGGTGATCTTTGGGACTTGGTTTTTTAATCAGTAGCTCCCATGCTGAAAAAGTGTGAGCACCCCTGCTGTAGAGTAATTTTTTTTCTAATTTGAACTCGAACTGAGTTTTCCACAAGTGGCCTCTGGGTCTGGCATGACTCACTACATATTAAACAAAAAGAATCAGTTAAGCCACAGTAATAAGTGGCATGAGGCCAATCCCAAGCCATGAATAAAGTTAGACTCAAGAGCAAGTCAAACAAAAGCTACAGGGCATACAGAGGGCAATACTTCACAGCATTTGTGGCAGGTCCAGGGAGGAATTTCTCAGCTCAGTTTTCCAAATGGGTTTTGCCCAGGACATTCCCTATTTGGACAGAAAGGACAAAACTATAAAATAGTTCGAACTGGAAGCAGAAAAGGAAGTTATTCAGTAAGAGACAGATTTCTATTCGTTTTCCTCCCCACCTCCCCCAAATTCTGTTTTGCAGTAAAAAGGTTGTTATACTTTTTATAGTTTTTTGTCTCTCATTGTTTATAAAAAGACAATATAGAAAGAAAAAAATATCATAATGTAACTAATGTAAAGATTAATAAAATGTTTCATTTTTACCATATTAAGTTTTCTTCTTGCTAGTATCATTTATGTAAGTGCCCAAACAGATTTTGAGAGGGGAAATAATGTTGTTCAAGGCTGCAAAAAAAACCTAGTGGAATTGGCAACCTTAGTCTTTCTCAGCCAATATAACATATCATGCATTATTGTCCAACTGTCAGACTTGTTCATTGCTGCCTTTCCCTTATCAAGTTATGCAGCAAACCACAATAAATACAATACAATAAGAGCCACAAAAAAAACAGAAAAAGGAGAGTAAGAAAAACAATGACTGTAAAAATATCAGAGACACAAAAAGGCTATATAAAAATGATGGCAAAACCAAATACTCCAGTCCAGTCTCCATAAAGGCCAATAGGCTACCAAAACAGGAAGATCTTAAGGCTATTGCAGTTGAGGCCGGATCACTGGACCCTTTAAGAGCCTGCTGGGCTCAGTAGCAAAAACAGCCCAGAAGGTAAGAGCTTCTACACCGGCATTCCTGATGCCTGCCTTCTGGACTACAAGACCTTCTGCTTGAAGCTAGATGTACCAGCACACTGAGCACAGCTCTTTACAATTATGTGTTAAATGTTGCCTTAATGCCTCATAATTTGTCCTTTTCTGTTTTTATTTTTTGGATGTGCCTTTTGCCTTTTATTGTTTTTAATTCAATGTATACTGAAACCGGGGCAGCAATGCAAGTTGTGCAGGGCTAACTTTGTACCAAGTACAAAACTCCAGCTGGTTCAAAATAAGGCAGCTAGATCAGTTACGTTAACCTCCAGGAGTTAGCATAGCACACCTATACTAAAGTCACTCCACTGTCTGCCAATTAGTTTCTGGGCAAAGTACAAAGTGTTGTTTTTGATTTTTAAAGCCCTACATGGTTTGGGTCCAGGTTACTTAAAGGATCGCCTTCTCCCATACAATCTGCTCTGCACACTGAGGTCCTCTGGGTGACATCTGTTCCAACCAGCCAGGACCCGGCTGGCATCCACCACCCAGAGGCTGCTCCAAGACTATGGAACGACCTACTAGAAGAGCTCCGACAACTAGATCAGTTGTCAGAATTTTAAAACTATGTAAAGACCTATCTCTTCTGGCAGGCCTACCCAGCCAGTCTTTAAGAATGAATTTTAAACTCATATGTGATTAATGCTCATTTTACAGAAATGCTTTTATCTATCTTTTATGGAACTGAATTTTAATGTGCGTTTGTAGAATTTTTATAGTATTTGTGTGTGTTCCTTTAGACCAGTGGTTCTCAACCTGTGGTACATGGACCACCATTGGGCTGCAAGAACGAAAATATGGTCCACGGCTTCACCATTACTACACCATTGACTTGAAACTACACAGCAATGAGAGAGACTGTGCTGAGGCAATGGGGATGTCAGGAGGGGGGAGGCTAAGGTTACTACTACCACATTAGCTCTAGATTATTAAATATGGTTTTCTGTGGATAAGTAGATGGCGACTACTGAATGGTATATGTTCTGTATCAGAAACTACAGCTGATGTGGTCTTGCCAATGCCATTTTCTGAATCAGCACCCCAAATAACCAAACCAATCTCGTGGGGAGTGACAGGTAAGAAATAAAATTACTACTATTATTATTAGTTATTGTTATTGTCATGGCTACAGCAGATTACCAGACTCTTCGAATAAAGTGTTGTTGCACTCATTTGACATATAGATAAATTAATCAATAAGGAAATTAAGTTTACTTGCCAAATACAATGTACTTGCTGTACTGTAATCAAAAACAAACCACAGAAAGTTTATTGGTTCCCACTAATTCTTTTGTATGAACGAGACCTGGCACATATCAGATGCATGCATTTGCACGTGAACAGAAATCATTTTGAAGCAAGTCATTCACTGTGAAGAGAACTGAGGATTATTTCAAAGTAACAAGTAAAGCCATGGCAAACAAATTGCTTGTGTATCTGTGCAAACAGATATGTTAAAACATACTACCATTTTCAAAAACAGGGATTGTCCCTCCTTGAAACCTTGCCCTGATAAAAAGGTAAGTACTTGTTCAGCAGAAAGCTATATCCTAAACATAGTTGAATAATAATTTTATTCTAAGTTTTGATCTGAATTTAACATGGCTCTACATTGTTCTATGTCAGAACATCTTGCCCCGGGGCTTCATGGCATGGCCTGAGGTTGTCCTCAAGATGAATTTCAAAAAACCTCTGCAAATGATCACATCTGTTCCCTCTTCAGTAGCTTACTATATGGAATGGAAAAGGAAAATGAGGTGGAGAAGGAAAAAAGAGTTAGTAGCCCTTTCCATAACCTACATTTTGCATCTGTCCTACACTGATCAGCCACCCAGCTCAACTCATGTATCCTCTTCAGGTTGTAGACTGCCCAACATTACGCAAATTCCTGCAGAGGGGCATTTGGTTGCACAGCTGAGACTATGCCAGAAGAAAAATTAGAACCTGATAGTATCCAACAACTACTGTTTAGCAGTGCTGTTCTATCTGAAGCTTCAGGGCAGTGTATTACACATTTTGTGTTGTGTATTGCCTCAGATTAATTGTTAGAATAATGTTTTCCTGGTGATAAAATGATCAAATATGAAAATTCTGCTCAAACTATAAATTTGCACACAAAAAAACCACCCAAAAAAAATGAAAATTCAAATGAAAGCCTACTTACATGACTTAAAACTGTTAGGGATTTGGATATTAGTGTAGGGTGATGGTGGAAAGGGCTAACTTCAAACCAAAAAAGCAAGCTTCACTTTGTCAAGACAGGAAGGCAAAACACAAGGGACAGAAGGAAGGAGACAGCAGCCATCATTTGAGATTTATACCAGTGGCAATAAACCTTTTCCTTTGCCCTAGGGATGGTCAGCAGGTGCAGCTCATCAGGCAAAGTAAATTATTGCGCCTGGCTACGCTGTCTTCCAGCAGGGGAACGTGATTTAAGTTGGTAATCATTAAATCACTCCTGCCAATTTAAAAACATGATGCCTTAACCCATGACTAATGGACACACTCTGTCACAAGTTGGATGGTGGGCCACAAACATACATCAGAAGAATAACTAACCCCATATTTTCCTTAAAAAGTTAAAACATGGCAAATTGTATGAAAGACTTAATGCTGTGCTCGGTTGTTGAATATAGTTGTTCATATTTGTCTCAATTGATCTACGTCTCAATGAAGAGCATAGCATGTTCTGAAGAAATAATATCTCCAGTTATTGTTAGGTCTTTAGGCCAGAAGTCATTGCTCTTATACATTTAAAACAAGTGTATTCTGATTTGCTATATTGCAATCAAACTTTAGGTATTTTTCTGCAACTGGTCTTTAAAAAATTGGCGTAGTACTTTATGTAAATTCAGTCTATGGTTGTGTTTCTACAGATGGATAAACCAGAAGTCCTATCGTAATAAACAACAAATTATGAATGAGCTGCATAGTGGTGCAACCAACACATCAGAGCATGCAAATAAACCAGAAAAGGGAGCTAAATGGGATGCCAATGGCAAGAGTGCCAAAACATGTAAGCATCCAGAAACTGCCTTGAATAAGGGTTTGCTGTCTGTCTGTATGTCCTGGCTTCTTTGAGCACACCATTATCCCTAGTTCAGACATTACTAAGGTCTCCCTACTTCTTACCAATTTGCAAGAACTCAATAGGCTACATAAACCACCATACACTTTATTTACATCATGTTTTGTTAAGCCAGAATTACTTATGTTCAAATATTCTCAGTGTCTCCTGTATTAATACCACTGTAAACCCCACTTCCTTTAGACCAGTGTTTCCCAATCTGTGGTCCGTGGGCCACCAGTGGTCTGCAAGAACTAAAATACGGTCCGCAGCCTGACCATTACTACACCATTGCCTTGAAACCACACAGCAACGAGAGCGACTGTGCTGAGGCAATGGGGATGTCAGGAGGGGAGAGGCTGTCTACCCGCAAAAGCTCTAGATTTATAAATATGGTTTTATGTGGACAAGTAGATGGCGACTACTGGATGGCATATGTTCTGTACCAGAAACTACAACTGATGTGGTATATCCAATGCCATTTTCTAAATCAGCACTCCAAATAACCAAATCGAATCTAAAGCTGACCAAAAACTGATTCGTAACCCTTTTGGTACTAATTTTGGAGAGTAGTCCCTGGTCAAAGTGGTCCCTGGTCAAAAAAGGTTGGGAACCACTGCTTTAGACAGCAGAGGAAAGGTTTATCAAAACAAGTAAGAGCATAAAGTGCAAAAACACTGTACATTTGAGCAAACACCCAGCATTGTGTTCACACAGTGGCCATTTGGCTGCCTATGGCAAGTGCATCAGCAGAAAATTTGTCCAACGGCATGCTCTGTCTTATATTCCACAGCAAGTGATATACAGAGCACACTGCCTTTGATACTGCAGATAATATATAGCGAGTCTGGCTAGCAGCCATTGTTAGACCTAATCTAAAATTTTGTGGTATGTGCTGGGGAAAGCATTTGATTTCATTGTACAATGTACAATGACAATAAAATTACTCTATTCTATTAATTTATCATTTAACAAAGATTCCAATTGTTTTCCTATCCAACTGAGAAAACATGGGTTCACTCCATTCAGTATTAACAAATGACTTGTCTGACAAAAGGTACAGTTAACAAGACAACTTGATTTTTATAAGGCACAAAAGGCTTCGTTTCATATGTGACATTTCCACACAAATGCAGTAAACATAGAAAAGCCCCATGAGGGAAATTAATCTGGCCATGGAGCTCTACCTTGTTTTTAATAAACCACCCAGTGTTGAATACTTGGAAAGAACACCGGACATGGTGGACCTTTATCTTTATCCGAAGTACTTCTTATGTTCTTAAGCAAGAATGCAACATTGGAATCTTTTAATACACAATACGTATTTATTTATGCCAAACTGATTAAAAAAAACATATCAGTGGATCATGAGCTCTACTTTTAAAAATGAGATGGTGCAACTATCAAGTCACTTCAATATAAGTTACCAGAACTTTTAGTAATGCCTTGGTTACATGTTGTCTGGAAACACATTAAACAATCAAGAACAGCAAACATAGACTATAAGATGACCTTGTGAAAACTGCCTCTAAGGGAAGTGGAGTTTACATTTTTAAATCATAAAAAAGCAATTACACAACTAGCCTATTTGAAGAAAGTACAAAACAGGATGGTTTAATCACTCTACATAGTAGTTATACTGATTTACTCCTAATTATGGCAATTCGTGTGATTATGGCCCACTGCAAAGACTGGACATATCCAAATGAAACAGGAATACACCCAAGCAAGAAGATTCACGAATACAAGTGTCAAGATGGTTAAAGCTAAAGCTAAAGCCATAATGCACATGATATCTGTAAGACTATATTCAAATATCTGTAAGACTGGTAATATATTCAAATATTTTGTTTATCCAGAAATTTCTAACCTATATTTAGCATCTATTGTTTACTCATGGCAGCCAAGAGTGTAAAACAATAGTATCAAATAAAAATGATTTCAATATAAATACCATAAGAGTAGAAAAGAGATGGTAGCTAGCTACCTATAAAACACAAACTACAGTTTCTAGAATGCTAGTGCCCTCTATAATGTCTTTAAAGGCACCAGGTCCTTTCTGATTCTGAAAGCAAAGCAGGGTCAGCCCTGGTTAGTGCTTAGATGGAAGATATCAGGTGCTGTGGGCCATATTTCAGAGGAAAGAACTGGGAAATCACCTCTGAGTATTCCTTGCCTAAGAAAATTCCAACAAATTCATGGAGTTGCCATAAGTCAACAGATGACTTGTAGACACATACACAACTTCAATTTAAATAATTAACAGGGAGAAAAGTATTAACAGGTTTATTTCTAAAACTACAAGAAATGCAGTACTGACATTGCTACTTTAGTTCAGAAACTTTTTTCCAAGCACATTCTAAATTTAGCACACTGATAACAGTCCAAATCAAGACCAAAATATACTCCTGAAAGCGACCAAAAGGCTGTCCTCTAGTTTTAGCATGTTCAAGTTACCATTTGTTGTTGAAACAATATAATTATCTAAACTATCCATGTGATTATGGCATTGCATACCAAACCACACGTAGTTATTACTTTGGAATTTTAAGCAATCGCTAGCATTAAACTGAGTTGGATATCTGCATTAGATGGGTGTGTACCCACAAGAGGGAGCGCAGCACAAAATATACCATATTGTGCTCAAAATTTTCAGAAGACTTATAGTGGCAGTTTTACAATTCACTTCTATAATTTATGGTTGATATGTAGAGTCTATGACTTTTGGATAACACGGCTGATCAAGACCTTCACAAGGTCTGCCCTGCAGTACTTGAGGCAGGCCTTTCACCCGTTTTGGAAAAGGGGATGGCATGCAATGATTGAGCAATGTTTCTTTATGGTGCATTGCCCATCTTCAGATAAGAGCATAAGTACATAAAATATAAAGTGGAAAGGATTACCAGTTTGGTCATACAATGGGGCTCAGTCACCCTCTCCACAGTCTGCTGCCCAAACACCGGCACTGAGAGATTTGAAGGATCTTTGAACAATGAACAGGACCAACTTTATTAACCCATCCAAATTTCATTTTTGAAGAAGGCAATATACTCATCAAAGTGTCCAAAATCCAGTATTTGGGGATCTGATAAGCCACAATTTTATTACATGTCACACCTAGAAACTAATTTAAGTTCTCACCACATTGTAAGCCATTATATAATTCTAATTTACATAAAAGATTTGCAGCAAAAGCTTAAATTATAGTTCATAGAGCAAATGCAACATAATGTTGTGGTTTAAATGACTGAGAAAAAGAATACAAAACAAAACAAAACAGAAGGGAAGGAGTGTACAAGGAGACAATACTTGGTTCCAGCCAATAAGCTATTTACTAGATGGATATTATCATCCCTAAAACAGCATAGAGTGGGTGGTAGGATCTTTAAGAAACAAAAATACAATCCGTGTCTATACTCCCAGTGTACAAGGTACTCTTACCTCATTCACTGGCTGTTCTGTGATGATGATTAAAGTACTAAATCAAGATATCACACTCAGCAACCTAGGACCACAGTGATACTTAAAAGGATACCATTTTAAATAAAGTCTACATTATTAATAAAGAGGAGCCTATGCTATATATCTATCTTGAAAAGGGCGGAACCATTCCTCTTTTATTTTAGTACTTATAATAATGTTCACTTTCCTGGTCAGTCTACTATGAAGCAGCCAGTCACTTACGTTCTTTTAATTTTGATAACAAACCTATAAATGTTCCCTTTGAATGGTGTTCCATACTTTTTACAGGTGCAGAACAGTGAGACATGTTTCTGTGGACCTCTTTCAAAAAATGCAAAGAAACCAACACTGCACTGACATATCTCAGTTAACGAAGTTTCTGAGAATGAAGCTTCTTTTTACAGTCTTTTCATGTCTTCCCAGCACCACATATTTTCCTGCTGTCTCACTCAAAGGTTTAAAGCAATGCCAGCATTGGGAGAATAATGAAGAAAGGCTGAAGAAAACAGATTTTCATTGTCAGGTTGCAGCAGGCTATCTTCAGTAAACAATGTAATTATGCTTAAGGTGGAGAAAATATTCATCTATCCAATCCTATTATAGCCTACAACAAGAAAGGTAAACAGCAGCTCACTCAAGAATCCCTTATGAAGCATACCGCCATTTGGGTTTGACCACCAAAATGAAAATCACAGGGAAGATAAAGGCTGGTGAAAGAAAAAAAATGCCCCAGATGCACTTTGGGAAGGAGTCTGAAAGTAGTCTCCAGAAGGATGAAAATATATTTGTTTACTTATGCAAGCCTTATCTGGTTGTTTACTTTCACATGTGCATGTTTTGGGCAGAAATCTGCTGAAATGTATGGAATGCCTCTTTGTTTTGTGGTGTAGAAATGTATCCCTATTCTTTATAGATTATTTTTGTCTCTGATATCAAAAGTAGTCCTCAAGAACTCTGAGGTAGATTGTATAATTCTTCCAACTACATTCAGTTTTGGAAAATATGTGGGGAGATTGGTTGATGCCTCCACCTTCACAAAGAACGCCAAACAGTTCTGGAACATGGCTCACAGTCAGGAATTTCTTCCCATTAACCCTAAAGCTGTATTTCCTCATAAGTTTGAACCAAACCATCCTTAAGCACGCTGACATATATCTGGAAGTTTTCCAAACAAGCTGAACAGCAGTTGGAAGATTTTAAATCATAATTGTGAGCAAACTCAGTGAGTGCATACAAGCAAGGAATTCCAGGTTTTTTAAAAAGTAATTAAAGCATAAGGTATTTGTTCGCCTCAACTGTGTAATCCTTTCATGTTTCCAATCACAATCCAATCAAATGCAGACCCATTTAGCTATACAACTTACATATCCCAACTACTTTCTCTCTCTGTATGTGTGTGTGTGTGTTTTCTTTTAGGGTTATCCGCATTACAGTTATTGTCAGATTTCCTTTTCCTCTTAATTAAATATCTTGAATTTATTCTTTATTTCGGGAATTTCCATGCCGCCTTTCTCCCAGTGGACCAAACATCTTTAAACTATACCATGTAAGATAAAACCATTGATTTAAAAAACCCAAAGAGTTCCATAAATACTCCATAGCATCATACATCTTATAGACAATTAAAATTAAATTAAATTCCCATATGGCAATAAAGTGCCAGGCTTAGGTTAAGATTCAATTAAAAGCTGTTTCAAACAGAAAGGTATTCATTCCTTTTCTAAATGACATGAGGGTGGGAGCTGATCTGATTTCTTCCATCAGCACTGTTACACTGCTATATACTATTCTTCAGGTTTTATATTAAAAATCCTATACAATTCAATTGTTTTGGAGGATGTTACATGGAGTTGTTATAATTGGTTATAATGCACTCACCAATGGTACAATAACTCCTCTTGCTTTTACCTATTAGCCTCACAGGTGCCCCAATGTCATCTGTCACTGGTGCAAAGAAAAGACTAATTAATGTTACAATTCTCAGGATGCACCTACACTGAAGAATCCATGCTGTTTGACATCACTGTAACCACCATGGCTCAATGCTGTGGAATCCTGGGGTGTATAGTTTTGTGAGGCACCGGTACTTTTTGGCAGAGAAGGCCAATATCCTTGTAAAACTATAAATCCCATGATTCCGTAGCATTGAGCCAAGGCTGTTAAAGAAGTGTCAAACTGCATTAATTCTAGGCACAAATGGAGAGCAAAAGGGAGAAACGTGCCAAGAGGAAGGAACGTCAAGCAACCCCTAACCGGGACTGCCTCCATCTGGAAACCAATGTTCTCACTGGGGGATAACTTGCAGATCAAGAACAGGGCTCTATAGCTACCCACTAGGGCTGTTATACAATTTTGGATATGCCCGAATTTCAGAAGTTTTTCGGATACTTCCGACTTTTTTAGCAATTTCGAGAGCAGCTCTCTCAACAGAAATTCCGAAATCCGAATTCTGAATTTTGGAATTTTAGATGTCATTTCTGAATTTTCTTGCTGATTGCTCATTGGCTGATAGCTAACAGCTGACTCTCCCTTCTGCTGATTTTTTTGCCCATTTTTGAAAGCGGATGCCATTTTTGAAGACATCCGAAGACTTCCAAATTTCGGAAATACTTCCAAATCAATTTTGAAATTTATAGGAATTTTTTCGGACGTCTAAATAATCCAAAATGCAATCTATAACTACATCCGAAACGAGTTTTGAAACTTTTTTTTAATCAAACAGCCCTACTATCCACGAACCCACTGCAAAGATACCAGACCATGGAGGACCATTATCCTCAGGCTACGAGGGATCGCCTAAGTAAGTAAGGTACAGTGTCGATCCAACCTTCAGTTACAATAATCAAAAGAGGAAAATGGAATCAGAATTAAAATACAATTCAGTGGAACAATAAAGAGACTTAGAATTATATACATTAGCAATATGCACAACGAGCCTTTTCAGCAGCGGCCCCGGCACTGTGGAATACACTACCGGATGACGTGCGCGCTATTACAGAGCTCATTCCCTTCCGGAGGGCATGCAAAACCACCCTATTTAGGCTTGCTTTCAACTGAAGCCGGATGCTGTAACCTACCTGTCTGATTATCGTTTTTATGAATCTTATGTAATTTTAACTTTTATGTATATTGCTGTTTTATGTATGTCCAATCTGGTTGTGTCAATCTGACTGTTGTGTGAACCGCCCCGAACCTGCAGGGAGGAGCGGTATACAAAATCGAATAATAGATAATAAAATTAATAAATGAATAAATTCTAATCCTTCAGAATAAACGTATATTCTTTATTATTGTGCTGCATACCCTTTTTACTTCAACCAGTTCCAAAGGGGTACTTTATCACAAAAAGTCCAGACCTTCCTCCCTGTGTCTTACAGATCCAATCGGTTTACATGTATGAAATCATCTGAGATGAAGAACACAAGTCTTGAAATGACTTTAGGTTCCAAGTAGACAGAAATTACTTTAATTGTTCTCAATTCTTAAGCATCAAAATAGGAACAAGATGGGAAATAATACAAATTGATGCGCAAAAGCTTTTGTCTGAAAGAGAGGACAGACTAATACTTAAGATATTAGAAAGTTTCCTACACCATCTAAACCACTTGTGTCAAGTGCAAGGATCATAGGTCGAATCTGGCCCACCACATCATTTTATGTGGCCATTAAGGCTTTTAATGCCAGAGCAACATAGTTATATTTACAGAATCTTACAATTTAAAGTGACTCTTTGAAGGCAACCATATTGTTAATGTGGCTCTTGGTGAAAATATGTTTGACACCCCTGGTCTAAAACTATTATTTTTAATGAACATTGGCAAAAATAAATAAATAACCTGAACTGTGTATTTCACACTTTTCTAGTATCTCATATTTTACGATATTACTGTTTACGATATTACTGTTGCAATATATTTCCATTTTCAATCATCATTCCTTCACAGCTCTCAAATCTTTTGCACGCTTTACTGAGTTCCCACTGTTGGAAGACGTATACAGCATCTCATGTAGAGTGTTACACATTAGTTTTCCACATGTCATTTGAAATTTGGTGTTGGAGATGAATTCTATAGATACTGACTACATCTTTAAAAGACAAAGTCTCAACTACTCCTAGAAGCCAATATGACTAAATTGAGGCTTTTACATTTCGCACATAGCAGAGGAAGCCATGACTCATTAGAAAATATCGTATTGCTTGATAGGATAGAAGACAGAAGGAAAAAAGAAGACTGCATTCCAGATGGATCGACTCCATCAATGAATCCCTAGTCCTGAGTCTGCAATACTTGAACAGGGCTGTTGATCATAAGGTGACTCAAAGGTCTCTCATTCATAGGGTCACCGTAAGTTGAAGCTGATTTGAACAAAATATCATATGCATTTGAATAGCATTTACATTAATGGGGGATACTATTCAAGGCATTTTCACAGATCACAGAACCCATCAAAGATCTACACTGCTGAATTTCAATTGGCAATACATGCCAAGTACCAGGAGTAAACTACTAAAGGCCTTTAAAACAAGGTTTGCTTGTTGTTTACTTGCAATGTCCCAGAAACTGGAGGAAGGAATTAGCCCACAAAGCTTACCTGATTTAAGTACATTACAATTTTTGGTGATTTTTTCCACACAAGTATTACTACATGTAACATCTACAGGGAGAAGTCTTTAAAAGTTTGAAGCTATTTACAGGTCCTTCTCAAAAAATTAGCATATAGTGCTAAAGTTCACTGTTTTCCATAATGTAATGATACAAATTAAACTTTCATATATTGCACACCAACTGAAATATTTCAGGTCTTTTTTTGTTTTGTACTGATGATTTTGGCATACAGCTCCTGAAAACCCAAAAATACTGTCTCAAAAAATTAGCATATTTGGTCGGATGGAATATGCTAATTTTTTGAGATATGTATGCCAAAATCATCAGTATTAAAACAAAAAAAGACCTGAAATATTTCAGTTGGTGTGCAATGAATCGAAAATATATGAAAGTTTAATTTTTATCATTACATTATGGAAGATAATGAACTTTAGCACTATATGCTAATTTTTTGAGAAGGACCTGTATTATAATTGAAACATCTTAAAAGCATGCCATCATTCCAAAATATAACCACCAACTGCTTTTAACTGCACAGGCTCCAGTGACTACTTCTAGGTTTTTAGAATGACCTATTGTATCCCTCCCCCACTCCTCACTTTTTAAAAATGCTCTGAAATCTCTATTATTACAAGTGATTCGAGCTTTTATAGTTGCTGTCCAATTACAGGAGGAAATGGTTCTCTCTTCCCACCCCTTACTGTGCGCTGTACAATGGCCGTCTTTATTTGATATAAGTCGAGTGTACAATAATGCCACAATCACAACCAATTCACAATGTTCAACCCCCCCCCCCCTTCACCCCATTACTGCCTGACTGTGTGAACTCTCATTAACAGAAAAACTAGTTCTTGCAAAGAAAGTCTAGTGGAAATGTCATGCACAAGAGAAGACCTACATCTTTATAGAGCCAACAATATATAACACACTGATACACTAGAACACCATGCTTTCCAATTCTGTCATCCAATTAAAGTTAAAACAAATGAGTCAGCTGTTAACCAAAGATCTTCAAACAAATTTGGAAGTTGTGGGAAGCAGCTATTTTCACGAGAGAGAAAAACTTAACATCTAGATAACACCCTCATAACACTCCAGCACATCTGAATTAAACTCTCTACTACTCTCTGCTCCTCCTCATTTTCTTTCACCTGGCCTTAAATGGAAACCACAGTGTATTTTTGTCCTACATAATACAAAGCTCATTGAACACGAACTATATCTGCCAAAAATAATAATAATAAAGAGAACACTGACTGCCAGCAACCTTCCAATGTCTACATGCTCTCTTAAGAACTGCTTTAAACCCAAGGACAACATGACAGCTACACTCATTAGCTCAGTCTAAGTAAGTGCTTAATTATATCCTAAAAACATGTAATTCAATATCCTTTCCCAGATAATCTTGTGGAAGGGGAAATAGATTCTTGAGGTGAATGGGACCTTCCTTTGTCCTTCAGTGGCAAGGAGGTTTCACAATGAAGAGTGAATGCTGGTTCTTCTAACTTCCACACTTTTAAAAGCCCATCCTGCAACTGAACACCTCCATGATTCTTTAAAAAGGGAAATATCTGACATTTCTTCTGAGGTCACCAGAGTGCCATTTTTCTATTTTACCCTCTCAAAAACTTTCTAAGGTAAATTAAGCAAAGAAGCGATTGGTTGCTATAGTTTGTGGCTGGGCAGTAATTTGAACTTCAGATTCAATGGCCAGTGCCTAATACTCTGGACCAAATATCACCAGGCTAACTCTGACCAACACGTGAGGGAACAAGTGTATATTTTAAAGTGGAAATAGTCTCACATCCCATTTGTTTTGTTTAGTAAGTCCTCCAACTCTCACCTGGAGCAACTGTTCTGTCCCCACTTAAATCTAATCCTAAAAAAATACTTTACATGGGCCCTTTCAAACAACACCACTACAATTTTATTTCACCCATCATGGCTACATCTTCTGGAATATTGGGATTTGTAGTTTGGTGAGACGCTTGTTCTATCTGGTTGAGAATTCAAACTTGTTGTGTGCCTTCAAGTAGTTTCTGACTTGTGGCAACTCAAAGACAATGCTATCATGGGTTTGACTTGACAATGTATGTTCACAGGAAATTTGCCTTTGCCTTGTACTCTGATTCTAGGAGAGTCACCTTAAGACTCTTTCACCAGAATGTCCTGAGTTCACAGACAGACATCATGAAGCAATCATAAAAGGAAACAAGATAATATTAGTCACCCACCACCTTTTTTCTGGCGCTGAATCAGTGCACAGGGCCCAACACAAATGTAGGATTCTTGTGTGGGCACACCCAGCAAATGCTGTGATCTTCTTTGTAACATTTCCATATGCAGGCACTTTTCACTATTCCAAACAAGGGTTGCAAAACACAAACCATGGAAATATAGTAGCCAAACAATTGTTAAGCAAGAAATCCTTACCTAGTTTCAGCCTTCATATTTACACTTTATAGCTACCTGTGTTTACCTTGATTTGACTTTAGACTCAATAGTTCTAAGCAAACAGTAGCACTTAAATGGAACTGTTCCTGAAATAAGCACAGTTCATTTGTAATGGATTGCATTAGGGATCCCCAAACTAAGGCCCACGGGCCGGATGTGGCCCTCCAAGGTAATTTACCTGGCCCCTGCCCTAAACTTTAGACTTAGGTTTGCCCTAAGTCTGAAATTACTTGAAGGTGCACAATAACACTCCTAATTAACTTGACTATTTCATCATCCAAAAGTAGGCCCACACTTCCCATTGAAAGATGGGTAAGTTCATGTTGGTGAAAATTGTTCTTCATTTTAAATATTGTTTTGTCTTTCATTGATTTTTTTTTGCATTACAGATAAGATATGTGCAGTGTGTATAGGAATTTTTTTTCTCCAAACTATACTTTGCCTCCCCCAACAGTCTGAGGAACCATGAACCAGCCCCTCACTTTAAAAGTCTGAAGACCTGGATTACATTATACAGAGCATACCAAAAACCAGCAAGTCTTGTCTGGTAGTAGTTTCTTTTTATGAATCCCCAGGTCCCTTTACAGTCCCCACAGACAGTGGTCTTTGTACATTCCCCTCCCAGAGCCTCAGAGTTTTGAAAGCTCTGACCAAACACTGCTCCAGACCTGCCAGACCTTTAAAACACTTTTCAACTTCTAAATGTAAACATGGCCTAGGGCAGCTCATGATAAGAGTACATAATTGAATTGTTAGCTTCACAAAAAGGGGGAGAATGCAAGCAATTTTAACTAGCCTTTAAAAGTCTAAATTTTGCACAATTTCTAGGGTTTGGCTGAATTGACATGTATGATTTTAAGAGGAGAACACTCAATATAATTAAAGGGTGTTTCCCTCTTATGTTCCTTTTACTGCAACCATGTCTTATGAAAATTGCATCGAAAGTTTTTGGACTATGTCAGGGCTTGAAATTACAGGTCTGATTTCATATATCTCAATCTCTGCCTGTCGTTCTCCTGTCCACAAGCCTTGACAACAGGACTTCAAAACAGGAGAAGGGAAACTAGACATCAGAAATATGTGGATGGGATGCAGCATATGAGAATCATTTTGGAAATTGAATTATGCTGTTTCCTGGCACTTTTACCATATGATCTATACAAAAAATAAAATCTAACATGGCAAACCTTGGACCCATCCTCAAGTTGTCTATGTAGAGGTGTCTAAAAATACTTTGTTTTTCATGAGAAAAGCTTTCAAAACCTCTTAGCACTATTAGGATATTTGCTCATTAAGTTTATATAGTTTCTATGATTTCTAATTAAAATACCAACAAAACAACTATAGTTTGCAAGAGAATTATAATCTATTAAGAATACAGGGTGAATCAGGAAAACAGTATATTACAGTATAAAAGAAGAAAGGAGGGAGGATATGCAACAATAAGTTATTCATTGGATTATGATGACATGTTTTTTCATGATATGCCAGAATGGATAATGATTACTTCAATGTGCAGTAAAACCCTGTTTATCTGTACTTCCAAGTCCTGACTAAATATGGGTTTTCCTTTATGCAAGGAGAAAAATAAAGCACCTGATTACCCTTACGTAGGAAACATATTTGGCTGGTGGAAAGGAATATCCAATGTTGGAAGTAGAGGTTCAGAAAAAGAAAGGGTGATGATGTCAATCTCTCCAGCCATTCCCCTGCTCCTTGTGAGGGAAAATATAACTAAGGCTAGAATACAATGGAGCTGCAAGATCCATAGTGATTAGTTATGTGCACATATTCTATAGAGATACATATATCACTGTGTATAGATGACAATGAGACCAAATGCTATGTTCCATCCATGTTATAGTGCATAGCTATTCAAAGTGGTTTTTGCATGACCTGATGCCAGCCCACAAGACCTCAAGCTGCCTGTCCACAGCAAGTTTCCAGAACAGAAAGAAATAGTTGCAATCAATGGGCACATATACATGAATGATACCTGTCACATAAGAAAAAAATATTGCTGGCCCCTCTCATCAGTCTAAAGTACTGCAACAATGAAAACCATTTATGCAATACAATAAAAGTAGACCAACACCCATTATTGCACATCCATCTACCCAGATTTCAGCACATTTCTTTCCCCTTCAACAAGTGAAACAAAAGAGGTCGCCCCCTTGTTTTGTGTGCATCTTAGCCATATACATATACTCTAATCCTTTCTTTGAAGATGTTTGGATAGCAGAAATTCTTAGTAAAATTAATCCTCCAACCCCCCCTCCCTTTTTTTTTTAACCTTTGCGCATCCACATAGAATTTAAGTGAAATTTCTACTGGGTCATCACAATACAAACTGCCATATTACAACATACTGAGATGAGAATATGTCTCCTATGGGTACGATTCCTAAGGTCAATTGTTCTTAGTACCTTCCTGCAAAGCAGTAGGACATGTTGTAAGGAAACACTTGTCACAGAGTACAAAAGGTCAAATAAAAGGCAAGTTGTGGAGAAAATGGAAAGAACGGGAAATGATTTAATGAAGAAAAAATAATTAGCAACAATGACATTTAAATAAGCAATAATGCATTGAAAACCCATAACGATCAAAATGATCACCATTTCTGTGCTGTGGTCTGTAGATCCAGCTTTCATCTTCGTCCATTTGCTGCCCACATATAGATGTAAGTTCGCCATCACTACGGAATAACCTTTTTGTCTGCTTGGACAGAGTAGAGAAGTTTATCCAGCTCACAGCACGTGAAAGAGATCCCGAATTAGCTCTAAACCGGAATGACTTTGAGGCAGTCTCCTTTTTCATTTTCTCCAAAACCATCCAAAGTGTACAACTTTGAAAACAATCTGGTCCCTTTCCTTTTTCTCTGCAATTTTCCTTTAGAGTCAAGGAAGACCCTTGCTCTGTTTAAGCCACATGGAGCAAAGAATGAAGTAGCTGCGCCTGTACGATTCACAGGAGGGTGTTGGTGCCTACAGGACTTTGTAAGCTGCCAAGCAAAACACAAAGTGGAAGCAAAAAAAACCAGAAGGGTACACTGAAAACAACAGTCATAAAAGCAGATTAGGATTGTATGGTGCAATACAGATGTATACAGCTTTAACCTTTCTTCCAGTTTTCATTAAAAGTCCATCTCTTCTTCCCAGTATCATTCTCCAGCAATAAATTCTGTCCTTTCTTCTATCTGGTACAAAAAAACAACGGCTCCTTGAATCAGGAAGACATACACGCTGCTAACAAGTTGCCAGACCAGGATATAAATTAAAACGGTGCCCTCCTTTCCCTGTGAAAATGGCAGCGCCTCTCCGGTTCCTAAGAGCATCCATCCTGCTTGCCCCTGTAAAGAAAAGCCCAGCAAAGGATCTCCAGAAAGCTTCTCTTTAACAATAAAAGAGGCTGCCTGGGTGTAGCTATCAGTTGGGATTAGGGCGAAATACGATAGGCTCCCTCTGCACAAGGCATGGCTACAGAGGCAGCAAACTCCTCCTTTCCACGGCAGGCAGCTAATAGCAGAACAAACTTTTGAGCCAGGAACACAGAGAAGTAAGATAACTCAAGGGCACTTCATTCGACTTTCAACCGAAGCCATAAAAACAATCCCTCATGAATTAAGCAGCCCGTAATGTTTAATGCCAGGGTTACATTACACAAATTTTGATAAACCTGTGAATAAGTGCTAGTTTTACTGGTAATGAGAACAAGAAGTATAAACAAACAAGTTTTCAACAAAAAATGGAAATGTTTCCCCTCATAACTTTCACTATTGTTAATCCAACAGTTAGTGACAACATTTCGGATAGATTGTTTCAACCATTTTACTTTTAATTACAACAGTATACAACCAGCACTGCCACATATTCTTTTTCTTTAGAATGAAATCTTATCAATAAAGCAAATGTATTACTGAATAAAGCTACAGACTAACACTGAAAGCCTGTGGAAACGCAACAAAACAGAAGTTCAGAAACTGCAAAAGAAAACACCAAGGGTCTATGTTTTTACTAATTTGCTACTTTTTAGAATTTGATCCCTCGGGAGGTGATATATGTATGTTAAGAAGGTTTTTTTCTGAAAATAAATCTGTAGTCTATTAGATTATTGGGAGTCACACCAAAAATTGAAAAGGATATTCTAGGTCAACAATCTCCTGAAGCATGAGACACTTCACATAACCTAGAAATCATCAATTTGTGCAAAACCATTTCCAGAGCGAGAGACATGGCCCTTTAAAAGTCAAAAAAATACAAAATATTGTGAATGTTGCTGTCATGGAACAAAATAACTGCTGTGTATATGTACCTTTCAGGAGCCCCTGGTGGTGCAGCAGGTTAAACCACTGAGCTGCTGAATCTGCTGACCAAAAGGTTAGAGACTGGGGAGTGGGGTGAGCTCCCACTGTTAGCCCCTGTTTCTGCCAACCTAGCAGTTTGAAAACATGCAAATGTCAATAGATCAATAGGTACCACTTTGGCAGGAAGGAATCAGCACTCCGTGCAGTCATGCTGACCACATGACCTTGGATGTGTCTATGGACAATGCTGGCTCTTCGGCTTAGAAATGGAGATGAGCACACCCCACCACCAGAGTCAGACATGACTAGACTTAATGTCAAGGGGAAACCTTAACCTTTATATTTACCTTTCTGTCACATATCCACATTTGGTAATCCTATTAATTTCATCTGTTTTTCTTAAGCAAGGAATGCTCAGGGGTGATCTTGTTGGCTCCTTTTTCTGAAATATAATCGAGAGCACCTGATATTCATTTGCAGCCTCCCATCCACATACTAACCAGGGCTGACCCTGCTTAGCTTCCAAGGTCAGGCCAGGATCTGGTGACTTTAGGGTATTTAGGCCCTTGGAATAGCTGCTAATATTGATGAAGCAATCCTTATGAAAGAGACCAGCCCCTCACCATTCATACGCATTGTCCCTCCCCAAACTAGCTAAACAGCACCATTCAGAATTCAAACAACTCCTCCTTCACAGAAATGTAATGGCTCCGTGACTCATAATGAAAGGATAAGATTCAACTGCCTGCCTGGGAAGCAAACAGCTAAGTACAGTATCAGATTACCTATGAATCAGCTCAGCGCACCCAAGTGACCTTTGGCTTCTTGAACAATGGATTGGCCAACTGTCCTCAGTAAATAATTTAACAGGCTGTACTTACACTGAATCCCCTTTAAAGTAAAACACACTTCACCTCTTTTTCTGTTTCCCCACTTCCCACTCCATTTCTATAAGTACATTATTCTGCAAATCCTACTTTCAACTATGAATCAGAAAACATTGACAATAAAGTTCATTACTGTTGTAATTAATAGACACATATATGGCAATAATGAATAGCAGAATGGAAATATCTACCAGATTGCAACATATATGAAGAGACTTTAAAAGAAACACCAAAAAACACATTCTTACACGTTGCAATTAAACTTTAGAAGCAAAACACTACAAACCAAAATATCAGTCAAATACTGTGTGTTTATATGTTTGTATGACTCCTCCCTTCCTCTGTGTGTGTGTGAAGGTGCAGATATATAAACCGGATTTCTTGTTTTACTTTGTATTCCATAAACACCAAAAAAGCTGGAACTTGCATAGATTTGCGGATAACAGGGTGCATCCAGAATTATATTAACAGAATTCCCAACCTAGATGTTTCCTTGGCTGGGAAATGGGAAATAAGATTTGTTGCCATTGTTTTTGCTGCCATATAGGCCAATTCTGCCCCAACCCATCCTCCTGCAAGTGCCAGAAATTTGGGATGTCATGGCATTGCAGTGGTGGATGTGGGACAAAAAGGAAGTTGGCAAGAATCACCTCTCTCTCTCTTTTCTGCAAGAGGGTCTAGATAGGCTGCCGTTTATTAAAACACGGGAAGCATCCACTCACAAAACTAGATCCAAACCCATTTAATTTTAATATTGGGTTTCTTTCTTTCTTCTTTTATCTTTCTTGTTAAAGAAACTCAGGTTACAAAGAAATCAAAATGTAATGGATCAAATCAAGTGCACACTGGTAACAATCAAGTCACATTGAGTTAAGGCCAGTTTACAAGGGAGAAACTGTGAATGATTTTTGTTCACATTTTTCAAACACCAGAAGCCCCATTACAACATTATCTAAAACCTCTTTGTAGAATATAGTAAGTAGTTGGGGCCCTTCCACACAGCCCTATATCCCAGGATATCAAGGCAGAAAATCCCACATTATCTGAGTGTGGACTCAGATAACCCAGTTCAAAGCCGATATTGTGGGATTTTCTGCCTTGAAATTTTGGGATATAAGGCTGTGTGGAAGGGCTCTGAAACTATATGAGGATTAACAAAGTCCACTCTAAAAAAAACAGCAATGGGGAGCCTACTTCAAATTAGGATCATGTTGAGAGTGCATTTTAACTCCTTCCTCCCCACGGAAAAATCCCTCCTGTCAACTTACCCCTGAAGTCTCACTTAGGACCCTCTATACAGTCATATAACCCAGAATATCAAGGCAGAAAATCTCACAATATCTGTTTTGAACTGGGTTATCTGACTCCACATTGCCATATATTCCAGTTCAAAACAGAAAATGTGTGATTTTATTCAGCAGTGTGGAAGGGGCATCAATGTACCAAATGCATTTCTGGAGGCCCCTATAAGGGGATAATTTTAGTAGAAAAACTTTGTATAAGAAAATGGTTATACACTTCTTCATGGGTCTTCCTTTCTTTAAAAAAAGCCCTATGACATTTATGGGATGGTCATATGTTGGCAGACAACCTCAAGGAACATAAACAACACCCCAAGCCCTGTTGAAAATGGTAATACTTCTCTCTTTGAATTTGTTTTATAAATAAAAATACTTTAAACATTATAACCCATGCATTTAACATATTTACAGACAAGTTAACTCCACATAAATCAGCTTGATTTTAAGTGCTTGACAAACTTTGTGCACTAAACAAGTTTTGTATCTCACAGGCTTGAGATTTTGCAATGACTTTGAAGCCCAGTAAATCCCTGCAATCCTTATACTTTCATCTTTGATGATTCAGTATGGCAATTGGTGAACTTTTCCCCTAGGTAGAATTTTAAAAACTAAATAGATTGCTTTTTTAAAAAATCCCTAGCCTTAACCATTAGTTCTCATGTATTAGAATGTATTGTTATCAAGCCAAGGTTAAATACTACCCAAATACGTTATTCTGCTTCATTCCAGTTTTTCAGTCTTTCACACACCTCCCTTAAACAGAAACAGAAAATGCTGGGCCAGAATTAGTATGGCTCATGCTCAGATATTGCTTTATTTTTAAAATTGCATAGAAGCAGAGACTGAATGTCATCAATCCAAAAGTTTCCCAAACTTTTAAAAGATGTTTATATAATCCTTACCACTTGAAAACCTACCTCTCTGCAACAAATTCTGAGTAACATGTATCCAGATCAATTTCTGTTATGACGTGGCCTTAAGCAAATCTCCTTTTAATTTCTTTTACCTATTGTAAAATAGGAGCATGCAGAAATCTGTCTCATATAACCATTGTGTAGATGAATACAGATTCACTTTGTTCTTTGCTACAACCTTCTACTACCGGTAGTGTTAGGTTGGATGCAGTTGCACACAGGAAAAAGGAGAAAGGAAGGGAGGTTTCTCCTCTTTTTCTATTGTGTCAGCCTGAAAGGGAAATAACTATGCAAATGATACAAAGCAGACAAAACATCCAGTATTTTTGTTGGGATGGAGAAATGAAGAGTGTTTGGCTTGTGAGAAATATATCAAGTGGGTGCTTCTACAAAAGTCTATCAATGTACAGTCTTCAAAATATGTGGTAGGGGTGGCTGTGAGTTTTCCAGGCTGCAAGGCCATGTTCCAGAATACATACAGCCCAGAAAACTCACAGCTATCACTGGGTTTCTGTGAGTTTTGTGGTATGATTTGAGTATCTGACTATGGAAGCATCTACGCTGTAGAATTAATGCCATTTGACTCCACTTTAATTGCCATAGCACAATGTTATGGAATCCTGGGTATTGTAGTCTGGAGAGGCACAGCACTCTAGCAGAGAAGGCTAAAAGATCTTGTAAAGTTACAACTCTCATGATTCCATAGCACTGAGCCAAGGTAATTAAAGTGGGATCAAATTGCATCCATTTTATTGGGTAAATGCATCCAATGTCCCCTGAGACTAAGGATCAAATTCCTGCTCAGCCATGGAAATCCACTGGATGATCACTGGCAAGTCATACTGCTAGCCTCAGAAAACCCTGTGATAGGTTTGCATTTGTTTACTGTAAGCCAAAAATGTCTTGAAGGACACAACAAACCAAAGTCAGGGCAGTGTCTTGTAATTTAATTTTCTAGCTTACAGTAAACACTGGGTTAAGCCACAAGATGGCAGTGTAAAACAATTGATATTTCCTTTCTATAAGGAATGAGAGCACTTTGTGAAAAGTGGATGTAAGCAAAATAGGAATGCATGGTGAAATGGACATTCATAACTTAGAAGAAAACAGAACACTTTGAATCAAACAGTTGAGTGATAAATGATAAAGAAAAAGAAGCAGAGAGAGCTTATTAAACCACTTCAAAGAAAAACCCTTTTGATACAACAAGTTTTAAAGGGGGCAATGAATTAGGTTAAAGGTATGAACAATCTGTGGGCCCTTCCACACAGCCCTATATCCCAAAATATCAAGGCAGAAAATCCCACATTATCTGCTTTGAAATGGGTTATCTGAATCCACACGCCGTGATGGTCTGGATGAGGGCAAGCAAACTGAAGTTGAATCCAGACAAGACAGAGGTCCTCCTGGTCAGTCGCAAGGCCAGACAGCGTATAGGGTTACAGCCTGTGCTGGATGGGGTTAAAGTTCCCTTGAAGGCACAGGATCGCAGCTTGGGGTCCTCCTGGACTCATCACTGAACCTAGAATCCCAGGTTACGGTGGTGGCTTGGGGAGCTTTAGCACAATTAAAACTTGTGCGCCAGCTGCGCCCATACCTTGGAAAGTCAGACTTGGCCACGGTAGTCCATGCCTTAGTTACCTCTAGACTGGATTACTGCAATGCACTCTATGTGGGGCTACCCTTGAAGAAAGCCCAGAAATTACAACTCGTCCAACGTGCAGGAGCCAGATTAATAACTGGGGCGAATGAAAGGGAACAGTCAACTCCCCTGTTTAAGGAGCTTCACTGGCTGTCATTTGTTTTCTGGTCCCAATTCAAGGTGCAAGTTATCATCTACAAAGCCCTAAATGGATTGGGACCTGCCTAACTTCGTGACTGGATCTCTCTCCATGAACCAGCCTGAGCTCTTAGATCCTCGGGGGAGGCCCTTCTTTCGCCCTTGCCATTATCACAGATTCATCTTGTGGGCACAAGGGAGAGAGCCTTCTCCTCTGTGGCCCCCTGACTTTTGAACACATTGCCTGGTGAGATTAGGAAGGCCCCGACCTTAGAAACTTTTAGGAGGGATCTGAAAACCTGGCTTTTCCGTTGCACTTTTGGAGAGTAGCAATACTACTATGCATAGTTGCACTCCCTCAATGTGTTGTCCCCAGAGTATATCCCCCCCGGTACAAAGGTCTATTTCCATGACCCCGCTTCTTTATAAGTTTCTCCCTCACAAATTAGATGCTCCATTCCTATCTCATCCTGAATGATTTTTTTTAGTATTTTAGTATTTTATCTCACACTTGCGGCCCACTCATTGTTATTTTACTGTGTATGATTTTGTTTTGTATTTTATATTGTTTTTATAGTCATATGCTGTATGTATTCCATTGTGTTGTTATTGTGTTTTAGTTTTTATTCTATTGTAATATGTTGTTGGGCTTGGCCTCATGCAAGCTGCCCCGAGTCCCCGTCAGGGAGATGGTGGTGGGGTATTAAATAAAGATTATTATTATTATTATTATTACTTTGCTCAGAAACTAGTTGGAGCCAATAGAGTGACTTTAGGTTAGGTAAAATATACTCACTCCCGGATGTTCCCATAACCAGTCTGGATGTTGTAAGTTGAACCAGCTGGAGTTTCTGAACTTGGTACAAAGGTAGCCCAATGTAAAGCGCATTGCAGGAGTCTAACTTTGAGGTTACCAGTGTGTGCACTGCCATCTTCAGGTCCTTCAAATCCAGGAAGAGGCGCAGTTGGAGTATCAGCTGAAGCTGGCAGTAATCACGTGACCATCGCATCTACCTGGGCTGACATTTGGAGAGGTGGACCCAGGAACACTCCCAAGCTGCAAACACAGGGGGAGTGCAACCTCATCCAGAACTGATTGACACACCTCCATCCCCAGATTAGGACCTTTGATGGCAAGCACCTCTGTTTTATTTGGATTCAGTTTCAATTTGTTTTTCCTCATCCAGCACATTACCTCCTCCAGGCATTCATTTAGTGGAGACATACTGTCCTTAGCTGAGGCTGTTTTTGAAGTCATGAAGAAATATATTTGGGTGTCATCAGCATACTGATAACATCCCGCCCCATGCCTATGGATGATCTCTCCCAGCAGTTCCGTGTCAATATTAAAAAGCATTTTGGATAGAATGGCACCTTGTGGAATACCTCATGACAGCTCTTATTTTGAGGAGTAGCTATCCCCAAGCACCACCATCTGGAACCTGCATGAGAGGTAGAACCGGAACCACTGCAGCACAGTGCCTCCGATTCCCAGCACCTCCAAGCGTACCAGAAGGATACTGTAGTTGATGGTATCAAAAGCTGCTGAGAGATCTAGAAGCACCAACAGGGACACACTCCCCTCTCAGTGTTGGGACGGAGATCATCCACTAAGGCGACCACAGCAGTTTCAATTCCGTATTCTGCCCTGAAGCCAGTTTGAAATGGGTCGAGGAAGTTTGTGTCTTCCAAGACTACCTGGAGTTGGAGGGCAACTGCCTTCTCAATCACCTTTCCCAAAAAAAGGAAGGTTAGACACTGGTCTGTAATTATTAAATCCAAAATATAACAACTGCTAAAACTGGTTTGCTCATACCAATCAATGCCGCTGCCTGCATTTTGGACTTTTCTCAGGAGCACGACCTGTGGAGCTTATCAAGATGGGGGCTTGTATTTCAAAACCTATCACTACAAATCCCATTACCTTTTGCAGTTATCAAGGCATTGTTCTATAATCTGGTTATGAACAGAACATACACTCAAGGTTCTCAGCAGTTGCAGGGATGGATCTGTCAGAAGGAAATACTTAGCTATTCCTCTGCTTTGGAGCCCCCAGTGGCAAAGTGAATTAAACCGCTAAGCTGCTGAACTTGCCGACCCAAAGGCAGGCAGTTCAAATCCGGGGAGCAGGGCGAGCTTCCGCTGTTAGCCTCAGCTTCTCCCAACCTAGCAGTTCGAAAACATGCAAATGTGAGTAGAGGGAAGATAACAGCACTCCATGCAGCCATGCCGACCACATGACCTAGGAGGCATCTACGGACAATGCCGGTTCTTTGGCTTAGAAATGCAGGTGAGCACCACCACCGCCAGAGTCGGACACGACTAGACTTGTCAGAGGAAACCTTTACCTCTACTTACAACCAAAAGGCATCCTCAGCAGTTAGTGTCTTCTAGCATCCCTCTCCTATTAATTCACTTTCATGATTTCCATGTATAATTTATTGCTGTTAAATGAAATAATCAATTCAGAGGGATTAATCTAACCATTGAATGACATCTTTTGTTCTGTTGTTGCTAAGACCTAAACCCAATACTCTGAAGGACATTATTCTCTATTTTGAGAATAAATATGAGATTAAAATGTGACTCCTTCCAACATGCCCTCTCTTCAGTCAAACTTCTGGCTCTGCCTTCCTGCCACTCACCTTCATCAAAGAGGAAACACATAACATAAAACTCGTAAAATTCACTGGGGAATGTTAGGTAGGAAAAGCTGTGATGCTATTCATCAGGCTGGGGCTCATCAGGGTCATCCCTTCCACCTTTGTCCCACTGCTACAGTGCCACCACCGTTCTCCATTGGGTTCCCAAAGAAGAGGAGGGGATGTCCAATAGCAGCAGCAGCCACTGACACCAATAATCCACAAATAATCAAATCTGTGAAGGTTAAACCTACAAATGTACAAACCTACAATCGTACAAAATTATAGTGTTGTTACTATGTCCTTTAGCTGCGATTATTCCATCCAACAGAATCCTGGGATGTATAGTTTGGGGTGCACTAGAGCACTCCAGCTGAGAATTCCAAACGTCCCTCCATAAACCTAGAGTTCCACAGAACCAAGCTATTAAAGAGGAATTATAACACTATAACTCTGCTAATGACTGTAAGCTTTCCAGAGATTGATTTATCTAAAAAGAAGAAGAAGAAAGAAGTACACATGTAGATATATGGACTTTTAACAAAAACTGGTCAAACAAGTTGCTTTGCAACTTAAGGTAAGCTGTTTGTATTATTTGTTTCAGCTCCTGGATGCATAAATTGAGGAAATGGCCGGTGAGAGTCATATAGCCAGAAGCTTGGCATCCCAAACAATCATCCAGATTATCTCCCTGCTAAAACTTGCCTTGCTTGCTCTACACTCTTTTTAAAATCCTTACCTACCCAATGAGGTTCTTCAACTTGAGATAATTTTGGCTGGGGCAAAAGGTCTGAGGAATTCAGAATTTGAGAGAGAGAGAGAGAGAGAGAGAGAGAGAGAGAGAGAGAGAGAGAGATCAATTGTCAAGGGATTATGCAGCAAAGGTAATGCTTTTTAAGCCTTTCCCTGCCAGTGACCCAGTCTTTAGTAGGATGTTGAGTCCAAAGACTTTCTTCCAAGCTAGTAATTAAATTTAATCTGATTTCTCTGAGGGATTTTTGCACTCAAACATGGCTTCTCTCCAGACAGGAGTCCCAAGAGCAACTACCACATCTGAAACTCTGCTGAGTTAGTGTATCATGTTCCACATATGTTCTTCGGGATTGGGTGTGGATGTGGTTGTGGCTTCATAATGTAGAAATCTCCTGTGGCAAACTATCTTAGAGGCTTTGAACCACAAATAACTACTCCCATTCTTTTATAAGGAAAATTTAGCTATAGGGAAAGGGTTTCTTTTCTTCTTTTTAAGAAAAGTTTCTTATCCACTTTCAACAAAGCTGCATCAGATGTCTATCAAACTGCTTCTATGTTTCCTTAAAGACAGTTCTTTTGTCAACTACAGTAATAATCCTGTACCCCAGAATAAGGATATACTCATATATCTATCTCTGTATTGGTCCCTGGTTTAAAAAAAAATTGGGAACCACTGGTTTAGAGAATACATAAGGTGCTTGCAGATAACTTGCAACAAACATGTTAAGACTATCCCAGAAAGCAGACTGTGGGCAAAATTACAGAGTTTGGGGAGGAGGTATGTTTAGAAATGTGTGTTTGTGTAAAAGAAAAAATAACAGTCCCTGAGAGTGCCTTGGACCGCGGGAATATACAACCAGTCCATACTTCAGGAAATAAAGCCCGACTGCTCATTGGAAGGAAGGATATTAGAGACAAAGATGAAGTACTTTGGCCACATCATGAGAAGACAGGAAAACTTGGAGAAGACAATGATGTTGGGGAAAATGGAAGGAAAAAGGAAGAGGGGGTGACCAAGGGCAAGATGGATGGATGGTATCCTTGAAGTGACTGGCTTGACTCTGAAGGAGCTGGAGGTGATGACGGCCGACAGGGAGCTCTGGCATGGGTGGTCCATGAGGTCATGAAGAGTCGGAAGCGACTGAACGAATAAACAACAAAAAGCTCTGTATTGATATTTATAAATACAGAAGGATCATAAAATGGATGAGTGGGTAAATAGGTTTAAAGCAGTGGTTCTCAACCTGTGGGCCACGGCCCACTGGTGGGCTGCGAAACCTAAAATAAGGTCTGCAGCTCTAGATTATTAAATATGGTTTTCTGTGGGCAAGCAGATGGTGACTATTGGATGGTATATGTTCTGTATCAAAAACTAGAGTTGATGTGGTCTGTACAAGGTAAATTTCTGAATAAGCACTCCAAATAATAAAACCGAATCTAAAGTTGACCAATATCTGATTCGTAATCCTTTTGGTACTTAATATTGGAGCACTGTCCCTGTTCAAAAAAAAGGTTGGGAACCACTGGTTTAGAGAAATACATAAGGGGATTGCAGATAACTTGCTACAAACATGCTAAAGCTATCCTAGAAAGCAGACTATGTTTTTTCTCCAAATGACAGTGGACAAAATTACACAGTTTGGGGAGGAGGTATGTTTAGAAATGTGTGTTTGTGTAAAAGAAAAACTAACAATCCCTATATTTACCCTACTTTTAAAACACACTCCTTCCTCTCCTTGAGTTGAGGCAGAATGTTAGTCTATTTCTAAGTAACAGAAATTAGATAACTGCAAATGATAATATTAAACTGTAGCCAATGGATTGAACTTTTCCAACTCACGTCACACTTGTTGGTTTTTAAAAAATCATATATTTACCAAGCTATGTGTAAATACGCATTTGCACCCACACCGTCCCAATAAAACAAGAAGCTTCAGCCATGCCTGTACATGTTTTGTGAGCCAAGGTGCTTGTTATCAGCTTATTAGACTGTCTGCCTGTCAGTTTTAGGAGACAGAAGAATGCCTATCTGCTCTGTATTTCCTGTATAATTGTAATAAAATATTGGTTAGAGTTGCTGTGAAATTTAAAGTCACATATACCTCTTTGTTTTCCCTCTGCTATTTTCTCAGAATCTGTAAGGTTTTTAAGTCTAAGGGCAGTTCCAGACAGTGGTAAAGTCCGCTTCGACCTGGATTTTAAAAACCCCATGTCAGGGCAGACTGTAGTCTGCACACCACCACTGCTTCCTAACTTGAAAATAATCTCATATTAAAACGCTTTAAAAGAAGAAGAGTGTAATCAGCTCATGGACTTGGTTTGGTCCAAGGAAATACAGATCTCTTCTCAAGGAAGCCATACAGAAAGGAAAATGAATGGCATCTAACTAAGCAGTCTTACCTCATTAAGGTCTAGAACAGGCATGGGCAAACTTAGTCCCTTCAGGTGTTTTGGATTTCAACTCCCAGCCACTAGGCTGCTAGGAATTGTGGGAGTTGAAGTCCAAAACACCTGGAGGGATGAAGTTTGCCCATGCCTGGTCTAGAGTCATTGGGATTTTGCATACTTCTGTAATTAGCTAATCCCCTAAACCAGTGTTTTTCAACCTTTTTACAAAATACATTTACAAAATCCTGGGGCACACCACCAACCAAAATGACACTCTAACACAGTAATACATATAGTTAATATGTATTTATACACTCAGTGTGAAACCTGGGCCTGTTTCGATGAACACAACATAGATATCCTGGCAGGAATGGCAGAAAGACACACACAAAGGTCTTGCTCAACAGCTGGGAGTTATAGTTCACCCGCAATCAAAGAGCATTCTGAACTCCACCAATGATGGAATGGAATCAAACTTCCCACACAGAACTACCATAACCAAGAGAAAATATTATAAGAGTTTGACCTAGAGTTTTGGAGTTGTAGTTCACCTATTCAGGGCTGTCCAACTGCCGGCCCTGCAGGTGTTTAGGACTTCAACTCCCAGAAATCCTAGCCAGTTTACCAGCTGTTAGGATTTCTGGGATTTGAAGTCCAAAACACCTGCAGGGCCGGCAGTTGGACAGCCCTGACCTATATCCAGAGAGCACTGTGGAGGGGAGGGAGGAAGACATGGGGCAAGTCTGCGTAGTAGCGCCCGCCCGGGTCACGTCTTCCTCCCTCCCCCCTCCCGCATAAGCGGCAGCGTGAGCAAAGCGAGCAGAGCGAGGCTGGGAAGAAGGGAGCCCGAGTGAAGAAGAAAAAGTGTTTGGCAGGAGGGAGAAGAAAGGGTATTGGAGGTTCCAATTTCCCATGGCACACCTGATGATCACTCACGGCACACTGGTTGGGAAACACTGCCCTAAACACACAAAATCCTGTCTGAGGCTAAACAGGGCCAGGGGTGATTTGGTTGTGTATTCCTTCATGACAAGGGGTTGAACTAAATGGCCTTTGTGCTCTCTTCAAATTGTATGATTCCATGATTTTATAAGTAGATATTTTCATCACTATTTCAGTTTATAACAGACTACTACACAAACAAAGAAGGAACAAAAATCCAAACAGAATGTTATTATTTATTTTATTAAACTATTTTTACCCATTCCTATTATCAAAAGATCTCAGAGTGCCATAAAAGCAAAGCTGATGTTTTTAAAATGCAAAATTATTTAAACAAGATAGGTACTGTTCCATTATCTGGGCAGAGGCCACAAGGGGGTGCTATAAAAAGAAGAATAGTCCATTTTATGGGGGGTGGAGAATGGGTTAAAGGAGTAAAACCGCTGGGAGAGATCATTCGGAGTTTCGGAGTAAGGTGTTATCTGTACGCAGATGACGTCCAGATCTGTCACTCCTTCCCACCTGTCACCAAGGAGGCTGTCCAGACTTTGAACCGGTGCTTGGCCGCTGTGTCGGACTGGATGAGGGCTAGCAAATTGAAACTTAATCCAGACAAGACAGAGGTTGAGAAGAGCGGGGGTAAAATCCTGAAATAAACAAATAAATAAAACCATTTCCCCCTGTTTTCCTGTTACTTCCCCACCTATGTTCCAGTCGTGGAAACAACCTTCATTTATGAAATGGGAAGTGGGAAGGAGGAATACCCAGTGAAAAGGGGGGGAAATGGTTTTTCTCCTTCAATTCCCCCTGCCCTCTAAAATGGACTATCCTTCTCTGTCTCTTGTCTGTCTGTGTCTCTCTCTCTACTGCCCCCTAGTGGCCTCCACCTGGATAATAGAACAGTACCAACAGGGAAAAAACAATTAAACTATAATTAACAAGTTAAAACAGATTAAAGCAGTTTAAAACCATGTGAATTAGTATTTGAGAGAGATCAGTGGGTCCCAAAGGCTTTGGGGAACAGCCAGGTTTTGATTCAAGATCTAACTGAAACCAGTCTTGGTGCCAATTAGGCTTATGAAGGGAAGGCATTCCATAGTTAGGGTGGCACAGCTGAGTAAGCTTTTTTTCCCCCATGTCCTCCTGAGAAGAAAATAACACAATTTAATCAGGAAGATTGTATAATTTAATTTTTAAAAAACCATTACCAGCATGCCACTGCACAAATTCTTAGCATGTATGTTTACACAGCATGCCAAAACATTTGGCCACCAATAAAGAAACTCAATAAAAAGCATTAGCTCACAAACCGATTTATCCTTTTCACCAATGTTTGAAGAAGTAATGGAAATAGGGGGTGATACTTGGAAATAATTCTTCTGTATGGATACTTCTTTTCCATTTTCCATTACTGAAATGAGAAACTCTGTTCTTCCTATATAGCAAACAATATTTTCTACAGAGTTCACACAAAGCAATTGAAAAGACAAAAAATATGTATACTGGTGCAAATCAAAAGAAGCCTTTTGAGAAATTCTCAGAAGACATGGTAGTTGTGCTGTATTATGGTAGGAAACATCATTTCTTCTGTACCAACCATGTCTATTTTACATTGAAATACCATGATACAAATGAATGCACAGAGGAATATAGCTAGGCTGTTTCCCAATGTAGAGCAAGGCAAAGCCAAGATAAATACATCAGAAGAGCACTGGAACGAAGGGAGGGAATTATAATTAGCAGCCAGTAAGATATTACAATTTTCTAGGAGATTCTTTTGAAAGGCAGTGGAAACCCATTTCCTTTCCAACTTCCCAAAACTATTTCCTTTACACATCTTCAACTCCAAATCGTATTGGAAATGTTACTTCTGAGCACACTCAAAACACAATGTCTGCATTAGCTCAGAACACTTAGCCAGAATTGCTGGAAATTGTGCTTAATGAGCCCAAATATGATGTTTGCTGCCCAACACCCCTACAGCTGGAGATGACTAAAGCAACAATCAGTCACCAGAATTAAAACGCCCAGTGTTACATCTAAGTCTGGACTTCTGCTTGTCTCTTTCTAACAAGCCACACATTGAAGCCAAAATCTATGGCTGGCTTTTGGCTTCTTAGGAGAACAACAAGCCAGCGATGTGGACACAACATTAAATTTTCCACTACTGGCAATCTCTCAACTATTTTAGCCCAGGAAAGGGCAACCATTTCGGGATGCCCAGATTGGATAACCACCACTCTGGTCACATGTAGAAACATCAAATCATGACTATGTTCACCAGTTTCCTGACTGAAGCGATCGCCACAATGTCCAATTGCTCAGTCACCAGCTGCCTCACAGAGGAGAAAGCAATGTAGGACCAAATGCAGTTCACAGACTCAAACAACTACTGCATGAGCAAGCATTCACACAACCAATACGTCGGTCTGGAAAGTTTCACTCACTTCAGGCTTTTTCCCATTCAGGAGTATGCTGCAATTGAAATCTTCTCTCCTGTTATCTTCAATAAGAAAGAGGGAATAACTGCAAGAAGTCCTCTACATGTCACTGGCCCTTTTAATTGGGAAGGAAAACAACATTTGAGAGTGTGATCCTGGATCAGATGATAACACAGTGATTCCTCTTGTCTCTACTCTTTTTTCCAAATGGCCAAATGAGTGGAATGGGAACAAATCCCCAACATGGCTAAGAGTACTGTGATCCTTCTGTGTGTGGATTTAGATCAGGCACAGGCCACATTTAGTACCAACGCATGTGCATACGAAAAGACAGCTTTCTAAAAAATTCTGGGTTATCACTCTCTGTAAATACAACCAATATGAATTCACAGAAGGAAACAGCAACTATAATACCATTTGTTCTTCACAAGCAGTGACTCCCATTGAAGAAAATGATATTCAAATTAAATAAATACAGGAGGCCAGTGTACATCATGTCATGCTGAAGGAAGGACTACATGAACAGTGATTAGTTAACTCATTAGATATTTCTGGGAAGACCACCAGTTAATTCATATTTAAATGTAGCTGAAGGGTTTATTTAATTACAATGGCCCTTTTCTAGACCTATTTTGATCCGTGTATTTAATTCCCTTTTAAATTATTTTATTTTATTTCCGCTTTTTTACTAAAGAATTCTACACACTTTTATAAGGAAAATCCTACAAATGGAATAAAACTGCTGTTATTGGATTACTGTTTTCCACACTTTTTCCAATGCCACCAAAGGATAACTAAGTTCAGCTACAGTCCTAGTATTACACCACATTGCATATGAATACACAGGATAATAGTAGAGATCATCTTGAAACTTGGAAGTCACTGAACAGACTCAGAAGCAGAGTGGGCAGATCAAAAGACAATCTGGCAAAATGGCACTACTCTAGAAGAATCCTCCACCTTGTGTGAACAAACGACTCCACCTCTGTGTGCTTGTCCACAACATCCTGCCGCATGCATAGAGGAAGTACTGTTTGCAGTGGTTCCCAAACTTTTTTGGCCTACCGCCCCCTTTCCAGAAAAAATATTTACTCACTGCCCTCCTAGAAATTATTTTTTTTAAAAATTAAATAGCAATTAAACAGAAAGATATATGTATTAATGCAGTGATTCTCAACCTTTCTAATGCTGTGACCCCTAAATAAGGTTCCTCATGTTGTGGTGACCCCCAACCATATTTTCGTTGCTACTTCATAAATAATTTTGCTACTCGCCATGCCGCCGGAGAGGGCTCTGAGGGGACGGGCAGCCGCAGCCTGAGGGGACAAAGAAGCGAGAGGTCTGCTCTCCCCGCGGAAGCCCCGGGCTCTCCTGCTCCCTCCGCTGCCTCTGCTGCCGGCGGGGAAGGCCACGCTTTCTTCCGCGGTGGCGGGGAGGCTCCGCCAGAGGACATGGAGGCCTTTGCACTGCAGCCTTCGCACTGCACTGAGTGTGGGGGTCAAAGCGAAGGGGGTGGGGACAAAGAAGAGGGCCGCACGACCCCTCCGAAATGGCCAATTGTTCACTGCCCCCTTAAAGGGGTTCACCGCCCCCCAAATTCCTCTGAGCCTCCCACCGCCCCCTTGGATCGCCTCACCGCCCACCAGGGGCAGTACCGCCCACTTTGAGAATCAGTGGTTTAAAGCTACAGACAATGTGGTCATTGTTGCCTGGTTTTGGTCTATACTTATTTATACAATGCTTTAGAAACAAAAGAAATAAATCTTGAAACTTTTCATCTAATTTTCAGGGTTTTTAAATAATTTCTTTTTGTGTGCCTTTAAGTTGATTCCAGACTATGGCAACTCTAAGGTAAACCTATCACAGGACTTTCTTGGCAAGATGTATGCATAGTACTTGGCATGATTTCTTTTTGTGATTAGCCATTGCCATTTCAGCCCATGTAAGGTTAGCATTTTTCTGCCTAAATGTGCTTCACTTCTGATTCATTTAAATTGAACCTTGTTTGCCTTTTGCTACCCAGTCTGGACAAGTTCAGTGCTGCCTGCTTGAGTTTTCAATTTCTTAAATATCTTGTCATTGTCTGCAATCTTGGAAACATCACTATAAAAATATATTCTTTTTTGGAACACAAAGAGTTCTCAGATGAACGCTAAATGATTATAAGCATCTCTGGTTACTTACAACATTCTTCTTGCTGCCATCAGCAAGATATCTTCACAGGCACGTGGAACTTAAACAGACCATTTTCCCCCTTTATCCCGTACCTATTAGTGTTTAATCTCCCTTCTTTATTAGATTTATAACATTTTGGGGTTATCAACACATAGGCTAAGATTTATACTCTCAAAAGTGACTATTTGGGCAGGAGGGTTTCAAGAAATTTAAGAATACTATGCTCATACAAGGATAATATGTCTTGGAGAGCAAGGGCTTTAAAGAAAACAAATCTGCTTGTTAGGATTACAATGCCATACTGAAAAATCATTTTTAAAAGCTTAAAACAGTATTAAATTCACTGAAATATATGAAGGGAAGGGAAGCATTTGTAATTGATACAACGAAAACAGAAACTATGGAATGTGCTATGTTAATTTAGCCAAGCCGACCTGTTCCTAATCATGGGAATCACATAAGATATATGAATTTTACATTCAGATGCCAACAATTTCTGCTGCCAAATATAAAAAGGTTTATTCAGAAAAGCCATTTGGCTTTATATTATATGCAAATATTTCTGTAGTATTATACTGTGCCTGACAGGCAGTTTCAATTATCATGTGGCTGGTGCTGCCTTCTGAAAAAAATCCAACATAAACCAGGTACATACTGTAATATCCATTTGCCATCCCAACACTGCTGTAAAGGGCATCCTCAGCCCTTTATATCTGAGGAATATTAATAAGAAAGATTAGAAGCTAACAGAAAACTTATACCTCCCATAACTTCCAATTTTGACTATTGACTATTGATTAAAAATGAGCAAAAGCCATACACACACACACACACAAAGTTTCCAAGAAGACCTATTTAACGCTGCACACTTTATTCAATAACAAACATCTATATATAAGAATACTAAAGCATGTGTAATTTTTATGCCACAGATCAAATAAGTTTTCCAGTTATTATTTATTTATTTATTTATTTCTCAGACTTCTAGGCCGCCACTCCCGGGAGGCTCGGGGCAGCTCACAGTAAAACGAGATACAATAAAAACACGATTAAAAAACAATACAACTATAAAATCTAGTGCCACTTAAGAAATTTCTATCTATATAAATAAAAATGTAATGTTCGTTTGTGGGATTAACATAACTCAAAAAGTACTGGATGAATTGACTCCAAATTTGGCCAATGAGTGACCATCACTCATAAAAACACTGAAAAACATAGTGGAAGGGACTTAAAAAGCAAAAAAAAAAAAAAAAAACAAAAAAAATACATTACAACACATGTGCAAAACCATACACACACACATATGCAAACACACCTATATACACATATTCACATAAATTGACTCTTTTAATGTTAGTACAATCCAGGGGTGGGGATATTTTATACTATTACACTTATCAATTTCATTAAGCCTCACCCATGATCATGGAAGTTGTCGTCGAAAGCTTCTGGAGGGTCAATTGAAAAAAAGTTATTTGTATAATCTATTCTAACCCCAGGGGGCTATCCTCTCACCCTTATTATTCAACATCTATATGCGCCCCCTGGCCCAGCTAGCTCGCGACTTTGGTCTGGAGTGTTATCAGTACGCTGATGACACCCAGCTTCTGCTGAGAATGGACGACAGGCTGGACACCATACCCGATTGTTTCCATCAATGCCTCGAAGCCGTGACTGGTTGGCTGCGTGCCAGCCGGCTGAAGGTGAATCCGTCGAAGACGGAGATCTTGTGGCCCGGTCGCCCTGGGCTGGATGAGTGCCGGTTGCCTACCCTGGATGGCGAGCGACTCAGCCCGTCATCCCTTGTTAAGAGCTTGGGTGTCCAATTGGACCTTCGCTGTCCATGGAGGCCCAGGTCTCCATGGCTAGCAAAACGTTGTTTTTCCATCTGCGACAGGCTAGGCGACTGGCACCCTACCTGTCCAGGGACGACCTGGCCACGGTGATCCAAGCGATGGTCATCTCGAGGCTGGACTACTGTAACGCCCTCTACGTAGGCCTTCCCTTGTCGACGATCCGGAAACTCAAGCTGGTGCAGAATGCTGCCGCTCGCTTGCTGGTAGGAGCACCAGTGAGGGAGCACATCACTCCCATCCTCCGGCAACTGCACTGGCTCCCTATTGAGTACCGGATTGCCTTCAAAGTGCTGGTTTTAACCTTTAAGGCCTTGCACGGTCTAGGGCCTGCCTATGTTCCCCTGAGATCACTGCGCTCGGAAGAGCAGAATTTGTTAGTTGCACCATCACCCCCGCTCCTGCCATCTGTCCAGCACAAGACAGCGGGCCTTCTCTGCCGCGGCTCCCGCGATTTGGAACTCACTGCCTGGCCACGTTCGGATCCAGGAGCTTGCCCCTTTTCGAAGGGCCTGTAAGACAGCCCTTTTTAGGCTGGTGTTTGGGTAAACCTGGGCCTTATGTCTCCATCTGTGCCGAGAAATGTAACCTGCTGATGTTCTGTCATATACTGTGTTTTTATCTGATGTTTTATTGTATGTTTTATCGCATGTTTTATTGCTCATTGTGATCCGCCCTGAGCCTGCAGGGAGGAGCGGAATATAAAATTGAATAATAAATAAATAAATAAACAGAAAAATAGAACCAAAAAGTTAACATTAAGTGAACAACTCCATGGTATCTCATGACCACTGAAGCAATTTTCCCATTGTTCAGTGTATTTCTCCTGCATGGAAATACACTTCTTAGAACTGCAAGACCATTTACAAATTTGTAAAACAGCAGTGACACTCATAAAGCCCCCCAGAAAATATTATTGTACGCCAGCTCCCAGAATTTTACACCAATGGCTATACTGACTATTGGGAGTTGCAGTTAATCGGTTTCTGGAGGGTTTTGGTGTAGACATTAACATGCAATTTGAATCCGCGGCCAAATAATTCACTTCCATCCGAAGTCCCTAGTAAGAGCTTTTCCTTTGCTACTGCCAATTCCAGTTCTCACTGAAAGGGGCAAATGTTTCAACTTTTTAAAACACCATTCAAAGCAGCTACGAAAGACCCAAGAGATCAAATGGAGAGTGTTCTTCAAGGAATCTTGTAATACTTTGAAACATTTCTACACAGATTTTTCTCATACTACATGTTATAATTTCAAACATCTGGATTGAGTTAATACAGGGATCTGAAACTAATTTGGCTCTGCTGTAAATCTCAAATTGTCTTTTCAATCCAATTTTTAAATTCCCTTCTGATACAAGTCTCAGGGCCCTTCCAGACAGGCCCTATATCCCAGGATCTGATCCCAGATTTTCTGCTTTAAATTGGATTATATGAGTCCACACTGACAGATAATCTGGAATAAACAGAAAACCTGGAATCAGATCCTGGAATATAGGGCCTGTCTGGAAGGGCCCATTCTGAAGTATCTGCAACTTATGGAGGCCATTAATCCTACATTAAAACTACCACCAATTGTTTCTTATTTTTCACCTGATCTTCATTTATTTTTGATTAACAAATCAACAGCTTCTGGTTTTCCACATTACAAGTACTCAGCTAGTAGTAGACTATCCAGAAATGATGACTTCTGGTTAAACACTAGCTGGCATCTACAATTTATTTATTTATTTATTTGGTGTCATTTCCAACACTAAAACAAATGACATTTTAAAAGCATAACTCCAACAGTAGAGAGCATAGCCGGAAAAAGTTACTTTTTTGAAGTATGTCCCAATAATGTAACCTCAATCAGCTTGATTAAACCAGCACCAGTTCATCCTAGGGTCATACTGATCTGCTCATTCGTCTCCTAGCTATACCAGGTATAGTTATTGCATTATGGGAAAAGTTCAACCCCCTACATTGATCTATGATATGAGACAAAAAAACTATGGTCAAGTATGGATCTTCATATTTCTAAATAACTCTCACAATTCATGGATTACTTAATGAAAACTAAGCTGTTCCAAGGCTTTGGCTACTTAGGTGATTGGATGACTTCATAGGTTAAACGGAGGCATGTTTTACTACCTAACATGTCAAAAATTGTTTCCAGAAAAATAAATTCTGAGCTGCTGCAATATCACCAGAGTAAAAATAGCTTGGCATTAATCACATTCATACAAGTATAATTTCTTATGTGTTCTTGCTACAAGCAAAACAGTCTGCAACTGCTTGATCTTGGTCCAAGCCTTATTTGCAACCCAAAAGCAGCTGAGGAACTAAAGTTCACAATACAGCAGAGGATTGGCCAGATTCTAGAGGTCAAAGGAAGCTTTCAGTGTCAGGGCCAGCCAAAATACAGAAGTTGAGATCATACTTGAAAAGAGGCCAATAGAGGTTATGATCCAATAGAACAGTCATTGTATAAAACCAAATCTCAAACATACTGGGAAAATCAAAGAGGTAGAGCAGAACTGACAGGCGTCCACAGTGTCCTATTCAGGTCCAGCTGCAAGTTATCTCAGTCACCAAACATCCCCTCTCCCGAGGACATCCCTACCATTAAGAAGCCCTCCTGAGAAAATGGGTTTGTGGAGCCAAAGGCATGCGGTTAGACAAAAAGAGACCATCTGGTGTAAAGACTCCAAGAATAAGACTCAACTGAGGACCTCGTTTTGCACGCACACACACCAAGACTTCCAACATTGTTTCTGAATTAAAGAATTGACAGATTTTCTGCCCCAAAATGTCAAAACCATTAAGATAATTAATGGTTTTGTTTCCACAACCATTCAAGCCCCCATGTTGCTCAAAAAAGGGGGGGGGATCCTCAGAAGGAAAGTAAATCAACAAAAAGGAAAGTAAAAGTGACCTTGAAATATTGCTAGCTGTGTCAAACTCATTGGTGTGGCTGGGTTTTTTTGTTGTTTTGTTTTTTGTTGGGGTAAACAAAAGTCCTTATCACCTGCAGTTGTCCAACCTTGAGATAAATGGTTATTCAGCACCTTTTTCTGACTTCACAGACAAGGTAGGTCCAATAGGTCCATTTGATGGCCTCTTTCATGTCCATTGTTGCCAAAGAGATGAGTATAGCTGCTTCAGGTAGGGATGTCATATTTATTTATAGCATTTATATTCCGTCCTTCTCACCCCGCAGGGGACTCAGAACGAATCACAATGCCCATATACATAGCAAACATTCAATGCCATAGGCACACACACACACACATATAGACAAAGACACAGAGGCTATTTAACTTTCCAGTTTTCATGAGGGTATGCTTTTTGAATTCTGACCACCGGGGGGAGCTGTCGCTTCACCATCCATTTGTTACATCAATGGAGTACTTCCTCATTCTTTTTGTACACTGCTGGAGAGTTTTATGGCGTCATAAATTAGTTAAATTATCCTTCCTGCATAAGCGGTACCTAAATTTCCTACCTGACAGATGCAACTGTCTTTCAGGCTGCAAGGGTCAACAGCAAACTACACAAATGGCCGGAAGGTCACTCCGATTCAAGCTGGCTTCGAACTCATGACCTCTCGGTCAGTAATGATTTTAATGCAGCTGACTCCCAACCAGCTGCGCCACAACCCGGTCCATACTACCCAGTTGGCCAGATACATGTATATACAACCCGGAGGCTAGATCCATGTATTCCTTTAGTTGGTGTGAGCCCAAATTTTCACACACACACACACAGGGAGGTCATGTACTGCATGCTAAATTCCACGAGCTCCTTGTGAGTTGCTGGGAAAAAGGTGAACTGCCATCAGATCTCCGAGATGCAGTTATCATCACCCTGTATAAGAAAAAGGGAACAAAATCCGATTGCTCAAACTATCGAGGTGTAACACTGCTCTCCATTGCTGGAAAAAATCCTTGCAAGGATACTCCTGAACAGATTAGTTCCGGCTATTGCAGAAGAACTTCTCCCTGAAAGCCAATGCGGCTTCAGAGCAAATAGGAGCACCACAGATATGGTTTTTGCCCTTAGACAACTGCAAGAGAAATGTAGAGAGCAGAACAAAGGACTCTATGTAACATTTGTCGACCTCACCAAAGCCTTCGACACTGTGAGCAGGAAAGGTCTGTGGCAGATCCTGGAACGTCTAGGATGTCCCCCCAAGTTCCTCAAAATGATTGTCCTGTTACATGAGGGCCAGCACGGTCAAGTCAGATATGGTGATGCTCTCTCGGAGCCCTTTCTCATAACTAATGGAGTGAAACAAGGTTGTGTTCTTGCACCAACCCTATTTACAATCTTCTTCAGCATGATGCTCCAAAGGGCTATGGCAGACCTACAAGAAGAAGACGGCATATATATACGCTATCGTACTGATGGTAGCTTGTTCAACTTAAGCCGTCTGAGGGCTCGCACTAAGACTCTAAACTATCTAGTCCGTGAGCTACTTTTTGCTGACGATGCTGCCCTTGTCGCCCATTCAGAAGCAGCCCTGCAGCGCCTCACATCCTGCTTTGCAACAGCTGCAGAGCTGTTTGGGCTGGAAGTCAGCCTGAAGAAAACAGAAGTCCTCTACCAGCCCGCACCACAGGAAGAACACCACCATCCTCACGTCAGCATAGGCACATCTGTGCTTAAGTCCGTTCAGCAGTTCACCTACCTGGGAAGCATCATCTCTTCAGACGCCAAGATTGACAAAGAGATAGATCACAGATTATCAAAGGCATATAGTGCATTCGAAGGCTTCACAAAAGAGTCTGGAGCAACAAGCACCTGTGACAAAGCACCAAAATCAGTGTGTACAGAGCTATCATACTGTCCATTCTCCTCTATGGGTCTGAAACATGGGTCACCTATCGCCAACACCTACGACTCCTCGAGCTTTCATCAGCGCTGTCTTCGCACAATCCTAAATATACACTGGACCGACTATGTGACGAATGTTGCTGTCCTTGAGCAAGCAGGGATCACCAGCATTGAGGCCATGCTATTGAGAAACACAGCTGCGCTGGGCAGGGCACGTCTCTAGGATGGAGGACCACCGCCTCCCAAAGATACTACTCTATGGTGAACTCGCCACGGGTCAGCGCAAGAGAGGCGCCCCCCAAAAGAGATATAAGGACTCCCTGAAACAACATCTCAGGCTTGGCCAGATTGATCACCAACAATGGTCCACCCTGGCCTCACATCGGGAGGCATGGAGAAGCACTATCCACAATGCTGCGGCCTCTTTCGAGAAGACACGCCGAATGGGTCTCGAAGAGAAAACGACAACGCAGAAAGAACCGCAACTTGGAAAAACATCACCCAAGGAGACTTTCTGCTGCGCTTTCTGCAACCGAACTTGCCTATCTCAGATTGGCCTTTTTAGTCATCAACGCGCTTGTAAAAAGCGTGGGATGAGTCCTTCCTGAATCTTCGTTCGCGAAGTAATGCCGAGAGAGAGAGAGAGAGGATGCTTTTTGAATTCTGACCACCGGGGGGAGCTGTCGCTTCACCATCCATTTGTTACATCAATGGAGTACTCCCTCATTCTTTTTGTACACTGCTGGAGAGTTTTATGGCGTCATAAATTAGTTAAATTATCCTTCCTGCATAAGCGGTACCTAAATTTCCTACCTGACAGATGCAACTGTCTTTCAGGCTGCAAGGGTCAACAGCAAACTACACAAATGGCCGGAAGGTCACTCCGATTCAAGCTGGCTTCGAACTCATGACCTCTCGGTCAGTAATGATTTTAATGCAGCTGACTCCCAACCAGCTGCGCCACAACCCGGTCCATACTACCCAGTTGGCCAGATACATGTATATACAACCCGGAGGCTAGATCCATGTATTCCTTTAGTTGGTGTGAGCCCAAATTTTCACACACACACACACAGAGTGAATTTATATCCTTGAAAGGGCACTAAACATGCAATCAATAGTTTGCGAGCATTAAGTCTCTTACAGCATTTAGGTGTGTTCAGCCAAGAAATGAGGCCACTGACAGTCTGATTGATATTTTCATGACCTCATAGATCTAATAAAAGAGGAATATAATGATCTCTGTACTGCAAATTTGCACAGCCTGCCCGGCTCTGATATGCACAAGGTACCTTACAGCTTTCTCTGCAGTAACAACAGATGCACTTCTTCAGCACACAGTCCATCAGTTCATCCTACATATATCCACTAACTTAGGAATAAATTGAAATGAATTTACTGGTACTTACATCTAACCAGTTAAGTACCATATTGTCTTGAGTTTGATGTTCTCTCTTTTTTTGGCTAAAACATATGGGCAAAAATTAGGGTGTGCATTAGTATTGAATTTACTGGTACTGGTATTATGGTAATCTAAGTGCTGAGGCAAAGTAAAAGGAGAAGCTGCTTCAGAAGTGCCATGAGGCTTGCAAGCACAAAAGAGCCATTGGGAAAAAGAGGAGGAAAAGCCACAAGAGAAGGAAGCTACTTGCTTTTAAAAGGTTGTCTCCCTCCTTTTCCCAAGGTTAGAATGCTTCTGAAGATAAACAGAGGACTAGGGGTGCATATGGGCCGGGGAGAGAGGAGAGGCCGCCGCTGTTGCCAAACGGGACTCCACTCGGTGTTGTGATGCACATTGGTGCTCCCTAGTTGGTGTTCTGCTGTTTAACAGGACCAACACACACCAGAACCAGAACACAACAGAACTAGTTAACCTTAATTTCAATTTGCACCAGCCTTTGTTGGCTCCCCTATGTAGTATATTAACAGTCATTACAGAACAAAGATAAGCCTACTCATTAAGGCGTATGTCCCCATCAGGATTCTAGCACACAAATCATTGAGGTGGGAGAAGGCAGGAGACATAGCAGCAATGTGAAAGGGTGAGAGGCACAGCGCATTAGGGGAGGCCAGTGAAATACTTTTTAAGTACCATATTTTCTGGGATATAAGACTACATTTTAACCGAAGAAAATCTCCTCAAAAGTCAGGGGTCGTCTTATATGCTGGGGGTCGTCTTATATGCAGGAGTCAACTTATACACCAGGGGTCGACTTATACACCGGGAGTCGCCTTATGGAGCGGGTGCTGAAACTTCCAATCCAGATTGGAGAATCTGTGGTTGCTGCATATGCCCCCCCCCTCTAAAATGGCAGTGGCCATGGTCCTGCCATATGCAGCGACTGTAAGAAAGCATTAAGGGTGACGTTGTACAAGTACGGTAGAAGAAAATCCATTTATCAGGATTTGTGGACTTAATGCGGTCCCAATGCTGAGGTGAAGGTGTAAGTGAAGGGCGGAGCAAGCTGCAGGCATCCGGGGCACCCAGGGTATGGAAAAAGAGATAGAGTGGCTCTGGGCCCAGAAAAACATAACTCTTTTACCTGTCTGGCCTGCCCTTGTATCCTATTACCGTACCTCGTCCTCTGCCTCTTAGATCTCGCTCCTGAAGATTGCAGTGAAGCACTACAGGTGCGCAGGTGCGAGATCTAAGAGGCAGAGAAGGAGGTACAGTAATAGGAAAATTAACATTTTGAAATCAAATCTGATGCTTTAAAAATATTTATTTGGTGTGTGTTGAAAGAGGGGTAGTCTTATACGGCGAGTATATCCCAAACTATATTTTAACTGGAAAAGTTGGAGGTCGTCTTATTGCCCACTCGTCTTATACCCCGGAAAATACGGTAATATTTTTGAGGAAAAGTCACTGATCATAGATGTTATGGCCCTCTAAACAATCAATGAAGTGATGTGGTTGGAAAAATGTAAACAACATATAAACACACAGCAATAGTAATGGCTTTTACATATACTTGAAACACCCTGCATTTCCATCTGAGACATTTCTATTTTCAGTCTTTCATATATTTGTTAAACTTGGAGACAGCTATGTGCACCTGGTTTCTCTATGGTTAGCAGCAGCCATATAAGCTGATATCTGACAAAGCGTTACAAGAGACTTTGACATGTTTTGCCTGAAGGCAAACATGAGAGATCAATATGTACAGACAGTTTTAACAATTTTGAGGGGGGGGGGGGAACCTTCTAATCTTTTTGACTCGTTATTTTAAGCTTTAGGAAGGATTAATGTCACACACAGTGACAAAAGGCCAATACTGTTGCCGAGACATCTGTAGCAATGGTACATTACTAGGGCTCCATTCAGAGAGCACAAAACCCAAAAGGATAGTCAAAAGACAAGAAATGTATTGCAAACTGCCGACTCCCCCATTCTTGGTTTCACATACTGTATATTCTTTTCTCTGTGACCCATGCTTTCGCCAGTTTGCCTTGATGTCCATAATTACCATATGTTTGGAGCTCAGCAAGATTGCCTGAAACCATGGGTAACAAAACTATTGCACACTGTCATTTAAAACAATGTGATTTTGATTATGACGAAACTATGAAAAGATATGCCAAATCTTTGAAATCTTTACTGTAAAATAATCCAGATTGGAGGAGGAGCTGTGTTCCTCCAGACTGTCAGAGTCAAACTCCATCAGCTGCGGACAACATGGCAAAAGGTAAAGAGGATAGTGGTTAAATAACATCTAAAGAGTCACTGGCTTTATACTCCTCCAATGACACATTCACACTTTTCATAGTAATGAAAGGAAAAGTGGTAAATCCAATCTCAGCATTTACTTACAATATGAAATTAATTAAATGAATTCTCCCTAAGTAAGAGCAAGAATGGATTTAAGCCCAAGAGCTGAAAGGAAACTCAAACTCATTAAAACCAACTGCACTGAAGGATGAAATCTACTACTATGGCAATTCTTAATAGCTGGCCATTAATATCTCCTTTCAGAAAGGTTTGGCCCACAGGGAATTTCTTCACAGGGTTTAGCCAAAGTCACTTTTCGTGTAATTTAAATTCATTGGTACTATACTCTGGAACTAAAACAAAATTGTTCAAGCATTTATGCAATTGATAGCCATTTACATCTTACTCTAGATTAATCTTGATTAGCTTGAAGTGTCATTTGGACATCTCAGGTTAATCCGAAACCCATCACGGGTTTTGGGCCTGTGTAGAAGGGCCCTCAGATCTCTGACAACAAATAAAGGGAACAAGCAAGAGACTTAAAGAAGATGCTCTTTACAATTGGTTATAGTTAATATACACAACAGAGCTGCGGTGGAACATTGAGTTAAACCAGTGGTTCCCAAAGTGGGCAATACCACCCCCTGGTGGGTGGTGGGGCGATCTAGGGGGGCGCTGGATTACTAGATTGGTAGCAGCATTCCAGGTTCATCCTTCTCATTAAGATGATTTTGAATGTTTTAACTTTTTTTGTATTACCTTTCTATTCTAAGTTCAATAAATAGTTTCATAATTTCAAACTTCAATGTTTCTAATTTACAACTTTATTATATTTTACAAAAAACGTAGAAATATTAATACATATATCTTTCTGTTTAATTGCTATTAAATTTAAAAAAAAATAATTTCTAGGGGGGGGTGGTGAGTAATTTTTTTTCTGGAAAGGGGCGGTAGGCCAAAAAAGTTTGGGAACCACTGGGTCAAACCCTTGTGCTGTCTTAACTGCTGACCTGAAGGTCAGCGGTTCGAATCTGCGAGATGGGGTGAGCTCCTATCTGTCAGCTCCAGCTTCCCATGCAGGGACATGTGAGAAGCCTCCCACAAGATAACACATCCAGGCATCCCCTGGGCATTGTCTCTACAGACGGCCAATTCTCTCACACCAGAAGCAACTTGCAGTTTCTCAAGTCGCTTCTGACACTATTTAAAAATACATATATACACACCACACATTCTTTCTGTGACATCTTCCTCCCCACCTCTCAGTATATGTAGATCTAGTGGACGTATTATTTCATCATCCAAGGAAACAAAGCTTTGGAACTAAAAACTGTAATAATAAAAAAGAACATGATTTATAAGTTATAATATAACAGATTGTGGATTCCAAACCTTGCAGTAATAACATTAATTTCTTCCCTCAAAAAGTTTTATTGGAATATCCTATTTTTTCCAAATTCCCATCACCTGCAGGAGCTATCCATTAGTGACCTCAGAGAGGCAAAAACCTATGGCAATCAGAAGTGCCTGGTCACTGCTGCTATTTGGACGCAATGCAATTATCAGAGCAGATCAACCAACTGAACACCTCCTCTCGTGTCAATAAAGCGTCTGGCAGTAACACAATTGCTCGATAGTTCAGAACAGTCTTTCTCAACCAGTGTGCCGTGGTACACTAGTGTGCCGTGAAGGACCTCCTGCTGTGCCGCGAGAATAGCTCTCTGCCCCCCTTCCTTCCCCCCTCCTGCCGAACTCCTGCTGCTTGGGGGAGGAGGAAGGGCCGGGCAGTGGCGAAGAAAAAGAAGGGACCGGGGCACCGCCTGCTTCGGCCGTTTCCCCAGCCAGCCTCCAATCCGCCATGACTCCCGCCATGACTCTCGCCCCTCGCTCGCTGAAGCCGCGTGGAGGAGGAGCCCCGCCCACTGAAGCCCGTCCACCGCTCATGCTCCTCCTCTGTAGGAGAGCTGAAGCTGGGGGGAGGGGGCAGGGCATGGCACGGCCTGTAGAAGAGCTGAAGCTGGGGGGAGGGGGTGGGGCATGGCTCTGCCCCCTCCGCCAGCTTCGGGACTCCCAGCAGCTGCTCCAGCCTTGAGGGGACAGTGCCAAGCCAGCATTGTGCTGGCTCTGGCACCACTGGCTTGGCACTGCCCCCTCAAGGCTGGAGCAGCTGCTGGGAGAGGTGAAGCCGGGAGTAGGGGGCGGGGCATGGTGCAGCCTGGCTCCGCCCCTCCCCGGCTTCGACACTCCCAGCAGCTGCTCCCAGCAGGCCACCATCGCCCAGCCGTTCTTTACTGTGTTAGAGTGTCATTTTGTGCCATTTTGGTTGCTGGTGTGCCCCCGCATTTTTTTAATGTCAAAAGTGTGCCGCGGCTCAAAAAAGGTTGGGAAACACTGGTTCAGAACAACAAGAGACATACAAAACTGCAGGTCAGTATCAATATTATACAAAATTATCTTCAGGCTATATGTGTAAGGTATATATGAAACATAAATGAATTTTGTGTTAAAACTTGTGTCCCATCTCCAATGTGTGTATATGTAAACACAAGTACTCAAAAATTTAAAAAAATCCAAAATCCCAAACATTTTCAGTCCCAACCGTTTTCAGTAAGGCATGCTCAATCTATACCCTCTTCTCTTTTTTTGGATACAAATATGCTATGAGAAATTAACATTAACAAATACCCTATTGCTCATATTAATTGTAATACCACATAATTTTATTGAATGTTTATTGAATGTTTGAATAATTCTAGAACAGACTGTAAATATAGGAAAGTGTACATGCCTCCCAAAGTTTAAACGTCTCTCCAACTGCCTACAGCGTCTTACTTTCTTTTCCCCCGAAAAGTCCCCCCACGCTTACTTTCGGGTACGGCTTACATTGGGCGACGGTAAGCCGTACCCGTTGCCACGCCCGCCGCCAGCGCCGCTGCTGCCGCCCGTCACGCCGCCGCCGCAATCGGCCCATCGGCCGCGGTACACCTCCGCGGCGCACCTCCTGCCAGGCCTCCAAGGAAGGGTGGGGAAGAGAGCCAGAGGCGTGGCAAGCGGCGCCGCGTCAGAGTGACGCGTCGCCGCTTACCACGCCCCTGGCTCTCTTCCCCACCCTTGGAAGGGAGGAGGAAGAGCGCCATGGGCGGGAGAAGCGGCGCTGCGTCACTCTGACGAGTCGTCCCTTCTCCCCGCCCATGGCTCTCTTTCGCCACCCTTGGAAGGGAGGAAGCGCGCCATGGGCGGGAGAAGCGGCGCTGCGTCACTCTGACGCGTCGGCCCTTCTCCCCGCCCCGGGCTCTCTGTCCCCACCCTTGGAAGGGAGGAGGAAGAGCGCCATGGGCGGGGAGAAGGGACGACGCGTCAGAGTGACGCCGCGCCGCTTCTCCCGCCCAGGGCGCTCTTCCCCCACCCTTGGAAGGGAGGAGGAAGAGCGCCATGGGCGGGAGAAGCGGCGCTGCGTCACTCTGACGCGTCGTCCCTTCTCCCGCCCCTGGCTCTCTTTCCCCACCCTTGGAAGGGAGGAGGAAGAGCGCCATGGGCGGGAGAAGCGGCGCTGCGTCACTCTGACGCGTCGTCCCTTCTCCCCGCCCATGGCTCTCTTTCCCCACCCTTGGAAGGGAGGAGGAAGAGCGCCATGGGCGGGAGAGAGGGACGACGCGTCAGAGTGACGCGTCGTCCCTTCTCCCCGCCCATGGCTCTCTTTCCCCACCCTTGGAAGGGAGGAGGAAGAGCGCCATGGGCAGGGAGAAGGGACGACGCGTCAGAGTGACGCGTCGTCCTTCTCCCCGCCCATGGCTCTCTTTCCCCACCCTTGGAAGGGAGGAGGAAGAGCGCCATGGGCGGGGAGAAGGGACGACGCGTCAGAGTGACGCAGCGCCGCTTCTCCCGCCCATGGCGCTCTTCCCCCACCCTTCCAGGGTGGGGGAAAGAGAGCCATGGGCGGGGAGAAGGGACGACGCGTCAGAGTGACGCAGCGCCGCTCTCCCGCCCATGGCGCTCTTCCCCACCCTTCCTTGGAGGCCTGGCAGGAGGTGTGCCGTGGAGGTGTGCTGCGCCGATGGGCCGGTTATGGCGGCGGCGGCGGCGGCGGCGAGGAGGAGGTATGTCTTACATACGGGGTACGGCTTACATCAGCCGACCCCTCTGACACCCCCGATACGTCTTACAATCGGGGGTGTCTTACTTTCGGGGAAACACGGTATTTGTCAAATAACAGAGCAAAAAGTAACACAACTAAAAAGTGTGTTAAAGGTGTGCTAAACACTTCGGAATCTTACTTTACTCAAATTATGCGCACTTCCATTAATGTGTCATGTTTAACTTGTGAGAAAATACTGCTTTCGGTTTTGACGGGCATTTTTTCCCATGTCAAATGGGAAAATTCCATGTCCAATGGAATTTTATTGCTTTGTTGGAAACCAGAGCTCCCTGTCTTCATAACGTTTCTTTTCTCAAGAATCCCATAGGTCTTTTGTAATTTTTCAAAATTCCCGGTATACATTCAATCTTTCTGATCTAAAAGGATGTAAGTAGACTTATTGTCATAAAAAATGTTCAGGGTAAATACTGATTTTAATCAAGAAGAAAAATCTGTGTTTTTACCTAACATCTGAAAAAGCAAATTCACCAGACACAAATAAGCAAAGTATTGTTGAAGGTTTTCATGGCCAGAATAACTGGGTTGCTGTGAGTTTTTAGGGATGTATGGCCATGTTCCAGCAGCATTCTCTCCTAACATTTTGCCTATATCTGTGGCTGGCATCTTCAGTGGTTCTGATGGCAGTAAAGCAAGCAAACAAAGCCTGGGGCCCACTGCTGAACTGGTGAATCACAGCTTTATTATCACTGATTCAGACAAAACAACTCAACATTAAATGAAATACCTTAAGCGCATGCACTACTCAATTACCACATCAACAGTTTTCCATCCTCTTCCTCATATCAAGCAAGACAGATTGCCATTTCCTTGAACTGGCAACCACGAGTTTGTGTTTACCCCTCAAGCCAAGCATCAGAAGCACTTGGGCACCCAGAGAGAGAACCAAATCCCCACAGATTTGCATATGGCTCCCCCTTGTGATGAACACCAATTTAGAGCATCATGACGAGTACTTAAGTGTTTGCTGGTCTGGTCTATCCATCAATAACAAAAAAAAACCTATAAAACCTTCCCATTTGAGAAGGGTCATTTCTAGGTTTTGGTTTCTTCCATGGAGTTGACTCCTCATTCCAATATTCTTGAACAAGGTTTTTATCTTTCTAGCACCCAGTCTCAGTTGATTACTTACTTATCCACAGCCACGCAGAATCAAACATTAACAGTAATATGCATGAGTGGCATATCGATGATACTTTAGCCTAAATCTGCTCATAAATGCTCTCAGTGGTTTCAAAGTTTTAAAGAACTGTCAGCATGACTGTGTGCTTGAGTATAAAGGTAAAGATTTCCCCTTCATATTAAGTTTACTTGAGTGTGATTCTTTGGTGGGGGGGGGTTGCTCATCTCCATTTGAAGCCAAAGAGCTGGTGTTGTCCATAGACACCTCCTGGGTCAGGGGTGCCCACACTTTTTCAGCATGCAAGCTACTTTTATAACAACCAAGTCGCAAAGATCTACCTGGCGTGCCTGCGCACTCCTCCGATGCGTGCGCACTCTCGACGCCTGCGCGCTCCCGATGCCATCTTCCGCCTGCGCGGGATTTCTTCCAACAATGAGACTTTAGTGGGCGGGCCCTGGCGCTCGTCTCTTGACACGGTGTGGTGACGTGATCGCCCATTGGTTGCTCCTGGGGGAGGTGATAGCAAGGCGAAGGCAGAAGCACCCCATCCAGCTGGGATCGACCTCATATGGGCTTGGGATCGACTGGTTGATTGCGAGTTACCTAATGAGCACCACTGTCCTAGGTCATGTGGCCTGCATGACTGCATGGAATGCTGTCAAAAGCAGTATCTATTGATCTACTCACATGTGCATGTTTTTGAACTTCTAAGTTGGCAGAAGCTGGGGCTAACAACCAGAGCTCACCCTACCCGCTGATTCGAACCACTGCCCTTCCGATCAGCAAATTCTGCAGCTTAGTGGTTTAACCCTCTGCACCACTGCGGCTCTGTGCTTCAGTATAACAAAGATCAAGTGTCAAGAAGGACATCACATTGGGGTAAAATTGGTAGCATGTGCCAATTTTCGCCCAGGTCACCCACAGAGTTGGCTTTCTCCCATCACATGATGCCTTGCCAGCTCCAGGGGTGAAGGAGGGCAGAGCCGGAGATGCCACCGGCAGGGCAACACGGAAGAGCTCCCATGTTGCCATGAAATCTATGGGGGAAGCCACATACACTATGCACACTCATGTTTCCCCTCATGTGATTGCTCTCCCTTGGATCCAGGTGAGGGGCATCAGATTCTCCATGCTCTGCGGCAAAGTGGAGCACCACCGGCTGCTGGAGATATATGTGAACTTTCAGGAATCAACCCCACAAATAGGAGATACAGTACCCCCATTCCAATTAGATGACTCTTGTCCGGGAGGATGGAAATGGCCAATGGTATCCAAAAGGTTATGAGAGAGCAAGGTGAAGCAATATGGCAACCAAGCCCAACTCTGTCCTCAAACCACAGCGTAATATGTCTTTATAATCTATACCTTCTAACAGCTAAATAAAGCTGCTACCATCACCCCTTCAAATACCCTCCCTCCAAAAAGTGCTCAAAAGCTTTCTTCAAAGTGTGCATTTATCCAGGCAGTAGTTATAAACCACTGGTTCCAGGGAAGGCTTTTTCAGATGTAGTTACACACGGGTCTCTTTAAAAGCAGCTGCTGCTAATATGCCCTCATATAAAGGCATTCTGGCCACTCCTTGAAACCAGCAACTCAAGCCTCCTTGATGCAAGTCCCACTAAGCTAAGGCAGGCTAGACCATGTGCTTGACTGCAATGATTCCAGTGTCTTGTTTACACTTTCAGGTGACTCGGAGCAAACAGGAGGCCAGCATTTTGTGTGAGCTCACCATGCACTAAAACCACAGAATAATGCAGCAGGCAAGCCAATATAAAAACACACATTAAAAACCATCAGAGTAAGCTGAACCACTGCAAGTAATCAATATAAGAACAAGGTGCTTATTTAAAAATTATTTTACAAACTTTCAGTAGTAAGTACATAGGCATGTACTATTCTAAAAAAATCTTACAAACACCAAGATATATGTTCCATAGAAATCAATGGTCGATCTCATTATTTTAATATTCCTAATTTATTCCTATGACTGACAGTGTTTCAGTAATACCAAATACCATCAAAAGGAAATGAACAAATTGCAAATGAGTCCATTAATGTTTTCATTAATTAATCCTGCATCTCAATGTAGAATTACCATTTATTTCAGGAAGCATCTCCTAACGCACCTTATTAAAGTCCATTCTGTTTCTTGCAAATCTAAATTGAATATTATGAAACTAAACACCTGAAAATGGAAGGGTATAAAAGGCCATCTGTTAGAACAAATTCAAACTTGTTGACTCACACAGCAAAAGCAGGTGTGCTAGTCAACATTTTTGCAAATTAGGAAGGAGGGGTAAAATACAGTACAGAATGGAGTCGTCTAAAAAGTTAAGAAGACAGATGAAGAATTTCAATGAAAAGAACTCCACACATACCCTCCAAAAACATATGCCATGGTTATGCAACAATATAAAACCAGGAAAGCTACTTCTATAAGAAATTGTTTTGGGAGAAAATCAAGATATTTTACGTAAGAAACTATCCCAGTTTATTAATTACTGCATGCTTCCTTAAACTTCAATTACCAAAAAACTATGTACTCCTCTATTTCTGCCTGGCTGCTTACTGCAGTAACCTGGCTGACCCTACATTCCTTCCTAGCCAATAACTTGGTTGCCTTACAAACTTTTGTGCTGCTCTAACCTTAATGTGTGTGTTTACCTCTTGATCCCTAAGTTATTAAGCAAAGAAGATGTAAATAAAGGTGTTGTGCAGGGATAAATCAGTGGGTGAGAAACCCTCATTCCTCAATATTGCCCCATTTGAAAATGAAGAGGCCTCTTAAGATAATTTGGGAGATAAAGGATGCTACAACCTACCTTTGAGACCACATCTCCTTCTATGAATCAGCACGGGCTTTGAGATTGGCAGGGGGAGGTCCTTCTCTCAGTCCCACCACAGTCTCAAGCACAATTGGTGTGGACGAAAGAGAGGGCATCCTCTGTAGTGGCTCCTCAGTTCTGAAATACCCTCCCAAAAGAGATTAGGTTAGCTGCAACCCTTGAATCCTTCTGATCTAGCCTAAAACTTGGATTTTTAAACAGGCTTTTTTGGTCTTAAGTAGGCTGAAATGGACCCATATGAGATTGACACTCTGGCACCTTAGTTGTAAATTGATGGCAGCTATTTTAACTATAGATGATCTGTGTTTTTAAATTATGTTATTTCATTTGATTTTATGTGTTGATCGCAATTATTTTATAACTTTATATGTAATATTGTTTTATACTCATGTACCATTTACATTATATTGCACTTGGAGTACCTTGTAAGCTACCCCGAGTACCTTTTGGGAGATGGTGACGGGAAATAAATAAAGTTTATTATGAAAGTTTGTTAAGAGAGGAAGTACAGGTCATATTGCATGAATATGGAGAGCATCCACACGCCAAAGGATTTACCCGTATTTATTCAAATATGATGTGCTATTAAATGTAATGCACACTTCCATTTTGAAGGTGTGTGTTACATCCAAAAGGATTTACCCGAATTCAAATGATGTGCTGTCAACTTCCATTTTGAAGGTGAAAAAAAGTTTGGTGATGGTCATCTAGTCAGCCCTATAGCTTTTTCGCAGCCGCCATTGCCTCTTCCACCAACAGCACAGGTGGATTTTGGTGGAGAACTCTAACGCACCATCAAATCTAATGCACACCTCCAAAAGATGAGTGTTAGACTTGGGTAAATATGGAAATCATCACCACCTTCATGCATTTGTAAAATTCTACTCTAAAGGTGCTTGATCTGATTTGATCCTGGAAGCTAACCTGGGCCAGCCCTGGTTACTATTTGGATGGGAGACTCCCAAGGAATACCAAGTGCTGCAGGAAGGAAGAAGGAACTGGCAAAACCACTTCTGAGTAGTCTGTGCTTTTAAAAACCCTATGAAGTCACCATCAATTGACACATGACTTGAAGGGACATACACATACACAGAACAATTACATCTAAATCATCTTTTTTTCCCTTTTCAACATGAAGAGATTTCAAAAGTGCAACTACTGAAAGATCAGTCATTCAAAAAGGTAAAAAGAGGAGAAATATTGTGAGCATTTCAATTCAGTCGCACCTGGGAAATTACAAATCTGTCATCTTTCCAAAATTAATAAACCAGGATTATTTTTGCACTTCAAATTCATTTGGAAAGTGGCCATTTGTCAAATGTTCTCAGCCAAGCAAAATAAATATTACATAAACCAGGTATGCTTTCATAAAGTAAAAGCATATGTGCAGATATGAATATGAAATATTTCTTAAACATTACAACATGTGCAAAATTAACACCTCTATGAGCTTGCCAGCTAACTGATGGACGAGAGTAAAACCAAGGAGTGGGAGAACAATAAAAAGACTATGTGTTACTTATCTTCTTTAATAAAAAAAGGATTCCCTGGTGCCAAATTGCTCATTTCAAAACTGCAGGATCAGGCGCTGTTAATTAATCCAGAACTTGAAAATTTAGTCTATGAGAGTATAGGTAATTTTTAATCCAAATATGTAAGCTTGAGTTATTACCATTTCATTTATTAACGCTTGCTCATAAATACTAAGAACAGTACAGCATTCATTCTGGTTCATGCAAAATGTCAGAACCCATAATGCACAAACTTCAAAAATACCTTTGTATCCACTACTTCAGTGACTTTATTTTTCTGTTTGGAAAGGTTTTAAAGGATTTTAAAATTCGCTTTATTTCATACCTTACTTAACTGCATGCTCAGGACAAATTCTCATTAGGTGAACTAGAGAGTTCAGAGAGAGAGAGAGCAAACTGAAAAGATTTTTTAAAATGTCAAAACCGGCTTTATATTGACATTTCTTTCTGCTTCCTCAATATGGGCTGCTTCAAAGAAAAACTACTATGAATGTGCAATGTACAAATATATTTAATTGGATAACTGTAAAAAAAATCCTGAAATAATGGTTCACAACTTCATTAGATGTACAGTACACACAAAATATATTTTCAGGTTTTGTACACATTTCTCACAGATAAAGAAAGATAGGTTTGTAACTTCCCAGATCTGAAAATTAGCTAGGCAGCCATTTGTCTTTTCAGAAATTTCCTCTTCAATATACAACATGGTTTCAGAAAATTGTGTTCAATCATAGCTAGAGACGTCTGGTGTCAAATATCCTCTGTCAGTGGTATAAAAATAAACCAAAGTATTGGACCTCAGTAAAATAAATGTAAAGAGGCCTCTTGGCCAACAAATGCTAAATCTAAAATGTCATCCCATCCTATGTTTCTTGTTTTTCATTCTTGTATGCCTTTCATTATCTAACTCATGTGCAACTGAAGGTGTGCCTCCTTTGACAGCCTAAATGCATTTACTTGTTAATCAGTTTCCTGTCTTTGGTCGAGAATCCACGAAGCAAATATTTAGCGCTAGGCTACAAGCCAGGCAAGCAACAGAAAGTTTTTTATACTTTGGCCAAGATTTCTTGCTCTCCTTTCAGAAAGAAAATCGTGACAATTATGTTGATGCTACTTCTGAATTAGATGTGCCTTTAAAAGACAAGGGCCTATTTGGAGCGTCCAATACGCTATTTCACAAGCTCATTCAGTTATTTTTTAAAAGGCAGCTTACATACCGATTTAAGGGATAATGTTCTTGTCTCAAAACATTCGGAACCAGTCAACCTGCAGAAATTTTCAGGCAGTAATCTTGAAATAGCAATTGAATAGGAGATAGAAGAATTCAACTGAGGAAGAAATCTATTGCCACTTTCAAAAAATACATTTATTGTTTCTCGCTCAGTTTTCTTGCTTTTACAATTATGCAATTAAACTGCTTACTCTTCCAACGGTTAATGGTTCAGCATTAGGGGGAAATCTCACTAAGAATGAATGGTTCATCTAATAATAACTTTTTAAAAAACAACAGTCCCAAGTTTTGCTCCAAATCCATAGTCATACCTGTATTAATTCTGTATATAATAGTGCAGATGTCTAAGACTATAATTTCAAATGGTAGCAAAACTGATAAGTAAAATATATCTATTGTGAGTGATCCACTACCCAACTGCAATTCTTCTACCACAATCTGAACACACCATTAAATCAACATAAACATAATGTATATAATTTTAATGGCAATATAGTTCAGCTGTAAGTTAAGTAACGTAAAGGTAAAGGTTTCCCTTGACATTACGTCTAGTCATGTCTGACTCTTGGGGGTGGTGTTCATCTCCATTTCTAAGCCAAAGAGCCGGTGCTGTCCCCAGATGCCGCCAAGGCCATGTGGCCGGCATGAATGTATGGAGCGCCATTACCTTCCCGCAGAAGCAGTACCTATTGATCTACTCACATTTGCATGTTTTCGAACTGTTAGGTTGGCAGAAGCTGGGCCTAAAAGTGGGAGCTCACCCTCTCCCCGGATTCGAACCGCCAACCTTTTGGTCAGCAAGTTCAGCATTTCAGCGGCTTAACCCACCGTGCCACCAGGGGGTTCAGATCTAAAGTCCACTAAAACAGTATCTCTTAAAGAAGTGCTGTTCTGTATGGAGAAGTTTCAGAAACGTTTTAACCAGTGGGCTGAAAAAATATTTTAGAATAGGCATAACTGTAGCACTGGCACATTGGAGAGGAAAAACATATAAAAAGCATTAAAACGTATAAAACGCTGAGCAAAAACAATAGAAGAAACTCAAATTGCTGCAACAGTCACTTGAATTCTCCTGCTATTTATCAAGTCCATTAGGAGCCCAGAAGCTTGTATCATCTGAGCTATTTAAAAGATGCTTAATGTTGTTATTGAAGACATGTGTGTAGCTCTTGAAAACTCACAAATCTAATGACATTTTGAATCTCATGGCATCATGTCTGACAATCTGGATCGCAGCTGAGCGTTATAGAAATTTGTGATTATTGTAATTATTGGGCTGACAACCAGAAACAATGGAAACATAATTAGTGGCATAGGGAAGCTTTGATTACTCCTCATCATTCTTCTTGACATTTCCATTTGCAAGTGTAATAATCTCAATCTAAAGGCTGAGATAATATTCTTCTAGTCCCGATTTTAAATGGGGTGAACTATAAGAAGAGTTTAGGGGTTCTCTACAAGGACTAAAGAAACTGTACTTACTTCATGCTGTGATCCTGACACATGACATCTGTCATGGCACATTTGCAATGTGTTTCTTTGGGCTTTGAACAATTCCCAAAAAATTCTAATTTTTACCAAAATTTTACTGAAAATTGGGTCTTTTAGTTGCATGCCATCCCTCCAGGTAGGATTGGCCAGACAAGTTAGTGGCTGGTGGAACAGCCCTATTAGAAAGTGGCTGCTTTCCTAGGGTGAATTTTCATATTTTTAAAGGAGGATTTTATATGCGCAGATACTCACATATTAGTGTATTAGTATATTACCACATCTATGCTTAGCTGAAAATACATTTATTCACATGCATGGCATGAAAAAAGGTGAGTGTACATGGCTAGGAATGCAGACCGCTCCTTAAATAAATTCAGTGGGGCAAATAGGTGGCTAGTTATGGTGATCTCACTACAATGCAAGTGATGTGCAGGTTCAATGCAGATGAGGAAAAATGGATGCCAATTAGAATTTCATGGTAGACCTTGGTTTCATGTAAGCATATTTAGAATTACAGACTCAGTAATATTGCCTTAAACATTTAAACAATTTTCTTCTTGAAGCAACAGTTAAGAGCTATCCTAAGAAAGAACTGAAGTTCCTATATTCTTCTAAAATGTGGAAAGAATATATTGGTCATTAAAGATTAGTCATGTAATAAAGTCAAACAAAGAAACAAATTAACTTTTGAGACTGTGTTTAAATAATTAGCTTCTATACAATGGTAATTCTGGCTGACAATAAAAGTACCCCATTCATTTGGTTTCCAGAATTTATGCCCTAGACTATTCATCTCTTGCTGGAAATGGCTTTAGACACATTTAAAGTTGCTGTTGTTTAGGAGACTGTACAAAAAGGGTTCTAGGAAACATACTAATTAAATTTACAGGAACAAGAATTGTGTTTGAATCCAAGTAGAGATCTTAAGTGAGCCACACACTCTCAGCCCCAGAAAACTCCCTTACAAGTTTGCCTTTGGGTCAACATAAATTAGAAACAACTTGACAGCACCCAAGAACAGGAATCTTCTGCAATAAGCTAGAGAGCATTTTAAAATAATAATAATAATTTCATTCCACTCACTTGATTACAGGTGATAAAATAATGCAAGACATTCAGTCAATTGCGGAGGTGTTTATCATCACTTTCACGCCAGGCAGGCATGTAGCCGGGGGGGGGGGGCTAAGGGGGCTTCAGCCCCCCCCCCCCCGAAATTCTCAGGGTGGTCCGCGAAAAGGCCTTACTGGTACATTATTTAAACTGTTATGTTAATTCATATCATGATCTGATCACCATGCTCATTATATCCCACATTAATGGGGTTATTGGGATAACAATACAAAAGGTTTGCTAGGGTAGACCCTCTTCCACCCAGTCTCAGCCCCCCGAACCAAACTCAGCCCCCCGAATCACAATCCTGGCTACGGCCCTGACGCCAGGTGATGTGTGACAGACACTAGCCAATGTGATGTTGTTCCTGCTGGCCACTGCAATGTCAAAAATGGGTTGGAGATGATGAGTGCCATGCTATATGTCCCTGAGCCATCTGACCCCAGGGAATGTGGGATGGCTTTACAAACAGTTTAACATTATTTCATCTTGCAACCGGCCCAACTGCTTATACGGGTCCAGAGATGTGATTTGCTCCAAATTCTTGGGGAGAATAGAAGCAACCCATCACTTTTGTTAACATGGTTCAAGGCCAAGCCTTGGCCCACATTAACCCAATTCAACTCTGTGTATGTAGTGCAGCTGCCACTGACCTGATTTACACCCCCTTCAGGATAACAAATCAGTATAGATGTGCTCTCTCTGCTCTGATTTTCTGTTAAATAAGCAATTATCTATTTTGTTAAATTCAGGTATACCAATATAGGATAATGCTAATACACCAGTCTTAGAGTGGGTGCCCAAGCTTTAAAGTCTGAATCCAATTTCTTCTCCAGGACCAGCTGCCTTGAAATGTGTCTCCCTGCAGAGAAATCCTGAAAACTTCCACCAGCACCAGGCTATCATACAGACGCTGAGATCTAAATAAGCACATCTTTACACATGGTGTGAACTTTCGGGAATAAATGATCTCAGTCTTCTCTGACCTAAACAGTAATTCAATCTTTCTAGGATATAATGAGCTGAAGCGCTCGAAAACAAAAGGTCTTTGAATGCAAAGCTTAGTTTTCCAGGGGAAGCCACATCTTGATATAGATAAGTTGATGCAAGCTTACTTGCGATTTTGGAGCAAACTTTAAGCTCTTCGCCAAAAATATCTAAGACTCATTTTTATAGCAGGATTCCATTCAAGCCACTACTGTTTACATTTAGAGCTCACAAAAAAACCCCACAACGTTTATTCCTGCTAAGAAGGCAACCTTGAGAAGAGTTCAACACTGAGGATCAGTTTATTTTTCTTTCAATCATCAGTGCAAACCTCTCTTTGATATGCCACAGACATTTGCAATTATTTGAAGGAAGGAAATCTAGAATATTTAACTCTGCAAAAAGTGCATCGGTATAATTTCAATCAGTATAATATTTCTGGCTGGCTTTCAATAGCAATTTAAATAATAGGAAAATCTACAGTAACTACTAGTCAGACTAATCAAACAAACGAACGACAGTAATGGCAGTCCCTGAGTTACAAACATCCAGAGTTACAAGCGACTCAGTTAAGAATGGGGATGAGACAACAGGAAGTGAGAGAAATCTATCCCTAGGAAGGGAAATTCACTCTTGAAAGGGTTATCATGGGGAAAGGGCGTCTCAACTGAAGCTTTATCACCAATCCTTGTTTCCACAACATACACAATTTTCAAAATCTAATTATCACAGGCACAGAAAGTGAGGTAAAATCTTCTGAACAGGGATACAGACAGCAAAACAAACATCACAGGGGTTTTTAACCCTTCCCTATGCTATCCAAAGCTTACAGTTTGGAACAAGATAGATTCTGTAGATTTGTCGTTAAGTTGAATTTATTTGTAAGTCGGAACAGGAACTTTTTAAAATTCAACTTAAGAACAAACCTACAGAACCTATCTTGTTTGTAACTTGGGAACTGCCTGTACTCTCAATTAGCAATCACCTTGGTTCCACCACCAGATTGTTCATGTTGCCTCTATCTTAAAAGTGATAGACATCATGACTAGAAGCCACTGATAACAATTTGTCTTCCGTGCATTTGTGTAAGTCCCCTTTTCCAGCAGTGCCAAGCTGATAAGCAACAAACATCACCAAATTCCACTATCAGCTTTCATTTATCTGTCCTGAGTTTTCAACCATTCAGTTTCAGTAGATGAGCCACGATCTAATACAGCACAACCCACATAGCCAAGGAGATATGTTTCTAGACTTCATGTGGACACCGAAAACCAAAGAGAATAGCAAAACCTATTGAAATAAAGGCCCCAAAATAGTACAGGGTCACGCTGGAGGAGCTAGAAAATGCCTAGGAAAGACATATTTTGTCAGATGTGGTTAAATGAAACTGCAAACATAGGTTTCATACTGTATTATGAGAGAAGGAAAACCTCTCTCTGTCCACTTTTGCCACAGCATACATTATTTAATACAACTCTTATCACCTTAGCTCTTGTTGTTTTTCCGAGCGTCAAACGTTCCTCACAAAGCAGTTGCTTTAGCTATTTTGGGTCTCAATTCTGTACCTTTTCCATTATTTCCTGATTCCTTTTTTAGGCAAAGGGATTAGAAAAATGCACACTTTTCATATGTCATCACAGTAGGGTTTATACATACACAGTCTTCTAACATCTGAAGACGATCTAGAGCAGTAATTCTCAACCTGTGGGTCCTCATATGTTTGGCCTTCAACTCCCAGAAATCCTAACAGCTGGTAAACTGGCTGGGAGTTCTGGGAGTTGTACGCCAAAACACCCAGGGACCCACAGGTTGAGAACCACTGATCTAGAGCATGGCTGTGGTTCCCAGACCCAAATGAGGTCCCCTTAGCTCAATGTTAGGGTCCTGAAAATTTTGGGAACAACAAAGGTTTTCTGAATATCACGTAGTGGCCATATCTGTTGTGCAGTGTTTACAAGGGAGTCAGGTAGAAAGAGGTTGTGAGTGGGAAAAGTTTAAGAAGCCCTGGTCCAGAGGGCAGCAAATGAGGGCAGAGGTCACTCCCTTTCTTGGACATGTAGGGACTCAGGACAAAGGGCAATAAAGGAGAGGCAATACATTTTCAAACTTATTATTGGCAGCAAAATAAATTCCATTGAGATTCAGGCAATCTCTGTCCTGTGCAAGGCTAACTTTGGCAAAGAATATTGAATTTTTATACTGTAACATCTAGGATATCTTTTACATGCTGTTTAGGTCAAATTTGCTAACTGTAGCCCATTGGGAGTTACAACTCTTTAAAATCTATTAGAGTGGCTATGGCTTACAACAGTTTAAACCACAATAAAATGAATTGCTTTTGAGGTGCCACAAGGCTATAATCCTTTACTGCAACTGACGAATACAGCAACTCTCTGTAATTTGTCACTATTATTTATATTTCCATTGACCATGACAAGAGAGTTTTAATAAAGATGCCTTGAAAACACACACTCACACGGGACATGAACATTACAGGATAGAGGTCTTACAAAAAGAGGGGGGGAAAGGTGTCAATCACCTATGCAAATTATGTTGTTACACTATTATGAGTATAAAGTCGCTTCTGGTCGTTTCTCAGACCACCTACTACAATGCAACCTGAGCCCTGCCACATGCACAATGGAGGACCTTCTTATGGCAACACCAGAGGCACTCCAAGTGGTCAGCGACTGGTCAAAGGACATTTAATAGAATACCAAGTCTGCAAACTTTGTGTTTTGTTTTGTTTGTTTGTTTTTAATGCAATACAACTGTTTGGTTCGTTCCTGACATGATAAATAAATAAAATGAATATAAAGAACATTAATTAGCAACAAAGTAAAATGATGTTTCTGCATTTTAGTTATGGGGCTAACTTTTGAACTCGTTTTTATTTTCAGAGAGCACAAATGGGAGTCAAAACCCACTTACAAGCATTCCTGTTTTGTCTTCCCTACGTCCCGTCCCCCCAAAATCCATACAAAAATACAACAACACAATGCACAGCTGTCTCAACTATTAGTTTGGCTTGATGCCTGTTTTGCTGAATCCTCCTAATTGAAAGGTGTTGTTTTTTTGTACTTAGTTTGTCATTCATGTAAGAAAATCAAAGGTCATACTGAGTAACAGATACATTTGCCAACTATTTCAAAGCTATGGCTCCAGAAATTTCATCTGTAGCCTACCCTTTGCTTTCTTTGTTGCTTCAAAACGAGGACTTCCTAGCAGGTTGAGGACCCTCTTTTTCAGCTGCATATTTTAAAGATTTAGATTACAACTCCCATAATCCCTTACCAGTCACATTGGTGATTGGGGCTTCTGGAATTTGAAATCCAAAAATGAGGAGTGAAACTTTTCCCACTACTACGGTAGCATACAGTCAAATGCCTTATGTCCACTGGCCAGCTGTTGATCAATCAGAACTTAATCTTAGTTGTGTAAAATATATGAAGCTTCACTTTGAACAGTTAACGTTGCTTTTAATTTGAACTTCTAGGCTGCTAATGTTTTCAGCTGTTTATTATTTGTTTTCTGGTTAACAGATGGGATTACAAACCAAATCCTTCCGTTAACAGAAGGTTTAACTGTGTCTACGAAAGCTCTTTTCACTCTTACAATTTCTTTTTTTTTGTTGCATACATTAAAAGAAACATGACAAACATGCAAGCTTACATCCAATCTCTCAAATTCATGAAAACTTGTGTGAAAATATCCAAAAGCACTG
>JARBWK010000003.1:141655671-141991422 GCA_030556195.1 Anolis apletophallus
GGGTGAAAGAGGGAGATTTTAAAGGATGGGTAGAAGGGCAGGTTTGCAGTCTAAAATGAAACTGTGATATTGGCAACTAGAAAGTGCAGTGGTTTGAATGTTGGACTGTAATTTCAGAAGACCAAAGTTCAAATTTCTGCTTAGCCATAGAAGCCCACAGACCTTGAGCAAGTCTCGGTCTGTCAGCTTCAATGAAAGGCAAGGTCAAGACTCCTTTGAGTAAACCTTGCCAAACAAAGCCTATGAAAAGATCACCATAAATCAGGGTTGGCTCGAATGAACAAAACAACATCAACAACAACAACAACCTGAACTATTTATTTATTTATTTATTTATTTATTTACTCAGCTTTTATGCCGCCACTCCCAAATAGGCTCGGGGCGGCTTACAGCCAGAAAGCAAAACAATATGCAATAAACATATACTCTAAAATGCAATATAAAATACAAGATAAAAATACACAATAAAACAGCATTAAAAACACAGTTAGAATAGTTAGGACGGTCTGGCAACATTGGTATGGCTTGGGGTTCCGCAGGGCCTATACCTGGAAAGCCAGCCGGAAGAGGTGAGTCTTACATGCCCGCCTAAACAGGAGTAAGTCATGGATAGCCCGTGTAGCTGGCGGAAGGGCATTCCACAGGATCGGCGCTATGACCGAGAAGGCCCTTCGGTGAGTGGCAGTTCTTTTGGCCACTTTAGCGGAGGGAACAGCTAGAAGATTAGAATCCTCCGAACGAAGTGGTCTAGAAGGGTAATATGGGGTGAGACGGTCCCTCAAATACGCTGGCCCCAGGCCGTGTAAGGCCTTAAAGGTAAGAACCAACACTTTGAAGGTAATCCGGTGCTCAATAGGCAGCCAGTGCAGATCCTGCAAAATGGGTGTTATATGGCATCCTGCTGGGGAGCCAGACAGGAGCCGGGCGGCAGTGTTCTGCACCAGCCTGAGCTTCCGGGTTACCGACAGAGGAAGGCCGACGTAAAGAGCGTTACAGTAATCTAGCCTCGAGATGACCGTGGCTTGGATCACCGTGGCCAGGTCCGACCGGGACAGGGAGGGGCCAGCCTCCTTGCCTGTCGGAGATGAAAGAAGGCGATCTTGCTGACCACAGAGACCTGGGTCTCCATGGTCAGCTGGGAGTCCAAATGGACCCCCAGGCTCTTCACGGAAGACGATGGGCATAACGCCGCACCGTCCAGGGTCGGAAGCTGGACATCCCCACCGCCCGGACGATCCGGCCACAAGATCTCCGTCTTCGCCGGATTCACCCTCAACCTACTGGCTTACAGCCATCCAGTAACGGCTTCGAGGCAGCGCTGGAAATTATCGGAAACGGGGCCAGACCTGTCCTCCACCCTCAGAATGAGCTGAGTGTCGTCAGCGTACTGGTGGCACTCAAGCCCATAACTCCGCACCAGCTGTGCAAGCGGCTGCAGATAGATGTTGAATAACAGAGGGGAGAGACTGGCCCCTGCGGGACTCCACAAACTAATGGGGAGCCTCGGAGACCACTCCACCCCTCCTCACACGCTGAGACCGCTGGTGGAGGAAGGAGGACAGCCATTTAAGGGCTGTCCCCCTCACTCCAGCCATGGCCAGGCGGTGGATCAAGAGATTGTGGTCGACCGTGTCAAACGCTGCCGTGAGGTCCAATAATACTAGCAGCGCAGACCCGCCTTGGTCGAGCTGGCAGCGGAGTTGGTCTGTGATGGAGACCAGGACCGTCTCCGTCCCATGCCCCGAACGGAAGCCGGACTGGAAGGGGTCTAGCCATGTTGCATCATCTAAGAAGGACTGCAACTGCTCCATTACTGCCCTCTCAACTACCTTCCCCAGATACGAGAGGTTCGACACTGGTCGGTAGTTGGAGGGAACCGCCGGATCTAAAGACGGTTTCTTCAGTAATGGAGCTACCACCGCCTCTTTTAAGCACTCTGGAAAGACTCCTTGCTCAAGGGAGCTGTTTACGATGTTCAACAGGCCCACCTAACCCCTCCACGCAAGCTCTAACAAGCCAGGAGGGGCACCGGTCGAGGGAGCAGGTGGTAGGCCTGGTTGCAGCCACAATCTTATCAACAGCATCTGCGTCCAGTGGCCAAAACCGGTCGAGGGTGGGCCCGGCGGAGGGCCACGGGGTCTCAAGCTCCCTTACTGTATCAACCGTGGCTGGGAGATCCCGGCGGAGGCTCAGTATCTTGTCTGCAAAAAAGCTCTGAAAAGCACCGGCAGTAAGGGCCTGATCACTGTTTTTTGGGACAGTAGGGACCGTCGTCAAGGACCGAATTACTTTGAACAATTGGGCCGGGCGTGAGCTGGCAGACGCTATCTCGGCGGAGAAATAAACACTTTTGGCCGCCTTGACAGCACGCTCATAAGCATCTTTAAATAGCTTATAAGCCGATAATGAGGCTCCGTCATGGAGTTCCCTCCACACGCTCTCTAGCCGTCTCCTTTCCCACTTCATCGACCTAAGATCTTCTGTATACCAAGGGGATCGATGTTTGCGGGGCCGGAGAGAGCTCTAGCCTGGGGGCAATCTCGTCGAGAGCTCTAGCTAATGAAGAGTTCCAAACTTGGACCTGCTCATCAACTGAGACGCTGATAGACTCCAGATCCCTCAGAGCATTCAGGAACCTTTCGGGTTCCATAAGTCTCTTCGGGCGAACCAAAATCTGTTCGGCGCCCTTGCATGGGGGAGGCAGTTGCTCAACCCGGATCCTTAGAGCACAGTGGTCCGACCACTGATTGGTGACAGAAAACAAGATTGGTGACAGAAAAACAGGAACTTCAACAAGACTGACCCTGGTAGAGGCCTACACAGTTGTGTGATTAACACAACTAAGAAACATGCAAGATAATGGCTGTTGATGGGTGAATACATGCATCTTTTTATACCGTTGGTATCAGGGATGGGCTTACTGTTTCTGGGAAAGAAGAATGCACAACAAAAGTATCTAGGCAACTTTTGCCTTTCTTTGGCTAAGGAAAACTTTTGAAATCAAGTTAATTAAAAACATCTTATTTAACACCTTGCATTTGATTAATCATCATCTTAAGAATGTGTGAATGAGATTCTGAAGTGTAACAGAGATCGACGAGGAACACAGACATGGTTCATCTCCAGTTCATTAGCAATTCTTTAGTTAATTATATAAAGCATTTTAATTTACTTTAGCTAATTTTTCTTTTGGTAGAAACTTTTGAAAGAGATTCTCTGAAGGAAATGAGTGAAGGTGAAGTGAGTATATTTTATTCAAGTGTTTCATAGGGTATCAATATTCTCCTGAAAATATGACTGTAGATAATAGCTCCAGTTCAAGGTTTTGAATAACTTCAAAACATAAACCATTGCACAAAAGAAAATTGTCAGTTTATGCACTGCTAAATCTCTTCTGCAAAACAACATAATTTGCCCTTGCCAAAGGAAACATGAACACATTTCTGCTGTAAGGATCTCATGGGGCTTTTACGTCTCTTGGGAATGAGGCACTGAATGAAGCATAAGTATTAAAATGCAGGGAAATATATTTGTGTTTAATTTAACTGCAGCGTTATATAAGAATATTAGCTTCACCTCAAAGCTAACAGGAGATCGCTTTTTTAGAAATGTGCACACATTTGGAAGTCAAATTGAAAGATAAATTAAGAATATATATTTGAGATTATGTAAATGGCTAATCTCAATGCAAGACCAATCAGATCTGATCTGTGGCAATCTACAGGAAATGTCCAAAGAATATATTTAAAGGTGCTTAAAAGCCCTGAAACGGAGAATTGACCATGCAGTTCTACACATCTATTCCTAAGTAAATTGCACTGAATTCAGTCCTGTATTTAAAATTACAGTCCACGCCTGCAATTCATTGCTCGTTTATCCAAGAGTAAGACCCACTGAATAGAGTGGGATGTACTTCTGAATAGCTACATGTAAGACTGGGCTTGTAAGAATCCATTTGGATAAAAAAATCTGCAATGCATGAAAAATCTATACAGGCAGTCCCCAAGTTACGAACAAGATAAGTTCTGTAGGTTTGTTATTAAGCTGAATTTGTATGTAAGTCAGAACAGGTACAATTTAAAAGTGTAACTCCAGAGATAGATAGATAGATAGATAGATTTGGTGTTTGCTTCACTCTCTGGGCCCGTTAAGAAAATTTCACCTCACTTTCTGTTCCCCTAATAATTGGATTTTGGAAAAAAAATCCTAAATGGCTTTTTGTGGAAAAAAAGAATAGATGATAAAGCTTCAGTGGAAACACCTTTTCCCCATGATAACTTTTCCAGGAGTTAATTTCCCTTCTGAGGGGTTTATTTCACTTCTTGTTGTCCAACCCCCATTCTTAACTATGAGTTGGTTGTAAGTTGGATGTTTGTACCTCATGGACTGCCTGTATTGAACTCAGCCTAAATTGAAAAATTGATATCATCATCACAACCATCATTTATATCCCACTTTTTCTCTCTACAAGGAGATTAAGGATGAACCACAATACATTCCAGAATGACTAAGATAGGCAAGTATTCCAACAAGATTGTATGGAGAAAAAGATTTCCAAAGGGGTGGTAATTTAAGTTAGAGGGATAGAAAAAAGGCTCGCCATTCCCCCTATCCCCTGCCCCACAAGGTAAAATAACAACCAGCAAAAATTTGAGGAATCTCAACATGGGGAGGATGAGAGAGATTAGAAACTGCTGGGATAGTCAATAGGAAGATTGTTCTTCACATATTTATGAGATAAATGGAACAAACCGCCATACAATACAGATTAAAGACTTTAAAAGAAAAGTAGAATGGAAGCTGGAGGCAAGAAGTCACTGCAACCTAACCAAATGGGTTTGCTTGTTTTTGCCACCCTGAACAATATGTCTTTATTTGTACAGTTAAAAGATCAGACAAAATCCAATTGTTATTCTTTATTGTCCAGAAGTTTTCTTGAAAAGAACAAAAGTTACAAAATAAGTGAAAATCAAGATGTTGCTGTTTCCTAGACTGAGGGCAGTAGGCCCACTGAATGCTCACAAAGGGATAATTCACATCTTATTTTAAATAAATAAATAAATACACTTTATTTGTATCCCACCCTATCTCCCCGTGAGGATTCAGGGTGATTTCCAACAAACAAAGGCAAAAAAACAAAAACAAAAACAAAACAGTAACTGTAAACATTTTAACAGAAAATCATGAAAATTAAATTATGACACCAAACATTATATGACATGAAGTTAAAATTAAACAATTTACAACATCAGATTATAACAATTTAAAATCCAGCCTTAAACAGTTTTTCTTATTGATGAGAACATCTTGTTATCATACAAAATGTAATTTATAATCTGAGAACCTCAGATCCCATCAGTGGAAATGTCTGCCAGTAACCAAGTGATAAACTGGACATTCCACATTGTGAAATTTATCAGAGCATTGATCTGTTCGTTGCTGGTTATGGAGTGCTCACAAATCACTTTGAGTGGGATGGGAAAAAGTGGTGTGAACAAGTAAAAGAAAAATGCACATTTTCTGTGGTGGTCTTCTTGTCCATAAAACAATGCTGTGTTTTATGATCTTGCAGAAAGATTCTGCAAAGACATACATCCTATAGAAAAAATCCACCTGAAATGATTGCAATGCTGATTAGTATAGCTGCTGCTGTTGTTCCTTCTCCTTCATAGTATTACTACTTTGTCTTTATACCCCACCTTTGCCCCCAAGGGAACTGTGTATGTTAGGTTAAAATGCAGTTAAAATACAGTAACTACAATTAAAGTGCATTTTAAAACACACAATCTCTCCTAAAATCCCACCCACAATCGTGCTAGCAGTGTGTCCCTTATCCTTCCTCAAATGCCTGATCTCAAAGCAAGTTCTTAACCTGCTTGCAGAAGGCCAGCAGGATGGGCCCTCCTGGACTCTCTTGGTAGGGAGTTCCACAGTCTGGAAGCAGCCACTGAAAAGGCCCTTCCCTGTGCTCATGAACATGTTGGCAGCCAGTTGGAGTTGTTGCAACAGAGGAGTTGTCCATTCCCTGTAGCCAGGTCCAGTTAGTAGTATGACTGCTGCTCTTTGGACCACTGGACATTTCTGAGCATTTTTCAAAGGCAGTCCCATGTAGCGCTCATTACAGTAGTCCAACTGGAATGTAACCAAGGCATGTGCCACCATGGCCAGATCTGCTTTCTCCAGGAACAGGTGTTGTTAGCACACTAGCTTTAGCTGTGCAAAAGCCCTCCTGGTTACTGCTGATACCTGGGCTTCCAGGTTCAGAGTTGCAAACCTGCATTTTCAAGGGGAGTGTAACCATGTAATATAGGCCAAATCCCTATTCCCAAATCCCTATTCCCAAATCCCAAATCAGGAGCATCTCTGTCTGGATTAAGCTTCAGTCCACTGTAGCTCCCAGGCATTGGTTTAGCACAAGAACTTCTTCCTTAGAATTAGGTGATAGGAGTAATAGAGTAGACTGTCATCTGTATATAGATAGCACTGCACTCCAAAACTCCGGATGACCTCTCATGCTGTATATTTTGGACAGCATGGGGGATGGCATGGAGCCCTGATGGACCCCACAGACCAGTGGCCAAGGAGTTGAACAGAAGTCCTCCACCACTACCTTCTGAATATGTCCTTCCAGGAAGGAATGGAGCCATTGAAGAACAGTGCCTCCAAGACCCAAGGAAAGGCAACCATGGTTGAAGATATCGTAAGCCACTAAAAAGTCCAGGAAAACCAACAGGGGCACACTGTCCCTGTCCAGTTGTCTATGTAGGTCAGGGGTCGGGAACCTATGTCTCGCGACCCACATCTGGCTCTTTTGATGATTGTATCTGGCTCTTTGGTGCAGGCAAGGCTGTGCACGGAGGGAAGAGGAGGAGGAAGAGAGGGGCGGGGCTGCAGGGAGGACGGTGCGTGCCAAGCATACTCCTCCCACCTCTCGGGGCTCATGCCCCTGGGCCGGTGGGTGAGAGAGAGAGGGAGAGAGAGAGAGCCCATGCTGCCTTTGCCTCCTCTGCCGCCGCTGACATTCTGGAGCAGTGGTTCTCAACCTGCCAATTTTTGAAGGGTCACGGGACTGCCTCGTTTGGCCCCGCCCCCTTTGTGTCCCTGGAATGGCTGCTGGGCAACCTCTGGCAGCCAAAGAGCCAGCCAGCATCCACACATGAAAGAGAAGGACGTCCTTTACTCCACAAGTGGGGCTTGGGGGAGGGAGTGTAATGGGCCTTCTGTCCTCCCACCCCACCCCCCCCCCCAGCCCAGCAGCTCCTTGGTGTGGATGGGCACTTGAGGGGTGGCTTGCCTGCCATTCCTGGTGTGAAGTAGGTGCAGAGACCAAGTGAGGAGGGGACTGGGGGGCCTTTGTCAGCCCCACCAAAGAGGGATGCCTTCTCCTTTTCACTCCTGCAAGGTGGGTGGCCGGCTGCTCCGTGCGGACACTGCTCACCAGACCTCGCCTGGATGCCAGCGAGAAGGGAGCCTTGCAGACCTCGGCTTTCCTGGGCTCGACAAAGGCTCCTTAGTCCCCTTCTTGCCTGGTCTCTGCACCTGCTTCTGCAAGTGTGGTTTGTATATCTGTGGAATGCCCAGGGTGGGAAAAGGAGCTCTTGTCTGCTTGAGGTAAGTGTGAATGTTGTAATTGGTCACTTTGATGAGCATTGAATGGCATTGCAGCTTCAAAGCCTGGCTGCTTCCTGCCTGGGATAATCCTTTGTTGGGAGGGGTTAGCTGCCCCTGATTGCTTCATGTCAATAATTCCACTGGTTTTTTTTCTTTATTTACTGGGAGATGGTTATATTACTGAAGCATATTCCCAACTTAATAACACACGGGTATATGAACCCCTAGCGCAAGACCCCACCATAAGATATTCTCGCATAATCCGCGACATTGTTCATCATGCAGAAACACTAGGATATATAGACCAAAAATTGGCCAAATTTCTGCACAACGATACGCCCCGTCTCCCGTTATTTTACCATAATCCAAAAATTCATAAACCACATAGGCCTCCGAAAGGCCGGCCAATTATTTCGGCCAACAATAGTTTATTGGAACCCATCTGTAAATACCTGGACTCCTGGCTGCAGCCACATGTGACTGAGACTAAATCGTACATAAAAGACAGTACACATTTCATCAATACTATAGAGAATAGATCCATATCTCCAGGAAATTGGCTTATGACTATTGATGTAGAATCTCTGTATACTAATATCCCTATTGAGGAGTCCCGCACAGTACTGGAAGACATCCTTAACCCGAGACCTAAACCCCATCACCCCCCCCCACTCATTTTTTGTTAGAATTGTACGATTGTACCACAGATTATAATTATTTTTTGTTTGAAAATAACTTCTATTTACAACGATCCGGGGTAAGCATGGAAGCGGCCACAGCGCCGAGTATCGCCAATCTATTCATGAACAAATTAGAAACCTCTTACCTTAATCCTAGTCCTACCAATCCGATGACTAAGCATATTCTTAGTTATCATAGATTCATAGACGACATCTTTGTAATTCTGGACAAATCAGTGCACGTGGACATGTTCAAGGCCTGGATGAACTCCTGGCACGAAAACATAAAATTTTCCTTTACCATGAGCAATACTGCTGTTAATTTCCTTGACCTTAACGTTTTTGTACACGAGGGACGCCTGAAAGTGCAGAACTTTAAAAAGCCAACTGACAGGAATTCCTTACTTCACTATGACAGCTTTCATGCCCCGTCGTTAAAGAGAAGTCTACCTTATTCACAGTTACTCCGATTAAAAAGGAATTCTTCCTTTGTTGATCACTACGAGAGGGATGCACACACCCTAACCCAAAATTTGAGACACAGAGGATACCCTAGACATGTGATTCAGCAAGCTAAACAAAAAGCAGATTCTGTCCCTAGGAATAGACTGCTACATAAAGATAACAACACCGCAGCGCCCAGGCTGGTATGGCCACTCACCCTTACACCGCACTCTAAGCAGATACAAAGTATTGTGAGTAAGTTTTGGCCATTGGTATCATCTATACCAGGGCTAGAAATCCCCCCGTGCATTGCCTACAAGCGCACTAAAAACCAGAGAGAGTACCTGATACATAGCGACCACGTAGTTAGACCTAAAACCAGGGCAGTGAACCCTGGTACAAAAAAATGCGGTGGTTGCCCTATTTGCCCTCTACTTATACCGGATAATACCATCCAAAATAAGAAAACAGGCAGAATACTTCATCTCAGGGATGAAATATCATGCACCTCGACTGGGGTCATTTATGCCATCTTGTGCAGCTGTGGGTGCAATAGATATTACACAGGGATGACCTCTAGATGCTTGAAAGTCCGAATTATGGAACATCTGTCTAGAATAAGGTGTGGCTCCACAGACTCAGAATTTTACCAGCACTGTGCTCAAAGCAAAATAGATCCTCGTACCTTAAGTGTAATAGGGCTAGAAAAGTAATCTTTCCCTCCCACTGTGACAAACAAAAGGTATTATTGACTGTAGAAAGAAAATGGATTTTATTATTATCCTGCGAATCCCCATTCGGATTAAACGAAACGCTATCGGTCCAAACCCTACTCTTGTAACACACCTGAGCTAGATTTACCTTTAGCTATTTAAACCACTGAATGCAACAACCCGGTGCTGATTCCAGCCCGGGAGGATACTTGCTATAGCGATTGGTATGAATAAGCGCTAACGCGGTATGTATTAGTCCACAAGCTATGTATTATAGACATTGTATGTATAATTTGAATGTAATTTGTATGTAACACTTACTAGCCATGGAGCACCATGCTCACTCTATACCATTCCACACTTAGCGACCTCCCGCTGTGACCTTGAGTCTCGAGTTGATGAACTACAATTCTGGGGAGGAGCGGCTAAAAGACACCAGCGCCCTGAGGAAGCGTGGTATACGTGAAACGGCCTTCTGGCGTCGTTACCTCTAGCCGTAGGCGCCTGCCCATCGAGCAGCTTGTCAGCTCTCCCGACTCTTAAGGCTCCCCTGAAGACTCGGTCCGATATCCGTGAGTGAAGTGCCTCCAGATAACCCATAGGGGCACACAGACTGTATGCCTGCACCTTTAAGCCCTATAATTGTTTACAAGGGCTATAACATTGTATTGTGCTCAATTGTATATGTATGTCGCATTGCACTTATAGTGATATTGGCTTGACATAGAGCTATATGTTATAAGAGAATACATTTTGATATTTTTTGCTATTTAGCGTGTTGTTATTTCCGCAGCATACTGTTCTGCCCCTGCATATTGTGTATGGAATTGTATAGTGTATTTGCATGTTCCTGGATGCTGCCATGCGGGGCACCCAGGAACACGGCGGAGGAGGAAGAGGCACCCTCCTGCGGGCTTCCCTCCACCTCATCCTCCTTGCTCCCTCCTTCTTTTACAAGGGGGTGGGGGCGATGGCGAGCCCGGGGGGTGCCATTCCTTCCTCCCCCGCCCCCTCGCAGGGCTCTCCCCAGAGAGAGAGAGAGAGAGAGAGAGAGAGAGAGAGAGAGAGAGAGAGAGAGAGAGATTGAGAGTCACCATGCCGCATGTTGCGGTTTTGTTTGAACTTTTTTTTGACCCTTCATCTGACGCCCCCTCAGGCCTGCGCTCATAGGCCATGGCCAATGTGGCCTTATGGGTAATCCGGGCCTGGGCTTTTCTCATGTCCCTGCATAGGAGGCTGGAGCTGATAGATGGGAAGTCATCCCATCTCATGGTTTCAAGCTGCCGATCTTCAGGTCAGCAGTTCAGCTGGCACATGGGTTCAACCCATCACACCACTGAGGCTCCTATGTCCAAATCTAGTGGCTGGTGGATTTGAGATATCTAGATTGATTAAATAACATTTCTGCTATTTAGGAGATGAGTTATCATTGACTTGTATGACTCACCTTGTCTGGAATTAGCAAAATTAGAATTAGGTGGAAAAAAGATCCAATTTGCATATGGTTGGAATTAAGAAGGAAAGCAGATCTATTGAAATCATAGAGATTCAATTTTATCACAACTAATTAAAGTGTAATTGATTTCAGTGGCTTTGCTCTAAGCATGACTAAATCTGGATAGAACTCAATATTTACAGGCAACCAAATTTTCCTTTCCTTGGCATAGAATCTGAATTTTCTCAGAGCAGAATTTGGGCAAGCAAAGACCTGCTAATAATATTCCCCTTTCCTTAAAAATATATTTCTTGATTCATAATGCATTTTCACTTCTCTCCTGCTCTGAAGTGATCTAATTTGTTTTTATCATCACAGTTGCTTTTAACAGCAGATGCCTAAAATACTTGACTCCCTAGGATGCTGAAATAATGGGCTTTGGATGCTGTTTTTCAAGACAATGGTTCGAAAGTGCTCTTATCACCAAGGAATGATACTATATTGTAGTTCCAATAGAATTTAACCTCTTGGTTGCCTTAAAGAAGTGAAGGAGGGAAACAGTTTCTATTTGATTTAACAGCCTTGTCCTTACGCTGTATCTTAATCTCTTCAGTCTTCTTGATGAAAAGATCCGAGATCTAGTTTTCCAACCTAAAAATACAGAACTTCTCCACAGGTTTCCATTCTTCTCTGTAATTAGGATACCCAACCAAATTCTGTAAGAAAATTAAATGTTAAAGCCTTTCTTATGTTTGCATTACAAGTTTCACATGGCAAAATTCCAACTTCTGTATTCCTTTTAAAATGGAGATGGGGAAAGTTTTAATGGCAACAGTTGCATTCTGAATAGCTTTCCAGAAGCTAAAGCTATATATACTTCCCTTGTTTACGAACATCCCCACTCACTAGACTCACTGATGTGTCTAAAGCTGGATGTAAGCCGTTCCCAAATAAATGCAGAAAGAGAATAATAAGATCAGTTCATACAATAGGGCAGATGCTTGAGTAGCAGCTGGGAGCAAGAAGAATGGTTAGGTTGTTACTGAGTAATCATACACACACGCACGCGCACATGCACGTGCACACGTGCGCACACACACATATATAATGAACCAATTCCAGAAATACAGCGTAATGGTGTGACATTAGAAAATGTTGATCATTTCCGCTACCTTGGCAGACACCTCTCCACAAAAGTCAACATTGACACTGAAATTCAACACCGCCTGAGCTCTGTGAGTGCAGCTTTTTTCTGAATGAAGCACAGAGTGTTTGAGGACCAGGATGGCCATAGGGATACCAAGGTGCTTGTTTATAAAGCTATTGTCCTCCCAACCTGCAAGACATGGACTGTCTACAGACATCACATGCAATTCCTGGAATGATTCCATCAGCGCTGCCTCTGGAAAATCCTGCAAATCTCTTGGGAAGACAAGCAGATAAATGTCAGCATGCTGGAAGAAGCAAAGACCACCAGCATTGAAGTGATGGTCCTCCGCCATCAACTCTGCTGGACCGGCCACATTGTCCGGATGCCCGACCACTGTCTCCCAAAGCAGTTGCTCTACTCTGAACTCAAGAATGGAAAATGGAATGTTGGTGGGCAGGAAAAGAGATTTAAAGATGGGCTCAAAGCCAACCTTAAAAACTCTGACATAGACACTGAGAACTGGGAAGCCCTGGCTCTTGAGCGCTCCAGTTGGAGGTCAGCTGTGACCAGCAGTACTGTAGAATTGGAAGAGGCTCAAATAGAGGGCGAAAGAGAGAAGCGTTCCAAGAGGAAGGCGCATCAAGCCAACCCCGACCAAGACCGCCTTCCACTTGGAAACCAATGCCCTCACTGCGGGAGAAGATGCAGATCAAGAATAGGGCTCCACAGTCACCTACAGGCCCACCAGTACACTGATCCTGGAAGACTATCCTACTCGGACAATGAGGGATCGCCTAAGTAAGTAATTATATGAACCTTCATGAACTGACGAAGCCTCAGCCTGAAAATGGCCAGCAGGAATCTGCAAATGGAATCAACACACGAGTTGCAGGAAAGGTTTTACCCATTCTATTTATCACTCAAAATTTCTCATTGTCTTTTACTGAAACACTCCTTTGCATGTACCTGAGCTGAATTGTAAAGTCAATCAAGAACTCATGTACATGTTACCTCAGCATATTCCTGGGGTTCGTGCCCCTCTTGGGGGCAGAACAATGAATGGACTCAAACTTCAAACCAATGAATAATAGCTGTATATTTTTCCCACCACGGGGAAACACCAACCAGTGATGATATCAGAGGAAATCTCCAGCCAACAGAAGTCTCATCCTAGTTGTGCCATTTTTCAGCCAATCAGAGACTGGCATGGGTATTCCAAATGGCTGTAAAATGAATAAATATTCTCTATATTTCACAGTGATGTATGTCAGATCTTTGAGAGCACAGATTCAATTCAGGTATCCTTTCAGGCCCCCAAAAAACCATTCTGTTTTTTGGGCCTTCAACGCAGTTCGTGTCCTGATTTGACCTTTGGTGTAGCATTTATTTATTATTTATTTATTTACTGTATTTGTATACCGCCTTTCTCAGCCTTTCGGCGACTCAAGACGGTTTACAGAAAACAAGTAATACACATAATTTTAAAATGCACTTAAAAACATTAAATACAATACAATAGAAACAATAAGCAACAGCCAGGAGACAGGTGTTTTTAAAGTCTCCCTTGCTATGCTGGACTCTGGACCTGCATTTTAGTAGTTACTGATATCACTCAACAAGGTGAGGACTTTAGTATCATACATTATATCACTCATAGCCAAATATGATGGTCTTCCAAGGTTAGAGTATTGGTGGTGGGTCCACAAATGACTGTAGAGACCTATTCTGAATCTGCACATTCTTTCCCAGTGATAACATACATTTCCAGATGAAAGGTGGTTTCAAGAAGGGACTGACTGACACTCATTCCTCTTGGCACATTTCTCCTCTTTGCCCTCTTTTCATGCTTCTTCAAAATCCATAGCACTGTTGGTAATAGCTGACCTCCAGTTCTTAGTGTTTCCCAGTTCTTAGTATTATATCAGATTAAAACTTTATCCGTTTTTACTGGTAAAGGAGGACCTGCATCTTGTTTTGCTTCATATTTCGGTGGCATAAAACCAGTTGGATTATGGAATGATGTCTGAAGCTAAGTGGAAGTGATGGTAATCACAAATTGGAGGTATACTCACTGCCATACATAAGGGTGGCAGGCATTCCATCTCTCCAGAACTGTGTAACTTGGTATGTGTGGGTGTATGGGTCTTCAAGTCAAGTTAACTTATAGTGACCCCATGAGTTTCACAGGTTTTTTTAAAGGTAAGGATGGTTTTTTCAGTTCTTCTTCTGAAATATTGCCTACAGCACCTGGCATTCCAGGTAATAACCAGGTCTGATACTGCTTAGCTTCTGATATCAGATGAGATCCGATCCCTTTGTGGTATTTAGGCACTTTTAATAGCAGCCTTAGTAACAGCTTGCAATTAAAGAAGCAAAGTCAGGTGTCTAGGTTCAACCACACATTACTTCTTATACATTTGATCAGCTTGAATCAGGAGAAAGAATGCATTCAGTACCTGTTTGTAGCAATGTATTGGAATCATGAAGATATCCAGAAAGGCAAAATGATGCTGTTGACTTCTGAACTTGTTTCTTGGGTTTTTACATACAAAAATTACCAGTTTATGGTTCTGTTGTCTCAGAGCATTCACTGGCTAATCCGAGTACAACAACTTTTAATTCTCATAAAGCCTTCCTCCTCCTCCTCCATCCTTGCGGGCTAATACAGCATCTAGAGCAGTGGTTCTCAACCTGTGGGTCCCCAGGTGTTTTGACCCACAACTCCCAGAAATCCCAGCAAGTTTACCTGCTGTTAAGATTTCTGGGAGTGGAAGGCCAAAACATCTGGGGACCCACAGGTTGAAAACCACTGCTCCAGATGCTCCAATTGATATGAAGCAAACACCAGGAGACAGACTGAACCAATAAGAAGTGATTCTCTCCTTTATGAGAGCTATTGGTTGTTTGCAGTACAATCAATCTTTTGTATTTGCTGTGTTTGTTCCAGGACTACTGTGGATATCAAAATCTGTGGATGCTCAGGTCCCATTACATACAATGGCAGAGTAAAATGGTGTCCCTTATAAGTAAAAGTAAAGGTTTCCTCTTGACATTAAGTCTCATTGAGTCCAACTTGGGGGTGGTGCTCATCTCCATTTCTAGTCAAAGAGTCAGTGTTGTCCTAGCTCATGTGGCTAGCATGACTGCATGGAGTGCCATTACCTCCCCACCTGAGTGGTACCTATTTATGTATTTTCATTTGCATGTTTTTGAATTGCTAGGTTGGCAGAAGCTGGGGCTATCCATGGAAGCTCACCCCATCCTGCAGATTTGAACCACTGACCTTCCAGTTAACAAGTTCAGCAGCTCAGAGGTTTACCCTGCTGCACCACTATGGTCCCTGGTGTCCTTTATATAAAATAGCAAAATCAATGTTCACTTTTAGGAATTTTTAAAATATTTTTTTCAAGCCATGGATGGTTGAATTCATGAATGCAAAATGCATGTGTTCCGTCACTCCCAGGCTATCAATGCCTTGTAAAAGGGCAAGGACGTGGTCTATCTATTCTAGGGGATTGCTTTTTTGCCTCCCTTTAAAGGCTCAGGGCTCCAAGGACCAAACTGAAAACTTTGGTTAACTCAAACGCTTTATTGTCCATTACATGAGTTAACGTCACTTGGGCACATTGCTTAATTTCCCCCCAAAAATGACTGATGATGTAGTTACCCCAAAATAAGGTAGAAAAGTTCTTAAAGTTCCTTTACTGTTTTGGTCCACGAAGCTTTAGCCAGAAGGCTCTCTGAGTCCTTTCTCTTCCAATGGCTTTGAGGTAGGAACACTCACAGCCCCAATCAGATGGCCGAACTTGAAGTCACAAAGTCTTCCTCTAAAGGCCAAATGACTGGTTTGGAGGCACTTGAACTCCCCAGAGTCACTCAGCCTTCCGATATGCTGAGCCTTCTGCTTGAATTCCAGGGAAATCAGACTGGTGTTGACACATGGCCTGACCAAGGGCCTCGTCTGGCGAACCCTTTTAATCATGTCCTTACAGGAGGGGTCCTGGTAGTCTCTAGAACAGTGGTTCTCAACCTGTGGGTCCCCAGGTGTTTTGGCCTACAACTCCCAGAATTCCGAGCCAGTTTACCAGCAGTTAGGGTTTCTGGGAGTTGGAGGCCAAAACAGCTGGGGACCCACAGGTTGAGAACCACTGCTCTAGAATGTAAAAGTAGCTAGTTCCCCAGATCCCTGGAAAAAGAGGCGGAACAAACTCAACTGGGCTCTGCTAATGATGATTGGCAGGTGCTAAGGACAAATCAATGCAACTAAACCTCTTGCAAACTGTGCAGGCTGCAAAAACATACTTTAGCAATGCAAACCTTAAAGAACTCAAGACTTTCCATGGAAGTGGCGCTCACCGCACCATCACAGCATGGAGGACTGACTGTAGTCTGTAAAGTCTATGTCAGGGCTGTCCAACTTCTTTGGGCCCAAGGGCCGGAATGCAGGTGACGGATCACCTTGGGGGCTGAAGGGGAGGGCGTGGCCGGTTGCAGGGGCGTGGCCGCAGCAGGGCCATGGCCGCTCACAGGGGGTGGGGCCGCTCCCGCCCTGGCGTGCATGCCCAGCGTCCTGCGAGGCCCGCCCCTTTAAGCTCCCGGGCTTACCTTCCTCGAAGGAAGTAAGCGCGGCCGCTGCAAGAGCTAGGGTCACGGCGGAGGGCGGATCGCCGTTCCCCCAGCCCGCCTCCTGCCCTGGCGTGCATGCCCGGCATCTTGCGCAACCTGCCCCTTTTCGGCGCCTGACGTCACCCCGCCGAAAAGGGGCGGGTCACGCAAGATGCTGGGCTTGCGCGCCAGGGCCAGAATCGGCGAGCCACCCTCCGCCATGTCCCTGGCTCTTGCTGCGTCCGTGCCTGAAGGAAGGTAAGCTCCGGGCTTACCTTCCTTCAGCGCAGCCGCTGCAAGAGCTAGGGAGACGGCAGAGGGCGGCTCGCCGATCCCACCTTGGCGCGCAAGCCCACGAGCGAAGAACAGGTGGGGGGAAGTCCCACCCCTAGGGCATCGGACGTGGCTTCCCTCTGCCTCCTCCTCACTCGCATCGGCCCCCCCCCTCGCGCCACCCCCCCTCCCGAGATCAAAATTTTTTGAAATTTTTTTCCCGATTTTTTTAAAAAAAACCTGATGTCTTGCAGGGGGTTAGGGGGCCGTAGGGAAGGGGCTCAGGGGCCGTGTACGGCCCCCGGGCCGCCAGTTGGGCAGCCCTGGTCTATGTTGCTGTCCCTTAAATCAAAGCCAGCATAGCCAATTGTAAGGAATGTTGGGAACAACATTCACAACATTTGAAAAGTCTCAGCGATCCCTGCAATCTTTTTCAGAACAGTAGTGTGAATATTTTGGTATATAGGAACAACAGAACTGTCAAAATAGTTAAGATATTATCACTATAGAAAGAAAGCAGACATGTGTTAAATATGTACATCAACCTACCTTGAAATTTTACAGGTAGAACATATGGCTTTTTCTCCCTTGAAATGTAGATTGTAGTGTCTCTTTTTATTATTGACTAAGACTGATACAAAGAAAGCTAGTATACACATGGGATAGACTGCTGAGCAGTAGAAATCCCAAATCTGTCCCAAATTGAGACAGATAGATTTGCAGTGGTTGCCAGAAAAAAATATAGGTGTTCACATGCTTTAACTGTTCCCAGTGTCTGAAAAGGGGTGGGAGATGTTTCAGGGAAGCCAAGAACTTATCTGTGCTTGCAGAATGCTTGCAAGCTGTATTTATTCACTTATTATAAACATGTTTATTTTTATATCTTGCAAATACAGATTTAAACCCTTCCAGTATTTTCTGTTGGTCTGGGAGTTCTGTATGCCAAATGTGGTTCAATTCCATCGCTGGTGGAGTTCAGAATGCTCTTTGATTGTAGGTGAAATATAAATCTCAGCAACTACAACTAAAACTCCCAAATGACAACATTAATTCCCCCCAATCCCACCAGTATTCAGATCTTGGGTAGTTGTGCCAAATTTGGTCCAGTGGAGGAAAATATATCTTGCATATCAGATATTTACATTACAATTCATAACAGTAGCAAAATTACAATTATGAAGTAGCAACAAAAATAATTTTATGGTTGGGGATCACCACAACATGAAGAACTGTGTTAAGGGATTGTGGAATTAGGAAGGTTGAGAACCACTGCTCTAAACTTTATTTAATGTACTTCTGAAAACCTTGGGGTCCTCCATTAATGGTGACAGTTTCCTTTTATTTATTTGGGGTGGTGATTTGCTACATAGGGATCCTCACTTAGAGAACTGAAATCACTATTAATATGTAGGATGGCATGTTATTTCCGTTCTGACTATGGTAATATAAAAACTTGTTCAATCAATATGTAGCTAGTTGAAGTAAAGATAACACTGAAACAGAGCAATATGGAGAGGAGCACTGGACAAATATGACATATGCTTTTATAATTCAGAATGCTTTTGGAGATTTAAGAGTTTGACTGTCAAACACATCATTTGGTGCTCGAAAAGGGCTATATAGTTAGTCTTTCACAGTCTATGGGAAAAGCTATTAAGAATGTGAAATTTGGAAAACCATTAGAAGTTTGTCCGACATACAAAATTATTAGGATATAGAAAAATTTCCATTATCTCACATTTTACTGATGACTAGCAAATACCAGGTGTCATACCCTATTGCTCAGAGAAAGGAACTGGGAAAAACACCTCTCCATGGCTAATAATAAGAAAACCCAATGAAATACAAGCTACTTGAAGATTCATAGTCACATTGATTCCTTGAAGAATCTACTGCCGATTATTCACTACTAACATTTTGTATGTACCAGTAATTATAATGTCTGCATCTAGCTCATTAAGACAATATTTAACCTTTGTACTGGACAAGAGGGCATTTTTGTTTCTCAGATATATGTTTTGTTATATAATTCACCTAAAACTAGGCCTACACAGTATGCATTTTATGAAAATGTTACCTGGAGGATGTGAAAAATGCCTCAGATTTTTACTTACCTGCCATTTATGATTTTTTTTGCCACCCCATTCCTACAACAGCCACCAGTATAAATATTTCCCCAAGATATCTATTGTAATTGTGTCAGCTACTCAAAAACAAGCATTCCACCTTGTATAAATCTAGGCTTGAGGTATTGTAAAATATCCTCGATCCTGTATCCATATGCCACTATGAAGATATGGGGCATTTTAAAGTAAAAGTTGGGCATTTTAACTGCTATGGCATCAGAGGTGAGAACAGCAGTCAACATCTTCTAGACTTAATCTGTTTTCTGATTGCCATCCCATTTTCCTTGTGTGTTTTGTCTTTTTAGATTGTGAGCCTGGGGGAATGAACTACAAATTAGCCACATGTGTGAAGTGCCATGAACACTAAAATGATAATGGTGGTGGTAGTGATAATGACTTTCAATACCTTGGAATTCTCACTGGAGTCAGAAAATATATTAGTTTGAGGCATTCAATAGAAACTTTAAAAAAAAACATTTGAGGGTTAAACATATTGAATAAACATACAAAGAGCACTAGCCAAGCTCCTTTGTTGTCAACTCTGTCATCCTCTCTGTCTGGAAAACAAAAGTCAGAACATCTGGTTTCTGTAGAGGCCAGAATTTGGAAGGAAAGAATAACAGAAGAGGAGAGGGTCTCTCTTCAAATGTTAAAAACCCAAATAGGGCTTCTCTCTTGCCAGTTTCAAAGGACTTATACCTTGTCCTTTGTGCAAAAACTGGAACAAGACCGTAGTAATCAATCAATTGATTCACACAAGATACAAAAGACACTGTTTTATGTAAATATTTTTCTTAGTATAGCAGGAGAAATAAAAGTATGTTGATTCAAAAGAGAGATAGGATATGATTTAATGCTACTTGATTATACTTAGAAAACCTAGAATGAATTTCCCCAGGGAATCATTGTCTAGGCCAGTGGTTCTTAACCTGTAGGTCGTGGACCGCTAGTGGGCCACGACGACAAAAATCTGGTCCGCAAGCCTCCTTCCTCTTTATTTATTTGCTTTATTTGCTTTATTAATTTTCCACTCCTTTCATGCCACTTGCGACTTCTTCCCTGTTGCTTACCATGGCATATGTTCTGTATCAGAAACTAGAGCTGATGTGGTCTATCCAATGCAATTTTCTGAATCAGCACCCCAAACTGAATCTAAAAGTTGACCAAAAACTGGTTCGTAACCCTTTTGGTACTAATTTTGGAGAGTGGTCCCTGGTCAAAGTGGTCCCTCTTCAAAAAAAAGATTGGGAATCCCTGGTATAGGTAGAGCTGGTTACAGTTGTGAACTATTTTTAGAAGCAAGGTAACTGAATGGCAAAGAACTCTTGACTGTTGCATCAGTAGAACGTGTGTCTACTGAGTGCCTTTTTGATGCCTAGGTATTTTGAAGCCCAGTACAGCTATTTCAGAAGCTCTAGTAGATTATTGAGGACTTTGGATTGGTGGATACATCTCATGTATGAGTTCTTACCACAACACATTATCTTTAAAAACAGGACAAAATAAGGCAAAACAGTGTATTTTCTGTTGAATATTACCAGAGTTCTAAGGCTCAGCTGCCATTGTTGTAATGGAAAACACTTTTTATTCATGTCATACGGAAGTTGCTATGGCAGCTACAATTCTCTGTTTGTTTTAAAAAAGCATGTACCTGAATCATTTTGAGAGCTTGTATGTATTTGTGCATAGCTCTAAAATCTGAGTTTCGATAATTGGCCCTACAACATTAGTTGTCCCAAAGAAGCAGCACATATAATTATTAATGTCGTGGACAACTGGTTAGGAAACAGCTCACATCTAATGGTTGTTTAATTCTTGTTGATCTTAAGTTGAGTATGATATAGAAGTATGGTGCTTCAGCAAAGAAGACAATATGTTAATCTATATAAAGAGAATCATAGTTTCCAAGTCAAGGGAAATAATAGTCCCACTATGTTCTGTGCCAGTCAAGCCTCATCTACAGTGCCTAATTTTAAGAAAGATATAGACAAGCTGGAAAGAGTTCTGGGAAAAGCAACAAAAATGATAAGAAGTATGTCTAAAAAGACTGGTGAGGAAAGGTTGAGGAAGTTAGAGATATTTAGCCTGGCAAAGAGAAGACCAAGGGGTGGATACCATCACATTATTTAAATACCTGTCACAAAGAGAAATGGGTAGGCTTATTCTCTACCCTAGAGGGTAGAACCAATTCAGATGGTTTCAAGTTACAGGAGGATAGGTTGTAATTGAACATTAGAAGGAATGCCTTAGGAGTAAGAGCAGTTTTGTAGCAGCAATCTGGAGTCCCAAAACTCCCAGGCAAATACCTCTAACTCTCAGGCGGCGACTTTAGTGCGGGCACAGGGACGTAAAATGCAACAATTGATACTGGTACAAATGAAGCCAACTTTATTTGCAAAACATCAGCTGATGGAGTCTGCCTAGCATAAAAGCTGCTAATATGGCAGAGCCCCGAACAAATGCCAACACTCAGTTTTTATACATTCAATGGCGACAGACCCTTGATCCCGCCCATCTTCACAACTTGCAATAGGCTGGTCCTCATGAGCCCATTTTATTACCCAATTAAACAAAGCATTGTTCAGCATTACACTCTTATTTGTTAAAAGATGTGGCGCAGTATTAATTTTTCATTCTCACGGTATGTTATCTGCCATATGGGCAAGACGTTCCTGAATCGCAACATTTCTACGGCCATTCCCTGTGCCTGCCAACAGGAATGGCTTCATTTGCCCATGCGCGCTTTCTAACCATTCAGATACAATGTAAACAACGCAGCATGGTGGACTATGGGCCAATCAGGCCGCTTTTTATCTAGAGGCACATGATGTTCTCCTAGCAAATCACTACTTGTGCCTTTGTACCAATCAGCGCTGATTATTCCGTCATGGCTTTTGGCGAGCTGCCTCGCTATTCTAAGGCCAGCTACCCTGAAACCTTTGCTGTGCATCACTCTCTCCTGACAGTACTCCTGCTAAAAGCATCAATTCCGCTTTAGTTTAACAGTGGCACCAATTTCCTAGAGCAGTGCTTCTCAAACTCTACTCCTCCAGGTGTTTTGGACTTCAGCTCCCTGAAATCCTAGCCAATTTACCAGCTGTTAGGAATCGTAGGAGCCAAAACACCTTGAGGGGCAGATTTTGAGAAAAACTGCCCCAAAGACATTTCTTTTTCTGGATATCACAAATTAAAAACAGCTACCTTTTCGGGATGCTCTCCCTGGAGATCACGATTGGGTAGAGAGTTGGCTCTTCTGTAGCGGAAATCTGGAGTCCCAAAACTCCTCTGGCAATTACCTCTGACACTCGGGCGGCGACCTTCGTGCGGGCACAGGAACGAACGACGCAACAATTGATACTGGTCCAAATGAAGCCAACTTTATTGATTACATCAGCTGACGGAGTCTGCCTAGCATAAAAGCTGCTAATATGGCAGAGCCCCGAACAAATGCCAACACTCAGTTTTTATACATTCAATGGTGACAGACCCTTGATCCCGCCCATCTTTACAACTTGCAATAGGCTGGCACTCATGAACCCATTTTATTACCCAATTAAACAAAGCATTGTTCAGCACTACATTCTTATTTGTTAAAAGTTGTGGCGCAGTATTAATTTTCTTTCCCAGGCTATGTTATCCGCCATATGGGCAAGATGTTCTTTGAATCGCAACATTTCTACAGCCATTCCCTGTGCCAGCCAGCAGGAACAGCTTCATTTGCCCATGCGCGCTTTCTAACCATTCAGATACAATGTAAACAACGCAGCATGGTAGACTATGGGCCAATCAGGCCGCTTCTTATCTAAAGGCACATGATGTTTTTCTGGCGAAACACTGCTTGTGCCTTTCTGCCAATCGGAGCTGATTATTCTCGTCATGGCTTTGGGCAAACTGTCTCGCTATTCTAAGGCCAGCTATACTAAAACCTTTGCTGTGCATTACTCTCTCCTGACGGTACTTCTGCTAAAAGCATCAGTTCCGCTTTACTTCCACTATAGATCCTTTCCAAAATCTCTGATTTTGTGATTCTATGATTTTGTGACACTGGTATACATTTTCATATTAATATTTTGAAACATTGGAAGAACTTTTGATTTAGTGGGTACTGCATTTTTCTTCTTTATATGAGCATTGAAGGGCCAGACCTACATTCATACAATACTCATACCAGAAGGGGAAGCCAGAAGGGGAAGAAAAGGCAGCTCCATCTTGCCTCCTGACATTCCATCAGCTCAGGGCCCCTCCTGCTGTGTTTAAAATAATGGTAATGTTGTAATGTAATTGTTGTTTTTTTCAGTTTGTTGTAAGCCGCTCCGGCAATATTGTTATATGTACACTGTAAGCCACTCTGGCAATATTGTTGTTTGCTGTAAGCCACTCTGAGTCCCCTTCGGGGTTGAGAAGGGTGGCATATACAAATAGAAAATAAATAAATAAATAATAAATACCAATATAGCTAGTATTGAAAAGGGTTACCGTAACTGTCTATGCTATCATTGACTGTCAAAATAAATGGTTCTTTTCGAAAAACAAAACCCAACAGAACTAATCACTTTTGCCTAAATGTCCTTGTAAAATGAAGCCTCATTATCTGTCAACAAGCCTGTAACTACATCCTTGTTACTGACACCAATGAGATTAATTTTTCCCTTCAGGCTAAATATAGATTCTGGGCTTGCCATGGGAAAGGCTGGATTTACACAGAAGCTGTGTGTAAGTGACAGTATATCTCCTTACGTGGGTCCTCTACATCTTTTAAAAAATATTTAAACATTTCATGTTTGACATAAGGAAAATGGGGTTATTCTATGAATCTCTCAAACATGGCAAGAGATTAGGTTCTGATATGCTGTGCCTTAATTCACCTCCACCTTGGTCAATATTTGTCCAATCAATTAAATATGTTATTGACTCTTGGTGTCACCAGTTGTTGTGCACAATGTTGTTTCAGAGATTTATGTTGTTGCACTTTCTTATTATATTTTTGTTATTTATTTTCATAGACAAATGCTATTTGCGCAGAATGTTTTATTAAATACATTTTTCACATTCCATTTTGATATCTTTGAAGTAACAGTTAAGGACTTTCATGTCACTTTGATATCAATAGAGCACTTGGTTCCTCAAACCAATTGGCCCTAAGAATTGGCCCATCAATTTCAATAAGAGAGAATTAAGCAAGGAGTCCTGCTGACATGAGAGGCAAGTAAAGAATTAACTCTGGCTGCACAATGCATTTCTTAAACTTTCATAAAATAAAATAAAATATCCAATGTATCATGAGATGTATTTGTTTGTGTTGGAATTACTAACAAAAAAGAAATATTTTAATATTATGGCAAGATATTTCAGCCATAATTATCAGAAAGGGAAGTGAAAAAAATTAAATTTTTCTTTAACACATAAAGGCTAAGATTTAAATGTTCAAAATGAGCTGCCTATTGTTCCTAGCCTTAAAAAATACATGCTCGTTCACTAGTTTATGATTATTCAGATAGTTTAGTGTATGTTACATGATCCAGTATCACATGACTAGGCACCTACTCATGCAGCATTACTTTCCCATCCCTTTTCTCCTATGCACCATCCACCATACATCTCAGATCTCTTCCAGTGGGTGCTCCAACCTTTCTGAGGAGAATTGAGAGAGTACATAGGGAGCTGAAGGGGAATGCAGAAACTATTCCTTCCACAGTTGATAGTTAGGTGGTGAACAGGTATGATGAGATGAAGCCAGATAACAGAACAATTAAGAACCACTGATACTGATCCAGTATGGAGTACTGTGGATCAGCACTATGGGAGTCTGCATGGCCAGCTGCCAAGCGTATGTCCACAGTGTATGTCCAGCTGTATGTCCAGCTGCATGGTCAGCTGCCAAGCGTATGTCCACATCAAGCTGATAGTACACACAGTCCAGCAGTTCTTAGCCTGGTATGGAGACCCAGGACGACCACCTTGACTTTTCCCCTGTTGTCCTCAGCATAGGAGCAACCAGTGGGCATGAAATTGCATGCACTGATGCTGGCCAGATCAACAGAGAGATACAGGAGAGGGAAAAGGGGAAAAGAAGAATCACTCCCTCCTTTCCCCCTCCCTTCTCTAATTACTCAATTGCCACAGCCAGCATCAGTAGATGCAATGAAATATGACCACTAGCAGTTTTGTGTACAGTAGTAACCACAAAACTAAGGACGAGAATGGGAGGTAAATGCCACCCCTTTTCCTGAGCCACTTGAGCTAAGAGAAAGTGGGATGACCACATGCACAGCCATGACCAATTCTGAATAGAAAGTTCCCAAGTTGAAGCAGCCAAAGATTTGTGTTTTTTTTTTAAAAAAAAAGTGTGACCAGGCCGTGTTTAGCTGAATTGTAGGGTTTTAGGGCAAATGGACCCCATGTCTCATGTGGATGCCATAGAATCCAGAGTCCCTAAGGGTACCAATCTGCATGGATGTCAAATTAATAGCATTTGACATATATGCTTCAATGCTGTAGAACCACGGGATTTGTAGAACTTTTGGTAGAAAAGGTTAAAGATGTTATGAAACTACAGATTCTATTATTCTATAACAACTAGCTATGGTTGTTAAAGTGGTGTCAATCTGCATATCACGTAGATGCACTCTCAAACAATAACATTACTTTAACTCATCCATTTGAAATTGTTCTTCTGTTTATATTTGATATCTTCCACTGAGTTTTGAGGAACTGTAAAACAATAACAACAACACTGAAAATGTCTGTGATCTTATGAAGACAGAACTTCAAATTAATCTTGACTGACTGGTCAATTACACAGCCACTCTGTGGACTGTTTTCCAATTTATTTTTGTCACTATACTTGGAAAACAGTGGTTGATTCTATAGTGGGCTTCATAACACCTGTCTTTTCTTGTTTTATGAGGATCTACTCCCCATATGAAAATGACAAGATAAATGGTTGGTTTACTACATAAGGTTTGAGGACAGAGCCTCTCAAAAACACACAGAATACCAGAAATTTCATTGCCTCCATCTTCACCATGGTTCCTTGGCTCCAAACCTTCCAATTATACACTTTCAATTTCTCTGGAGTTGGAGGGCTGTGTCAACAATAAAGATTATGCCTGCTTGTTACAAGACCATTTTCTCTCTTCTTTGTTGCAGCAGTTTTTGTTATACTGCAGCTATAAACCAAATTATAATACTAAATGGGAGGGCAAGCAACAATACAGTGTATTTTGTATATTATATATTTCAACAAGGTAGCAAGAGCTCCAGAAAGTAATAAGTGGCACTGTTATAGGTAGCATTGCCACTTAAGAGATGTAGAGGAAAGTAAGGGTATTTTATTTCAAAATTAAACACATTATAATTTATGATTAAATAAATTTAATTTATGATGAAGTCTAGAATAATTGTCAGGAGGTTTGATATAATAGTTGGCTCACAAGAAGTTCAAAGTAAACAAGATGAGAACAGATCACAAGAAAAGTTTGAATTTTAGCCAAAGATGTTGCAATCTTCCGTATCTCAAGAGGCCATTTTTCTCTTCAGAGATGATTGCTAAGTGATTTAAAAGTTCTATCATAGCAGTATTTTCCCTAGAAAGAGCGCTTTTCCTGCAGAAGAAACAGCCTTCACTTTATGCAGTGGTCACAGTAGTTGCTGATGGCCTGGCTCTGTGTAGCATAACTAATGCAGCCATACTCAACCTGTTTCTAATGAACTTATCACATGAGCCAGGCAAAGTGGTTGTAGGACTTGTAGGACTCACTGGACTTTTTTTTGCTCATGACACGATGTCTAGAAAAGGTGTAGAAGTCTACAGTCCCTTTAGAACTGTTATTTTCAAGCATTATTCTCCTTCCTGGCCAGATTAGCACTGAGCCATGGCAGTTAAACTGGTGTCAAATTGCATTAATTCGACAATGTAGGTGCACTTTTAGGCCCCTTCTACACTGCCATATAAAATCCAGATTATCTGGTTTGAACTGGATTATATGGCAGTATAGACTCATATAATCCAGTTCAAAGAGGATTATGTAGATTTTCTGCTTTGATAATGTGGATTATATGGCAATGTAGAATTGGCATCTGTCTCAAGGAGAACTTGACCCCTGGTCACAATATGTTAAAATCTATCTTTTCTCAAAAAAACCCAAAAACCCTAAGGCTGGATTATACTGCTCTAAATCCCAGAATCTGATCCCATTGCCAGATAATCTGGGATAAGAAGATAATCTGGGTTCAGATCCTGGGATATAGGGCAGTGTAGATCCAGCCTGAGTCAGGGCCCTTCCACACAGCCACATAACCCAGAGTATCAAGGTAAATAATCCACAATATTTGCTTTGAACTGAGTTATCTGAGGGCCCTTCCACACAGCCATATAACACAGAATATCAAGGCAGAACATCCCACAATATCTGCTTTGAACGGGGTTAACTGAGTGCACACTGCCATATAATTCAGTTCATTGTGGATTGTATACAGCTGTGTGGAAGGGGTCTAAGGGAAGAGGGGGAAGTTAAACTGGTTTATGCCATCCAAGATGAAGCTACACTCTCAGAGCTGCTGCATTGCCTGCCACACTGTTCTGGTGCTAGGCATAAGCTACTCTGTTTGGAACCAGGACAAGCTGGTATGTGAGCGAGGTGCATGAACAGAACTATCTGCTTGAGGTGTACTGTGTTTCCTTCCGCTAGTCTCACAGAAGATGTGACTTCTCCACCTATATAATCTTTCTTTATAATGCTTCCCTCATCTATTCCTAAACAACAAAAACACACCAGATCTTGTCTGATTTTGGAATGTAAGCAAAGTCAATCCCGGTTAGTACCTGAATGGGAGATACTTAAAACGAAGAAAAAAAAACCCCTGGCAAAACCACATTTGAGGATAGTATTTCTTGCCTAAAATATCCCTATAATATTGATGGTGTTGCCATGGGCCAACAGGCACAAACATATATAGACATGCACACATGCTTCCCCTACATCAAATACTTCATTCACAGTTACAATTCTCCAGCTTCCAGAATATACTTGTCATATAGAATACCATTTTATTGATGAATGCATTATCAATGCGATGACATCTGAACATGTTAGTTATAAATTATAAAATATGATTGTGATTTTTAAAATTTGCATTCAAAGTACATTACAGTGATATGGCAAACACTCTCTCACACAAATAACTTGGTGACTATCTTATCTACGTGAAAACATGATAATAATCATTTCAGTAGATACAAATCTGCCAAAATGACTATTAACCTCCATTTAGATAGTGTAATGATGATATTACTTCAAGGCAATGGCTTTAAAGCCAGAGTAAAACCAGTGCTTCTAAACATGGAAGATATTACAAGGCCAGAAATAGAAAAGCTGTTGAACAGCTATGTTCACTAAAACTTGTGAAACCTTTCTTAATTACATTTATGTGAAAAATGGGATCTTGTAATCTATTGTTTAAAATTAACATTAAATTGATTCACTTTTCATGCATCCTTCTGTGTCTAACCATTCTGGCCCCACCTACACTGCCTTATAAGGCAGTGTAGACTCTTATAATGCAGTTGATGCAGCTAAACTGCATTATATGAGTATAGACTGAACATATACTGCACTTTCGAACTGCATTATATGGCAGTGTAGATGAGGTCTCAGTATCACCTTTCCATTTCTGGTATACTTTTATATATTTGTTCTTTCATGTATTTCCTTCTCCTCCTTCTTTTGTCATGTGTGTGTCTTTCTTCCATTGTCTTTCCCCCATCCTGTAGCTTCCTTTCTCTGTAATGTGTCACTATCTAGCTTGAAACAACAAACTATTGGGTCCCTCTTATTGCTCTCTTACAACTCCATCGTTCTTCTCTCTCATTCTTTGATGTATATAGTATTTGTTACTCACCTACTGCAACCACTGTTCACCATGGAATAAAAAGCTCATATGAGGATGGCAGGGATGGTGAAAAGAAGGAAAAAACAAAACCAAAAGCCACTTTGAGTTTTGTGTAAGAAGGGAAAGTGGGATGATGATGAATAAAAGTAAAAGGTTTCCCCTGACATTAAGTCTAGTCATGTCTGACCCTGGGGGGTGGTGCTCATCTCCATTTCTAAGCCAAAGAGCTGTCATTGTCCATAGACACCTCCAAGGTTATGTGGCTAGCATGACTGCATGGAGCATCATTACCTTGAATAACTAACCAAAATATTTGTTCCCCACAAAATTATACCCCCACAAGTAAATAGGCACCAAGTAATTGTGCTCTCCAAATAATAGCAATAATAATAATAATTTTATTTGTTACCCATCTCTCCTTGTGGCTCAAATCGGTTTGTTTCCACGACAGCAACATGGGTAGGGGGAATAACAGGAAAAAGGGGGAAATTGTGTTATTCCTTCAACTTCCCCTCATCCTGTAAAATGGACCAGTGTTTCCCAACCTTTTTGGAGCCGCGGCACACTTTTAACATTAAAAACATCCGGGGGCACACCACCAACCAAAATGACACTCTAACACAGTTAAGCACTGCTGGGGGTTGGTGGCCTGCTGGGAGCAGCTGCTGGGAGTGCCAAAGCCGGGAGGGGCGGAGCCAGGCTGCACCATGCCCCACCCCTACCCCCAGCTTCACCTCTCCCAGCAGCTGCTCCAGCCTTGAGGGGGCAGTGCCAAGCCAGCGGTGCCAGTGCCAGCACAATGCTGGCTTGGCACTGTTCCCCTCAAGGCTGGAGCAGCTGCTGGGAGTGCCGAAGCCAGGGGAGGGGGCAGAGCCAGGCCGCGCCATGCCCTGCCCCTCCCCCCAGCTTCAGCTCTCCTACAGGCCACACCATGCCCGCCCCCTCCCCCCAGCTTCAGCTCTCCTACAGAGGAGGAGCATGAGCAGTGGACGGGCTTCAATGGGTGGGGCTCCTCCTCCACGCGGCTTCAGCGAGCGAGGGGCGAGAGTCATGGTGAGAGTCATGGCGGATTGGAGGCTGGCTGGGGAAATGGCTGAAGGAGGCGGCGCCCCGGTCCCTTCTTCTTTTTCTTCGGCACTGCCCAGCCCTTCCTCCTCCTCCAAGCAGCAGGAGTTCGACAGGAGGGGGGGAGGAAGGGGGGCAGAGAGCTTTTCTCGCGGCACAGCAGGAGGTCCGTCACGGCACACTAGTGTGCCACGGCACACTGGTTGAGAAAGACTGAAATGGACTATCCGTCTCAGTCTAGGCCCCTTTTTGGCCTCTGTCTGGGTAATGGAACAGTACCAAAAATCCACACACTTTAGGATTGAGAAGAAAATTTATTTATTTATTTTTATTTATTTATTAAGTTCAACTTAATATACCGCTCTCTCTGGCGCCCAGAGCGGTTTACAAGATTAGTGCAAGTAAAAACAAGTAAAATACATTAAAATACAGTAAAACAGTTAAAACACCGAATTAAAACATATTGCCAGCCAATAGCAGTAATTAGCACTGGCATGCTAGCAGCGAACCCGCAGGTGCAGATAGTGGCAGTTGGCTATGGGCCGAAAATGGTTTAAGCATGATGAAAAATTTCCTCAAAATTCTTCTTAGTTTGCCCTCTGAAAGCAACATGAAAAGTGATTAGTAATATTAGACTTTATACAGTCTGCAGTTAATCATAATTCCTGATTGTTAAGATACTTTTTAAATGCCACTTCCTTATATTCTTGTTACAAAAAGTAACTCTTTACATGTAATTTTCACTTGTAACTAGGAACCACTGAGCTGTTGCCAAGGTCAGCCTGGGAACTCTCAGAAGGTGAGCCTGCATAGGGCTGTGCCACTGATGCCAGTAAAAATAATAAAGCTGACAGATCATGTTCTGTAGCTGAAACAGATGGTTGCTTATAGGGCTGGCTGGTACCGTAGTATGAACTGGGGATATTTTCATTCTTGGTTGCAGCCCTTGGGCAGAAAATAACATTATTTTGTACACAGAATATAGCTTCCACTTCACAAAAGAAATGCATCAAATGGAGTATAATAATGAAAAAAACATCAACAGATTTAAGAATAAACATTTCTTGAGGTGCTCTAGTTATTTTGTATTTATAGATGGCAAACATTAGCAGATAGTTGTGAATTTTTTTTTAAAAAAAGGATTGCTCTTTGGTTTTTCATGCTTTTTTTTTACTTGAATAAGAAATAGGAAGGAGTTGTCCATCTTGTTCACTCTAGGAGGCTAATTAAATGTAAAGCCATGTGACCGTGTTTGGCATTCTTCTCTTACTGTTTGTGAAAATAAGAAATAGGAATAGCAATATTTAGAAACCTAGAAGTAAAGGGTCAGGGAAAAAATCTTGCAGAAATTTCACTGAATATATTTGACTTTGAAAAAAAGCCAGTTAGTAGAGAGATCTCACCTAACATTGATTATCTGACTGACCTTGAAGATGTTGGATAATAAGGCATATAATAAGGTACACAGAAATGTCTTTTCATTGAATTAAAATAAAGACAGGAGATACTATGTTTTACACTGAAATTGGTTGTTTCTTCAGAAGAGGGTGAAAACGTGATGCACCAACTTTATGGCTCGTTGTTCTGTGCAGATAGAAATACAAATTAAGCAGCTGGAAGGATAAGTTGCCAAAACAAAGAGTATTAAAAGAAACTAAAAGACACCAGCCATTTCTCCAATTTCTCAGAGGAGACAATGGGACTAGGGGCAGAAATTCATATTGGGCCAAAGAAATGATATTTGGAAACTGGGTTTGGCCCCCATTATTTTACACTGAAATTGTGTTACTTTGCACAAGAGATATCTCATAATATCAAGGCAGACAATCCACAATATCTGCTTTAAACTGGATTATGTGAGTCCACACTGCCATATAATTCAGTTCAATGTGGATTTTATACGGCTGTGAGGAAGGGGCCTGAGTGATTTCCCTAAACTCACCCAGTGGCCAAATGGGGATGCAAACATATAATGGCAAGATGGCGGAGTGGCAAGTAGCCCCGTGAGAGTGCTCTGCTAGCTAACGCCAATCCTGCCTCTCTGGACTATTCCTGCAGATTCCTTATTCTGTAAGCGGCTGACGAAGATACCAACCAGCTCCTTACATGTTTATGGGATGGAAGACTTACAGATCTCCCAGCTTTTAGTGTACTTTCAGGCAAGGATGAGATCCCCGAGTCCTCTGGAAATGGGGACCATTCTGAGTCTGCCAAAGTCCTTGGTGAGCCTGGATCAGATCCCCTCGGGACAAGATTATGTGGCCATGCTGGACTATAAGGCTAATAACACTGATAATCAGAGAACTGGCCAGGAAGAGATGACATTAGATCTTGAACTGGTAAGATCTTTGCTTATGGAATATAAAGATCTATCTCGGTGCCTTGAGCATTTCAGAGAACTCCTCGGCCAGCTACAACATCTACCATCACGGGCAGTGGAGCATTCCCCTGACGTGGCCTCCAGGTACCCTACTGCCCCAACCTTCGGAAGGCAAAATGAACTCGTTTGGGACCAATCCTGGGACTTTCCCAGAGGATTCTCCCTGATTAGAGGGAGAGCTTTCCAAACAGCTGGAAATTTACCCAGAGATGCTCTTTCTGCTGAAGACCATGTGGAGAGGAGCAAAGCGGACCAGGCCTGGCCCTGGGTTGAGATCCCCAGGGCTTACTCCCCACCTAGAGAAACCCTGATGGGTCTGTGGTTAACACCGGTGCTGTCGGAGATGGAGGGGGAGACCCGGAGGCTTGCCCATTCGGAGCGACGGAGCCATGCCCATGGTTGAGTTGGAGGAATGAGGGAGCTACTGGACGGAAGGATGCTGCCTCCTTCTTACTGGAGCTAGAGACTCTGGACATCTCAAAGGTCCTAAAAGAAGGCCACAATCCCATTGTGGAGCACCAGGACCGAGCTGGCCACCATAGGTGACGCTGCCTCTCTTTTTCCAAGAGGCAAGCTCCAGAATTATCCCCTAAAATGGCAGCTGACCTTGAAGACGCCGCTGGCGAGTTGGCACCTTCTTCAACAAGCCCCAGGAAGTCGAGACACAGGCATAGATGCAGGAACTGGAAGCGGCTCCCATTGACTGGCGCCACCTTTGGTGGAACGCAGGAAGGAACCATCTCAACAAATGGAAGAGCCTTGGAGGTCTTGCGAGATGATGGGAAGAAGACGGGACAAGAAACCAGGAAGAGATCTAGCCTACAGAGCCATCAAGCCCAGAAGCACAACAACAACCGGAGACGAATAAGATTGAAGTCCAGGACCTTCTAGGGCAGGGGTGCTCACACTTTTTCAGCATGGGAGCTACTGATTAAAAAACCAAGTCCCAAAGATCACCTGCCCAGAAATGTAAAACGTATAACTATTTTCTTATTTATTTATTTATCTTTATTATTCATTTTTATGTACCGCTCCTTCCAGCAGGCTCGGGGCAGTTTACATAAAATGAAGTTATAAAACATCAACATTTCCATTTAATAACAACAATATAAAACAGAGCATAAAAATACATCCAACCACCCCATTTCTCCCACACTGCCATATTACCACACATATTATCAGCCAGAAAGTAAGAAGAGAGGCTTTTGAACTGCAAGGCCATTTAATACTCAGCAAGGTAAACAAAGGGGCATGCAAAAATACATCCAACCACCCCATTTCTCCCACACTGCCATATTACCACACATATTATCAGCCAGAAAGTAAGAAGAGAGGCTTTTGAACTGCAAGGCCATTTAATACGTAGCAAGGTAAACAAAGGGGCATGCAAAAATACATCCAACCACCCCATTTCTCCCACATTTCCATATTCCCCAACATATATTTCTCAAGGAACAAAGCAAGCAGAGAGGCTTTGGAGCTAAAAGGTAATTTTTAAACATTAAAAATAAACAAAGAGACATGCCACAGAACAATCAAGCACCCACCCCAAAGTAAAAAGACCAACCTTTGAGAAGCGTCCTTCTTCTCCTCCTCCGTCGTTGCTCCTATTTCCACGCCGCCAGCATGTGTGCCGCCTCCAAGAGCTCACGAGAAGTCTGAGAGGCAGAATGGGCGCTTCTGCGCATGCACGCGGGGCCAGCCATGCATCGCGTCATCCAGGCCCGCCCCCTTTGGTCTCCTACAACTCTGAGTGGCTGGAGAAGGACTGAGGGAGGAGGAGGAATCCAAAAGAGGGGGCCCATTCTGCCTCTTAGACTCTGGAGCTTTTGGAGGCAGCGCGCGAGCAGGGAGCGGGGAGGAGCAACGACGGAGGACTTCTTTGCAGCGTGCAGCGGCGCATGAAGAGGACCAACAGCAAAAAAACCTGGTCAGGGGCCTAAAGATCACCAAGATGAGGCCCGAAGATCACCCTGGTGATCCCTATCACCATTCTGAGCACCCCTGTTCTAGGGGGTAGGTTTCGGAGGCTGGTTAAAATCCACAGCCCCACGCCCTCTCTCAAAGTAGATTCTATCTTTACAAATGTTGCAAACTCTGGGAGGACGGATATGAGAATATCTTCTCAACCTACTGATGCCAGGACTCTCCCCAAGGACTCTATCATGGACTCCAAAAATTTTACTATGGACTCTATCTCCATCAGGCCATCATCATACCTTCAAAGGTGGCCAGGCAAGATAATTTCTATGCCTGCCCCACATTGCTCTGCTGGTTTTGTCACTGATCATACTACACTGGGCCTTACTCTGCCTTCTTTTCAAGGGATCGGCCGAACCCCGGGGACTTAGTAGATAGTACCTGGAAGTCGGACCATGGGAATGGAATTCCGGTGATCTCTGGGAGAAGGAATTATGGTGGTAGATGCAGGCCAAAACCTAGAGGAGGGCTGAGTCGGAGTGAGACTCGGCCCTCCTCTGACCTGCACATCATCCCTTGATACACTTGTGACCCTGTTCCCTCCCTTCCAACTCTGGTGCTGGTAAATGCCAGGTCTATTCGTGATAAAACAGCTACTCTCAGGGACTTCTTGACTGATAAGGGGGTAGACCTTGCTTGATTAACAGAAACTTGGATCCAAGAAGGAGATGAAACTCTCCTTCAGGAATGAACATACCCTGGTTATGTAGTTACCCACAATGGGGGCGGGGGTGATTCTGGGCTGTGATGTTATCTTTCAGGGCAGTTCCTGCACCCAACATCGCAGGTATTGAGAGTGTCGGTCTTGTGTGGGATTCACAGGAGAGTATAGCTTTTCTGTTGGTGTACCATGCACCTAGCGCACCAGCAGATAGTCTACCCCAACTGCTACAGACTGTATTGGAATGGTCCTTGAGGTTTCCCAGACTTATTGTCTTGGGTGACTTCAACGTCCATGCTGATACAGACTCATATTCATCTGCGGCTAAGGACCTAGTGTCATCCATGGCGACACTAGGACTCTCACTTTGCAAATCTGGGCCCACACATCAGGCCAGGCACACTCTAGATCTGATCTTTAGTGCAGGAATACAAGTGATCCTTACCTCTGTTACAGAGGTTTCATGGTTGGATCACTGTGCCCTGGAAATCCAGTTAGAGTTTAGATCGTTCGGCTCCCTCCAGTTACCGTCCTGTTTCGAACCTCCCGTTCCTAGGTAAGGTGATTGAGAGGGCAGTAGCAGAGCAGCTGCAGCAGTTCCCTGACGACACAGCCAGATTAGATCCCTTCCAGTCCGGCTTCAGTTTAGGGCATGGGACAGAGACGGTGCTGGTCTCCATCACAGATCAGCTTCGCTGCCAACTTGACTAGGGCGGATCAGCGCTTCTCGTGTTATTGGACCTCATGGCAGCATTTGATACAGTCGATTGCAATCTTTTGACCCACTGCCTTGCAGCTGTCGGAGTTAGGGGGACGGCCTTGAAATGGCTGTCCACTTTCCTCCACAACCGTGGTCAGTGAGTGATGTGGGGAGGGGCGGTCTCTGGGAGATCCCCACTTAGGTGCGGGATCCCTCAGGGGGCTATTCTCTCCCCTCTGTTATTTAACATCTACATGCAACCACTTGCTCAGCTGGTACGAAGTTTCGGGCTTGAATGTTATCAATATGCAGATGACACTCAGCTTGTTCTGAGAATCGAAGGCCGCTCCGACTCTATACCTGATAATTTCCATCTATGCCTTGAAGCCGTGACTGGATGGCTGCATACCAGCAGATTGAGGGTGAATCCAGCAAACACGGAGATCCTATGGCTGGGCCGCCCAGGCAGTAGGGATATCCAGTTGCCTACCCTGGATGGTGTGACATTATGTCCGTCATCATCGGTAAAGAGCTTATGAGTCAATTTGGACTCACTACTGACAATGGAGACTGTGAGTAGAATCACATTCTTCCATCTGCGTCAGGCAAGGTGACTGGCTCCCTATCTGTCTAGGAGTGACCTGTCTATGGTGATCCAGGCCACGGTCATCTCAAGATTAGACTACTGTAACACCTTCTACATTGGCCTACCTTTGGTGGTGACTCGGAAACTCAAGCTGGTGCAGAATGCTGCGGCTGACTTCTCGCTGGGGAGCCAGCGAGATGTCATATAACTCCCATCCTCCAGCAACTGCACTGGCTTCCGATCAAACACCAAATCACCTTCAAAGTGATGGTTCTCACTTTCAAGGCCTTGTATGGTCCAGGGCCTGTGTATCTGAGGGATTGCCTTTCCTTCTATCAACCCCAGATATCACTCTGATCTGAGGATAAAAGTCTCTTGGAGGTTCCCAATCCCAAGATCTTCCATCTGACTGCCACTAGGCATAGAGCCTTTTCGATCGTGGCTCCCACGCTCTGGAATACATTGCCCACCAAAGTCCGAGCCATGCGGGAATTGCCTGCCTTCCGAAGGGCATGCAAAACATATCTGTTTCGGAAGGCCTTTGAATTGTAACTTGGTCTTAATTTGATTTTAAATTTGGTCTTAACTGTTATTAGTCACTGTATTGATCTTTGTAAACCACTCCGAGCCCTTGGGGAGTGGCGGTATATAAAATTGAACAATAGAATAAATAAATAAATAATTACTCCCCAGGTCTTCCACTTTTAATTGCAGGCAAATATAAACCACACCATTGATTCCAATTTTGTTTTACTTGAATTCTGGCTTGATTCATTTAAAGTTTCAGGTAAATACTGTGAGTACCTATCAGTAATATAGGTATGACACTCAGGTTTTCAACAGACTGATCAGCAATGAGAATATTAAAAGCATCAGTTTATATGAATCCATGACAGAGCCAAGTAATCTCTGCCAATAAAATTCAGCCAAGCATCAAACCAAATACAATGCTTGTCAGTCTGAAAGCAGAAGCAGAAGGCAGAGCACATAAAGGTAAAATATCTATCTGTCTTTGGTCACCTTCAAAACTCTACAGTCTTACTGTGAAAATATCCACAGTGCTTTCAAATCTAGCATTTCTGAGGGTCTTCGTAGCAGAAGTTGTTGCTGTGTGCCTTCAGGCTATTTTCAACTTATGGTGACCCTAAGATGATCCCATCAGAGGGTTTTCTTGACATTTGCCTTTCTTCAGGTTTGCCTTTGCCTTCCTCTGAGGCTGTGAATGTTACTTGCTCAAGGTCAATCAATGGGCTTCCATGGCTGAGCAGGGATTTCAACCTAGGTCTCCAAAATTATAGCCCAATTCTCAAATCACCACACCATGCTATCATCATTGTCATCATCGTCATCGTCGTCATCATCATCATCATCATCTAGCTGAGATATCCTGCTTAAAAACATATCTCTAAAATATGAAGGTACTGCTAGAGCTCTCCCTCCTCCTGCCATATTAAAATCACCAAATCAAAAAGAATTGTATCCCTCTCTCGGCTTTGGTGGCTGCTCAACATTCAACCCCTGTTTGGCCAACCTTTGGTGTGTGCTCGGACATCAAGGAGCCATGGCCAGTTGAGAAGGGGCAGGATGACCTCATTCTCAGCTTCACAGTCTCACTATATGTATATGATATCAACTTGATTTTGGGGGTGCCTCAAAAATTAAACTTTCAAAATTCACTGCTCGTGTGGAAGGAAGTTCTGTGTTGTGTCCAACAAATCAGTCGATTTTTTTAAAAAAAGAATTGCATCCCTGAAGACCTCCAGGAAATTACTCTCTGTTACTTTGCTGTTTCTATACATACACATCCAGATGTCTGAGATATCTCCAAATTACAATCAAAAGTGACTGGAATGTTATTTCTTCTTTTATGCATGATGTGATGTGACCGTTGGTGAGCCCAGATGCCCTTAAAATGAGATAGAGACATCCCTTCAATTTTTCATAGTTACGTACCCTGCTCTAAAAAGGATTATCTAGAAAAAAGGTTTTTACAGGGTCCCTTATGAGGAACTGCTATTGTTGATCTCATATGAAAAATAATAAGACCCAGAAACATGTGTTTTATGGTTTATATGTAATTGAATGTGAGTCGCCCTGAGCCTACGGGAAAGGGCGACTAATAAATTGAACTAATAAATAAATAAATAAATGTGCAATCATGCCAGCTATATGGCTGAGGGAAGAGTCCTCTGCCTCGGGGAGGACAAATTCCTCTGAACAAACTTGCCAAGAAAAACATGTGATAAGGTGGTCTGAAACCCCTTCTACACTGCCATATAATCCAGTATCCAATCCCAGATTATCTGCTTTGAACTGGATTATATGGCACTGTAGACTCATATAATTCAGTTCAAAGCAGATAATCTGGGGATCAGACACTGGATTATATGGAAGTGTAGATCCAGCCTAAGAGCTGTCATAAACCAGAAGCAATTTGAAGGCACACAGTAGCAATAACAAAATTACAATTACAAATATTTCCCAAAAGTTAAATCACACTTCAGGCCCAAATATGGTAATTTAGAGCCCTCTTTTCCGTTTTCTGTTGGATTTTTATTTGCCATGACAATAGCTTTTTTAATTTTTAAATCCTGCTCTCTTTTTCTCTTTGCTCCAGAAGGCTTTCTTCTATCAAAACTACCTACCCGCATGTCCTGCTCTGCTGCTATTCTGTGGATGAGTCATTCACTGGCCAACAATCTGTGCCTGTAATTTCATTCTCTTCCTGGATTATCATTTGTTCTGTCAATACAATTGGCTTTTTGGAAAGACAGGAAGTAGAAGCATCCTATCACTCATGCTGTTTTTCTCCCTTCACACCATTACTAAAATGACAACATTTTGAAATTGTATGTTTTGGTTTTCAATCTTTATTTAATTTTAGATGTATACAACCCTCTTTGTATTCTTCCTTTTTTATTACTAAAATGGCATTTTATGGGGTCCTCAAAGCGAATCACAATAAAATGTAGTTAAAAAATAAGCATCCATGCAACCTTGTAAAGAACATTGTTTTCTGTCTTCCATGTCAGTACAGCATGGAATCTACTCTGGACTTTGGTCCACACCTTAAAGTAGATATACTCATGATACTAAATGCTACTTCCAACCTAACTTCATTGTCTTAAACCTGGAGTGAATTTGTAGATAAGTAAGCCATCTGCACACCTGAATTCAGTAGAAATGGTGTCTTGGCATATGTAGAAAGTTCCTGAAAAATAAAAGGCGAATTGAAGAATTATTTGTTGTTGCTCCTATATGAGAATGAAAAGATCAACATTTGGGAGGATATGTGTGCAAAATAATTTCTACTTTTATTGAAGCTGATGTTTTTAAATATACTGATAGTTGCCTTGGATCTATTGAAAGAAAGGTGGAATATGAATTATATAAATGAAACAAAAAACAAACATAGAGGGTTTTTTAAAATAAAAAAGTATTGCTGATTCCTTTCTTGATTTTAAGTGCATTTGCTGAGAAGTAGGATCGCAATCTTAAAAAACCCAATCTATTAATGTTCCTCTGATTTGTAACCAGTGTACATAATTTTTCCAATCATATGTGTGCTTGTGTAGAGAGAACATTCTAGAAACATAATCAGATTAAGAAATATGTTTAGTTAGTAAAAGTGATATACCTGTTTGTCTCTTTTTTTTATTCACAAAAAAGCCTTGCAGTTAAAGGAAATCCCAACACCTTTGACTGGTTTTGTTATAGCGCAGTCAAATCAACCTGTGTCAGGTTGGTTTTCATGGTTCACTGGGCATGAAGCAACAATGATTTCCTTCCTCAGTCATCTGGCTGAAAATTATTTTGCTTATCATTCAATTTAAATTGCTCCTCTACAAAACATAACCCATGCACACAAAGGGATTTATTCCCCACTTTTGATTTTCTAGCTTATCCAGGATCAAAACAAAACAACAAAAAGCAATTGCACGCTGCAATGCAGATTGGCTAAAAAAGTTTTGAAAGAAAACTAAAGATATACTAAATGGGTATTTTAGAGTCCAAAATATTATCTTGGGACATGTGTCTTGATCAATTTTCACATAATTTCTTTTTCTCTCTGCTGTTTGAAGCTTATAGTTGTTATTTAATGCTATCTTCTGCTGCAACTTTCCCTTAACTTCTGCTTCTTAGCATGCCCCCATCTGAAAATAAGAATAGAAAATTGGAATTGTACACAGTTGAAATTGTACTAGCACACTTTGTTAGCAAAATACTTTGTTGTTTGTTCATCTCTCTCCTTGCAGTTTTAAAAATCTTTTTAAACTCAGGTAGGGTTAGCTATTCAAAGAGTAACATTTGGGATGTGACAAAAACATCTGATTACTGACAGACAAGAGACACAGATGTGCTAGTTATAAATCTACCAAGAATGCTGTTTCTATTATAACACCAAAATAAGAGCATATTGTAGTTAGGGAAGAAGTGCCTATGGATCTGCTGAACCCAAATTTCCATTCCACTGAAAAATAGCTGCAAAAAAGAAGGCATAGTTTCAAATGTCAATTCATGAATGCACAGAGCACAGGAAATAAACAACATGAGCTTGAACTCTTAACACATGAAGAGTAATGTCACTGAATCATTTAAACTTGGTGATTCATGACTGGAACATAGTATTTGAGGGGCATAACAATAAAAAAAACCACACAGGAAGTGAGAAGGAGTTGCAGTATATTTAAAGGATGCATTCAAGTTGCGAATATCCATGACTCAAACATAGGGGACAAGTTGAGAACAATTGGGTAAAAATTATGGGATTGGAAAATAACAGTGATATCAGAATACATTACCAAATATTTGAATAGCAGAGATATAACTGTACTACTCAACTTGAGCTATACTGATTAAGGTTGGCAGAATGAAAAGTGAAGAGGCTCCTGTGCCTTTAATGTATAGGGGAAAAAAGATATTAGCAAGTGTAATTTGTTCAGTACCTTGTTGGTGACAAACAACACCCATTGAAACTCCCTCTTTTTACATGACCATTAAAGGTACAGAAGCTCAATAAGTTTTGAGTCTGCCAGCCCTAATTCTGAGAGCTGTCGAAAGTTAGACTTTGCAAAGAATGTAAGGTCCAACAAATTCAGCACTTCCTGACAATTCTATTGTGCAGATGGTGAGCATAGGCACAAAGGGACTGAATATCTTGGACCTGATTCTTACCAATGGGAAAGAACTGGTCAATGAAATTGAAATCATAAGAACTGCAGGTAGAAATTACCACGTGTCCTTGGAAATCGTTAAATAGAGGAACAGAAAAAAATAAGAGCAGTTGGACATGCATGTTGGTCTTTAGGAAAGCCAATTTCAATAAATTGAAGGAAATATTAGTGGAAGTTTATAGTCAGAAATATTGAAAAGAAAATTCATGATGAATGGCAGTTTCACATAAAATAATTATTGAAAGCACAATTACAGACAAGTCTAAGAGAAAAAAATAGTGGTAAGAATGTGAAGAAGCCAGGGCAAACGAATAAGGATATTTTAGATGAATTGCGATTTAAATGGGTTATGTAAAAGAAATTGAGAAAGGGGCAAATTGCAAATGAAGATCCCAAACAACAATGCACACATGCCTGATATGCCCAGATTTGAATTCTGTAAGGGTTTGGGAGGGACTGACCTTGATTTTTGGAGTTGTAGTTCACCTACAACCAGAAAAACAGTGAACCCTACCAACAATGGACCTGAATCAAACTTGGCACACAGATCCCCCATGACCAACTGAACTTACTGGAAGGATTTGAGGGGACTGACCCACCATGGTGGGAGCTGTAGTTTATCTGTAGCTAGAGATCACACTGAACCCCACCAATGAAGGATCTAGAGCAAGCTTGTCCAACATGACAAACTTTAACTACTGTCGCCCTCTAGGCCCTTGGACTTGACCTCCCTGGATAAACCACACAGCAGCTGAGGTACAACAGGTTTATTGTGAATAAAAGGTATAGGAAAGTGTTTGGAGGCAATTTTATAAGGCCTCCAAATAGCAGCAAATAACAGGAGTCAGCGGTGAGTAAATAATCCCGTGGCAACAGGAATCCAAGCGGATGGGTTCAGGAAACAAGCCGGATGCAATGGAAGTCTCTTAAAGGTTCCCAGCCGGTTTAAGATGGCAAGGAAGGTTTTCTTGGAAGCAATAAAGTTCAGTAGCTTGCAAAGTCTTTGCAGGAACAACACAGGAACGTGGCACTGGGGCAGGATCAAGTCAGCCCAATGCTGGCTGTCACAGGCTTCTGGAAGGCCCGAAAGCGGCCTCTCTCACAGAAGCATTCTTCAAATGCGGAGTTGGTAGGAGATACCCTCAATGGGCATCTCTGAGCAGTTATAGAGTCCAGTGGCTTTGATCTGGGTGCGTCGAGTGTCAAAGTTCCATGATTGATGACTGTCTATATGTTTAGCTACCTCAGTCTCTCCAGAATGCACAACTCGTTAGCAGCTCACAGCTGGCGAAGGGAGCTGGACTCGAAGCATCTCTGAGGCACTTCGCTTATCAGGGGAGGCCCATTTGAGTAACCTTGGCGTGTCCATGTTATGCATTCAGTACCTGACTCACACGGGAAAGGCAAAGGGGCCCAGAGGGAATCTCTGGAGTGAAACAAGCTGGCTTGGAAAGTTCTCTGCAGCCGGCATGGCTGCGGTCTTGCTCAAGCAAAACTGATGCCTGAGGCCCTTGAGGTGTGACAACTACTGATGGAGTTTAAGGGGGCTAATCTGGCATGATATGCATTGTAGTTCACCCACAATCTTATACATTTTGTAAAATAAAGAATTGACTTTTTCAAATAACCCGGGCAACATTGGGTAACCAAGCTAGTGTATAATAAAAGCCAGTGTTTGTTTGTGTATATGTATGTATGTGTGTGTGTGTGTGTATGTATGCATGTATGCGGTAGTATTGTAATGTTTCCCCCCGCTTTCCAATTGTTTCCCACTTCCACAGGCCACTGTGACCCCCACAAATGATAGACCCGGATAATACATGACACACAGACCCCCCATGACCTACTTTATGTCCTGGTGCAGTTTGGGGGGTGTGTGTGTGTGATGGACCACAGGTGATGGGATTTGCTGTACCTACACCTGATTCGGCACTGACTTCCAGAGATCATTGCAATCCCCACGGACGATGGACCTGGACCAAACTTGGCACACAGGCTCCCACTTTATGTGCTGCAGTGGTTTGGGAGAGGATGGACCATGGATGATGGGAATTGCAGTACTTTCACCCGATTTGGCTCCCACAAACCACTGCAAATGGCAGACCTGGACCAAACTTGGCACACAGACTGCACATGACCAACATAACATAGTGGAAGGGTTTTGGGGGACTGACCCACCCATCTGGATGTAGTTCACCCTGCAGCCAGACAGCATTCTGAACCCCACCAATGACAGATCTGCACCAAACTCGGCACACAGTCCCCCCATGACCAACAGAACATAATGGAGGAGTTTGGGTAACTGACTCATCCACATGGCAGTTGTAGTTCACTCTGCATCCAGAGAGCATTCTGAACTCAGCCAACAATAGATCAGGACCACACTTAGCACACAGACCCAACATGGACAACTGTGTCTGTGGGCAGGATTAGGGGTGTGTGTGATTGTCCTTGACATATGGGAGTTATAATTCACTGTTATCCAGAGAACACTGAACCCAGCAGACAACCGATCTTCACCAAACTTGGTGCACCCACCCAACTTTGAATACTGGCAGGGATTGGAGAGGACTGATCCATGATTTTGGGAATTGTAGTTCACCCATATCCTTATGCATTTTCTATTAGGAGCATTAAAAAAACCCATGAAAGACTGACTTTTTCTAATAAATAGCATTATGAATTACCTAAGTAATATTACCTAACATCCAAAACAAACAATGCCTTTTTCAAATAACCCAGGCATTGCCAGATACCCAAGCTAATAACGAATAAAAAGCAGCTTAGAGCAACTGGCAGAACAAGCAAGCAGTATGTCTGTTGTTGCATATTTATCATATTGTCATTCATGGGAATATTTCCAGTTCATCTCTTTCTGACCAGTCCTGTGTAAATGTATATGAAGAGTGAGCTGGAAATGCTTAATGATTCATAATAAAGAAGCTACAGAGATAGTGAAGTGCCACTGACAATGTAAATTTGGGATGAAAAGCTAAAATGTATTCAGCAAATACTTCAAAGAAGCTCTGAGAAGAGAGCCCACAGGTAATCCCAAGATAAATGTTAGATCAGAAACCTGCTTAATAGTTCAAGGTAAAATTTACTGGATACAGAACAGACTTTTGCTAGTGATACTAAGACAAATACAAATACATAGAAGAAAACCATAGAATTAGAGTAAAATCCATATAATACTATAAGGATGCAAGAAAGAGGAACTAACATACCCTTCATCAATAAATAAAATGCAGATTATCAAAACAGATATCTTCTTTGAATAGGATTATATGAGCCTACACTACCATATAATAGAGTTCAAGCTAAGTAATCTGGATTTTATATGGTAGTTTAGAAGAACCCAGAGTCATCACGTAATTCACCTAAGGAGACACCTGGCAGGAAAAAATGCCAGGTTCTCAATAACTAGGGTTCAAATAAATTCCTTGATTATACATATACAAACCTTGTTTTGAGTGATACTCTGGGGATATATTTCACAAAATACGGCCTTGGACTGGTATAGAGACTTTTTGTTGCTTGGAATGCTTAAGACATAAAAAAACCCATTTGACCTTCAAATCCCAGATTGTTTGCAAAGTTGACATTAGCTCAGATATATGTTTATTTATGAACTGAACAAATTCCATGCAGAAATAGCTGAATAGGACTTCTAGTAATCATACAATTTGGAATTTATCTCACATCCGTTGTATTTGTAATCTTAAAATGCATGAGCAGCCCTCAAATTATTGGAAAAAATTGAAGCAACTCAATTTTCATAAAATGTATGGATGCATGCACACACAACTATATGATATTTTTTAATAATTTCACATTTAATTCTTAGTGTTTATATGTTTAAGGTTTTAATTTGTACATTGTATTGCTTTTGGTTTTGTTAGCTGCTCTGTCTTTTTAAGAGAGAGAAAGCAGGATATAATAAGGATGATGATGACGATGATAATATACTGCAGATTTCATTATTTATCATAGCACATGTTCTGAGGAAAGTTCTAATGATATCATTTAGTTAGATCACATTAGCATAAATTTCTGAAATAAATAATCTACTGACTAGTCATTTGCTTTATTTGTATATACTTGTTCTTAATGAATGCGAACTGCCATGTGTGGTGCAAATGGATACGAAGGGCAAGCTGTAAATTTTCAAAAATAAAAAGATGCAAATGAAAATAACTTAAAAGGAAATCAAAAGCAATTGTTACTAATGCAAGCTTGCTTTTTGCACAGCCATTCCTTGCATCAAAATTAGCACTTCAAAGAAATTTAGCACTTAGTCACTGTGGGAAAACTCATCATGTGATCCATTAGCTTTATATATTTCAGGTTTAGTGGAGAATCCTTTGATGATGGAAAGCAAGGGGTTCTGCAGACTTCTTCCAGTTCCTGAAACTTCTGCAGACTCATTTGTCTGGGCAGCAAAATACTATTATGTATCTAAAAATTCTCCCACATACATTTTTGGCATGCCCAAACTTTTGAAAAAAACAACCCTATAGGGTTTAACCAAAAATCTATCAAAACATGCTCCATTCTATAGAGCAGTGTTTCTCAAATTGTGTTCCTCCAAGTGTTTTGGACTTCAGCTCCCAGACATTCCAGCCAGTTTACCAGCTGTTAAGAACTGTGGGAGGTCAAGTCCAAAACATCTGGAGGAGCAAAGTTTGAGAAAAACTATGTATCTTGGGTTAGCTTTAATATTGTGTTGACCATAAACTGTGCTGCCTGATTGTGTTGTCCTTTCTGTGAAGAGCAAATTAGCACCTTAGTTATAACTCTAAGGTGTTGCTCTACTTTTCATGCTGGCACAGGACTTATGAATCACCAAACCATCAGGAATATTGCACTAAGCACTTTAACCTGCTTATTTGATAACTTCGAAACTATGTCAATGAGCCCAACCTACTCCTATCCCTTCCTGATCAATAGAGAGTAGAGACTATAGATCTATCACCATCATTAAATCTAAATCCTTCTACCATCATATCAACTGGGAGCATATCCAAGTGGTGTTTACCCTGTGTCCCATTCATCCCTTTGTCATAAATTTTACAGTTTACAGTTATTGTTTAAGATCAGACAGCAGCTGAGTGTTGTGAAGGGCTCCAAAGGGAAGGGGTGGTTTGGAACCAAGGGCGGGTATGGAGGAAAATTCAATTATACCTGGGGGAGGAAGGGGTGGGTTTGTTTTTAATTTAACTCAGATCCGAACTGTGCAATATTAAAAGAACATAGCCTGATAACAGTGGAAATAGAATAACAACTGAAATGATGTGTTATGAGGGGCAGGGGGATAGTTCTGGGGGCAGGGGAGGGCCTATAGTGGTGATCTAGAGCAAGAGGGGAGGTGGGAGATGGCGGGATGCAGGTGAGAGAGTTCTTGCTGCCCCCAAGCCGTATCAGACTACAGCTAGTCTGGATAACCCAGACAAGCCCCACGGGCTGAAATTACTGCTGCTTAACTCCAGGTCAGTGAACGGCAAAATAGCTGCCATTCAGCATTGGATCCTGGATGAGCATGCCAACCTGGCATGTATCACAGAGACCTGGTTGGAAGAGGCTGTGTGGTTTAATATCTCTCTGCTCTGTCCACCAGGATTCTGTGTGCAGCAGCAAGTGATACCCAAGGGCAAGGGAGGAGAAGTCGCAGTGGTTTTAGGGATACCATTCACTTGACCAGGTGTTCTGACACACAGTTGGCCACTTTCAAGTGTGTCTACCTAAGGATGGGTGGCCGGGAAAGAACAGGGATTCTGTTGGTGTACTGTCCACTCTGCTGCTCAACAGTCTCCCTTCCTAAACTAGCCGGAGTGGTCTCAGGACTGATGTTGAAGGTCCAGTGGCTAATAGTGCTGGGGGTCTTCAACATCCATGTCGAGTCCACTCTGTCGGGAATTGCTCAGGATTTCATGGCTGCCAAGACAGCCATGAGTCTGTCCCAAGGGGTTTCTGGCTCCATCCATTGTGGTGGACACATCCTTGATTTGGCCTTTTGTTTGAGGCAGGATGACAGTGATGGTATTGTGGAAAAACTAGTCATGGTGCCTTTGTCATAGACCAATCACTATCCGGTCAGGTTTAAACTCACTGGGGCTCTAAACATCTGCAGGAGTGGAGGACCAATTAAGATGATCCACCCCAAGAGACTTATGGGTCTGTACAGATTTCTGGCAGCTCTTGAGGACTTTCCTGCCCCTTTGATAGGTGATTTTGATGAAGCTGATAACGTGGATAAGATCTTGGGAAACATTAGGGTGACCACTTTTATCTTTGATCTTTGCCTGTTCTAGCCAATTAGGCAGGCCAGAGGGGGACTGGCTGTATGGGTGAAAGTGCTGGTAATACAAGCAAAATTCCATCCAGCCTTAAGGAGGCAGTAAAGCCTTTAATGAAAAAAAACCAGCATTGAATTCCACTCAACTAAACAACTCCTGGCCAGTTTTAAAAATTCCCTTCTTGGGAAAGGTTTTAGAGGAGGTGATGGCTTCTTAGCTCCACAGTTTCTTGGAAGAAGTCAATTATTTGGATCTATTTCAATCTGGTTTCAGATCTGGTTATGGAACAGAAATGGCATTAATCGTCTTGGTAGATGATCTACAAAGAGATCTAGATGGGGGAGTGTGACCCTGCTAGTTCTCCTGGACCTCTCAGTAGCTTTCAGTACCATTACCATGGTATCCTTTGTTGGGATGGGATCTGACTACAGATCCTGTACTTGACACTTTTATCTCCTAACTACACTATGTCCCAAGTGGCCAGAAATTTATTTCGTTTTAGCTTTGAATCCCTTATTATTCTTTCTTTGAGCCTCGCGGAACACCTAAGAGACTGGTTTGCTTTTCTATCCTGACTAATAACATCCCGTCTATCTACTGGCTCATTACTTTCTGCAGCTGGCCCAGGTGTCAAGTTAGTCTCAGGCTCCAAATCATGGGACTTCTCTGGTAGCAATTCAGGGAGCATACCATCATCCACAAATTCTTCAATAACATTCTCATCAGAAAATACACTTTGAACAGGGATCTCCTGGTCATTCTGTGCATCAATAGCCACCTCATCATTGGAAACATCATTACCTACTTGTCATCCTGTGGTGGGGATTGAACTCCAGTGGATTGCTCCCCAGTTGGACTGTGGGTTGTGTCTTCACTTCTACGTCTATTTCCTCTTCTTGACCTTGGCCTGGCTCCTGGATTACGTCTCTCCGATGCCCCTTTGGATACTTTCTTGGACAACCCTTCGATGACTTCAATGCTGATGACCTTGGATTGATTCAATGCTGATGACCTTGGATATCTTCTCTGCTGCCCTCAGCTTTATTTCTCTGTTTCGCTTTGATTTTGCTCCTTCCTCCACCATCACCTTCAGCGAGTGAGGAGGGGAGAAGTGGTCTCCGAGGGCTCCCCATTAGTTTGTGGAGTTCCTCAGGGGGCCATTCTCTCCCCTCTGTTATTTAACATCTACATGCAGCCACTTGCACAGCTGGTGCGGAGTTTTGGGTTGGAGTGTCATCAGTATGCTGATGACACTCAGCTCATTCTGAGGATGGAGGGCATGGCTGGATCTGTCCCTGATTATTTCCAACACTGCCTTGAGGCTGTTACTGGATGGCTGCGAGCCAGTAGGTTGAAGGTGAATCCAGTGAAGACGGAGATCTTGTGGTTAGGTCGTCCGGGTGATGGGGATGCCCAGCTTCCGACCCTGGACAGTGTGGCTTTATGCCCATCGCCTTCTGTAAAGAGCTTGGGAGTTCACTTGGAACAAAATAGCTTTTTTCCATCTAAGACAGGCAAGGCGGCTGGCCCCCTATCTATCCCGGAATGACCTGGCCACGGTGATCCAAGCCACGGTCATCTTGAGACTTGACTACTGTAACACACTCTAGGTTGGCCTTCCTCTGTTGGTGACCCGGAATCTCAAGCTGGTGCAGAACACTGCCGCCCGACTCCTGTCTGGTACCCCAGCAGGTTGTCACATTACACCTACCTTGCAGGATCTGCACTGGCTCCCAATTGAGCACCGGATCACCTTCAAAGTGTTGGTACCTACCTTTAAGGTCTTGCACGGCCTAAGGCCAGCATATCTGAGGGACCATCTTTCCCCATATTGCCCTACGAGATCACTCTGGTCTGAAAACACCAAGTTGCTGGTTATCCCATCTGCGAAGTCATTTAGGCTAACAGCAACCCGCAGGAGAGCGTTCTCCGTGATTGCTCCCACGCTGTGGAACGCTCTTCCGGCTGAGACGCGAGCTCTCCAAGACCTCTTCCCCTTCAAGCGGGCATGCAAGACGTTTCTCTTTTAGCAGGCCTTTGGCCTATAGGTGCCATTAGTGCATAGCCCGCCAATACTGTTGTATACTACATTATGCTGTGCTCTATATTCTGCACATCATATTGTATTTTAATCTTGATGTTTTATATTACGTGTTTGTTTTAATGTGTTTTTTTACTGTACCCTGCTTGTTGTGAGCCGCCCCGAGCCTCCCGGGAGTGGCGGCCTAGAAGCCCAATAAATAAATAAATAAATAAAGAACATAAGAACATAAGAAGAGCCATGCTGAATCGGACCTCAGCCCATCTAGTCCAGCATTCTGTATCACACAGTGGCCCACGGGGATCTCGAGCAGAAGGGAGGGCAAAACCCTGACCTGCTCCCGACCCCCCACAACCAGTACCCAGGGAAATCCTGCCTACCTCAACCAACTCCGAGGTGGCACTTGAATGTCCTTTTCAGTAACTACCGATACACTTGGTATCCATGAATCTGTCTAATCCTGCCTTGAAGTTGTTCAGGCTGACAGCTGTCACAACCTCTTCTGGAAGTGAGTTCCATAACCCAATGACCCTCTGGGTGAAGAAATATTTCCCTTTGTTAGTCCTAACTTTCCTTCCTTGGAGCTTCAGGGAGTGCCCTCTAGTCCTAGTGTTTTGTGACAAAGAAAATAATTTTTCTTTATTCACCTTTTCTATCCCATGCATGATTTTATACACTTCGATCAAGTCACCTCTTAAACGCCGTCTTTCAAGGCTGAAAAGACCAAGGCGTTGCAACCTGATTTCATAAGGGAGCCGCTCCATCCCTTGGATCATTCTTGTTGCCCTTTCCAGTTCCGTTATATCCTTCTTAAGGTGCGGAGACCAGAATTGTACACAGTACACCAAATGTGGCCTTACCATCGATTTGTAGAGAGGTAATACAACATTTGCTGACCTATTTTCGATTCCCTTTCTGATCATGCCTAGCATAGCATTTGCTTTTTTCACTGCTGCTGCGCACTGGGTTGACATCTTCATTGAGCTGTCCACCAAGACCCCAAGATCCCTTTCCTGGCTTGTCTTGGAAAGCTTTGACCCCATCAATTGGTAGGTGTAGTTGGGGTTCTTTGCCCCGATGTGCATGACTTTACACTTGTTTAGGTTAAAATGCATTTGCCACTTTGTTGCCCATTCACTCAATTTCGAGAGATCTTTCTGGAGCTCTTTACAATCAGTTTCATTTTTAACTACCCTGAACAATTTAGTGTCGTCTGCAAACTTTGCTACCTCAGAATTCACTCCTACATCCAGATCATTAATGAATAAATTAAAAAGTAACGGACCCAAAACTGAACCTTGGGGTACGCCACTTCTCACCTCTTTCCACCCAGAGAAATGTCCATTTATTACCACCCTTTGTTTCCTACAGTTTAGCCAGGTTCCAATCCAGGACAAGACCTGTCCTCTGATTCCATGGCTGAAGAGCTTATTTAGGAGCCTTTGGTGAGGGACTTTGTCAAAAGCCTTTTGAAAGTCAAGGTAAACAATATCAATTGGGTCCCCTTTATCTATGTGTTTATTTACACCTCAAAGAATTCTAACAAGTTAGTAAGACATGATTTGCCTTTGCAGAAACCATGTTGATTTTCTTTCAGCAATGCCTGTTCTTTTATGTGCCTAGTAATTTTTCTTTAATAATGGTTTCCATCACTTTGCCTGGAACTGAGGTTAAACTGACTGGTCTATAATTTCCTGGATCACCTCTGGATCCTTTCTTGAAGATCGGTGTTACATTTGCCTCCATCCAGTCCTCGGGTACAGTGCCTCATCTTAGAGAAAGGTTATATATCTTAGCTAGAATTTCAGCAATTTCACACTTGAGTTCCTTAAGAACTCTGGGGTGGATGCCGTCTGGACCTGGTGATTTGTTGACATTTGTTGACATTTAGTTTAGTAACCTAGGTTACTAAACTAGAGTTTTTGGCGTTTTGAATGCAGGCTTTTTCTCCCTTTTTGTTTTCATGCCGGTTAAGGCTTCCTTTTGTTAGTGTTTTCACTGACCATTAGGTGCTTTTGTTTTGCAAATACTTATCTCCAGAGACTCTGTGAATATTAAAACAAACTATTTATACTTCAATTGGGTTTGGCTCTCTAAACTGGCGTCTGCTGCGACAACCTGTGTCTGTCAACAGTAATAGACTGGATGAGGGCGAACACATTGAAATTTAATCCTGACAAGACAAAAGTGCTCCTGGTCAGTGGTACGGCAGAACACGGTATAGGTATATAGCCTCTACTGGATGGGGTTACACTCCTCTTGAAGTCACAAATACACATCTTGGGTGTGATCCTGGACTCATTGCTGACTCTAGAGCCTCAGGTGGCAGCAGTGGCCAGGAGTGCCTTTGCACAATTAAACCTTGCGCACCAGCTGTGTCCATACCTTGAGATGCCAGATGGGGCCATGGTGGCACATATGTTACCTACATCCCATCTGGAGTACTGTTACCATGCTCTATGTAGGGCTGCCTCTGAAGAGGGCTTGGAAACTTCAGCTGGTCCAAAAAGCTGCAGCCAGGTTGCTAATTGTGGTCGTTACAGGGAGCATACAACCCCCCTGTTGCAGCAGCACCACTGGCTGCCAGTCTGTGGTTTTTAACTGTTTTGATGGATTTAAACTGTGATTTTTTAAAAGTGCTGGTTGTGTTTAATTCTATTTTTTGCATATTTATATATTTTAAATTATATACCAATGCTTTTATGTCAAGCTGAGTCCTTTCTGGGGAGATAAAGCGGGGTATAAATAATTATCATCGTCGTCGTGACCATAATATTACATAACCTCAGGGGCGGTCTAAGGTAATTTTAAATGGTAAGCGAACATTATTTGCCCCCCCCCCGCGCATGCCCAGAAGCTCCTGTGTGCAGGCGCAGAAGCCTGTAAACACAGCACTCCCCCGCCCCCACACACAATCCTATCCAATCCCAGCATCGCTGTCAAACATCCGGCTTTGCCTCAGAGCCCCCCCCCCTTTCCCCTTTGAATCCACACTGCCCACCTTGCGCCGCACCTGCCCCGCTTTCAAGCCCAAAGATAATGCTTACAGTGTCTAACCAAGACCAAACCTGGCACACAGAGCCCTCATGACCCACTCTACATCCTGGTGCAGTTTTGTGTGGGAGGGACCACAGATGATGGGACCTTCACTCACTTCCTGAGAGCACTTTGACCCTCATCCAATGACCAATACAGACCAAACTTGCCACACAGAGCCCTTATGACCCACTCTACACCCTGGTGCAGTTTGAAGTAGGATGGACCATGGATGATGGGACTTGCAGTACCTTCACTCACTTCCTGAGAGCATTTTGACCCTCATCCAATGACCAATACAGACCAAACTTGCCACACAGAGCCCTTATGACCCACTCTACAACCTGGTGCAGTTTGAAGTAGGATGGACAATGGATGATGGGACTTGAAGTACCATCACTCACTTCCTGAGAGCACTTTGACCCTCATTCAATGACCAATACAGACCAAAATTGCCACACAGAGCCCTTATGACCCACTCTACACCCTGGTGCAGTTTGAAGTAGGATGGACCATGGATGATGGGACTTGAAGTACCATCACTCACTTCCTGAGAGCACTTTGACCCTCATTCAATGACCAATACAGACCAAACTTGCCACACAGAGCCCTTATGACCCACGCTACACCCTGGTGCAGTTTGAAGTAGGATGGACCATGGATGATGGGACTTGAAGTACCTTCACTCACTTCCTGAAAACAATGCAACCCTCATCCAATCACCAATGAAGACCAACCTTCCCTCCCTCCCTCCTTCTCCTTCCCCCACTCCCTTTCCTTGGCTTCCGCCTCACCTTCTTCCCTCTTTGTCTAATTCTTCCCTCTTCCCAGTGGTTGGTGCCAGAGAAACGGGGGCAATGGTGGGGGCGACGGAGGGAACGGAGGAAAAGGAAAAAACAGAGGGAAAGGCGGGGAGGAGAGCCCGGACCTGTGCGAAGTGGCCCAGACCCTGTAGGATGTGGGCGACATCTCCAAGGCCCTGGTGGCCGGAAGCCGGAAGTGGGCACCAGCAGGAATGTTTTGTTTTTGTTGTGCTCTTGGGTGGGGGGTGGGGGAGAGGGTCCTCTCTGTCAGGAGAGCCGGGCCTTGTCTCCATGGAGACGGGCCCCCTCGCACCTGCCCCGCCCCTCGCCTCCTCCCCCGGCCAATGGCTCTCCCTGGGCATGCACCCCCTCCCTCCTCCCACTCGCTCACTTGCCCTGCCTCCTGAGGGGATGGCACGGGGAGCAGCGCACACCCAGATTGGGGCCTCCTCCCTTCTGGACAGCAGGGCTTCCCCAGCGATGCCGGCATGCATGCACTGTGGAAAGTGTGAATTATTCCCACTTTCTTGGCGTTTAGGACCACGTGCGCGCACACACACTCTCTCTCTCTCATTCCCTCCTGGCACACCACACACTCTCTCGCACTCTCTCTTGTTCCCTCCTGGCACACCATGCTCTCTCGCTCTCTCTCTCTCTCTCTCGTTCCCTCCTGGCACACCGCGGGCGCACTCTCTCTCTCTCTCTCGTTCCCTCCTGGCACACCGCACGCGCACACACACTCACCTACTGCTCGCCCTTTCGGCTTCCTGTGCCGCCTCCTAGTCTCCAGGGTACCAGAAAACAAGCCTGCTCCCTCCTCCCATTTTCCCTACCCTTTTGCAGGAACGAGAGGGGCTTTCGTGGTTGGCTGCTGCTCCTTCTCTCGCCCCCTCTTTCCCTCTGCCCTCTTTCTTCCTCCTCAGGCCTGCTCGGCACTGAGGATGGAGGAGGCGAAGGCCGGTGGCAGCCATAGACTCCCTGGGTACCTTTGGCAGTATAAGCAAAGGCACCCGTATGACTCAGAGAAGACAGGGAAATCACCTTTTCCATTATCCTTCCCTCTCCACATTGTGTGAGTACCTTTGCTTTCATCAAAGGCATTCAGGCACATCCAGGAGCTCTTTGGAGCTCTATGGCTGCCACTACAATGATGACAACATAATGTGAGTAAGGGTGACTGTTGAGCAGGGCCAAATAGAGTTTGGCCTGGATAGTCTAGACCAGGAGTGCTCACACTTTTTCAGCATGCGAGCTACTTATAAAACAACCAAGTCAAAATGATCTACCTACCCACTACAAAAATGTGAAACTCCTGGTCTAGACCCTGTCCCATCATCACAGTATGATGGTGGGCAGTGTAGCTGCCACTGGGACCAGGCTGGAATATTGTCACATAGCACCAAGTACAGGACTTTACATTTTAGACACTAGGTTTCTTCTTCTTCTTCTTCAAAATTCTAATGGAAATCAGGTTATGCAATATGATGATGACGATAATTATTTACAGTATATTTATTTATTTATTATTTATTTATTTATTATTTATTTATTTATTATAATTTCAAATTTATATACCACCATTCCCAATGGCTCGTGGTGGTTCACAGCACATACACAATCAGTCAGAAGATAGCAATTTAAAAGCACAGTAAAACAATTATAATTAATACAGAAAGGAGATGACTAGGCCGGACCATTACAGACTGAACACCTGCCGGAAGAGGTTGGTCTTACAAGCGCTTTACCCCGCTTTTTCTCCCCAAAAGGGACTCAGCTTGACATAAAAGTATTGGTATACAATATAAAATATATAAATATGCAAAAAGAAGAAGAATTAAACACAACCAACACTAAAAAAAATTCACATTTTAAATCCATCAAAACAGTTAACAACCACAGACTGGCAGCCAGTGGAGCTGCTGCAACAGGGGGGTTGTTCGCTCCCTGTAATCAACCACAATTAGCAACCTGGCTGCAGCTTTTTGGACCAGCTGAAGTTTCCAAGAACTCTTCAGAGGCAGCCTTACATAGGGCATGGTAACAGTACTCCAGGTGGGATGTAAGTAACATATGTGCCACCGTGGCCACATCTGGCATTTCAAGGTATGGACGCAACTGGTGCACAAGGTTTAATTGTGCAAAGGCACTCCTGGTCACTGCTGCCACCTGAGGCTCTAGGGTCAGCAATGAGTCCAGGATCACACCATCGCCTCCACCCTCCCCCTCGCCACCTTGAGAACTAACGCGGGTTATCTTTAACCCACGTTGGTTGTCAGTTGGCAGGGGAGAGTGGAGGGCACCACCTCCACTCTCCCCCATCAGCTGAGAACCAACGTTGGTTAAAGATAACCTGCGTTGGTTGTCAGCTGGCAGGGGAGAGTGGAGGGCACCGCCTCCTCTCTCCCCCGCCAACTGACAACCAACATGGGTTAAAGGTAAGAAAGGGCGGAAATAAAAACGACATAATAATGCGCCCTTTGCGGAAATGGTGGACCCGATTTCGATTTAGAAACGTCACTTCCGGGTTGCTGGCCGCAGATCAAATTACGGCTTAAATTAATTTTAATACGAAATAATAATGGTATTCTAAGGATAACAACCGGAGATATCCATCCCTAGTATATAGCATGAGACATCCAATGTAATTTTTAATGTTAACAGAACCATATTATAGGCCTTAAGAACTCTTCCCAAAATATCTTGCCCACATAGAGTCAATGGCAGTCCAGACTGGATAAATTATATTTTCCTGCAGTCTGACCTGTTTTAAAAGAGAAAATAACTTTTTTAAGAAGTAAAAATAAGAGGGGGTGCTGATCTACACTGTAGAATGAATGCAGTTTGACACCACTATAGCTGTCTTGGGTCAATGCTATGGAATCCTGCAATTTTCAGTTTGCTGAGGTGTCTTTGCCAGATAAGACCCAAGATCTTGTAAACCTACAGCTCCTGTAATTCCATAACATCAAGCCATGACAGTTAAAGAAGTATCAAGCTGCATTCACTGGGTACTTTTGCTGATCCCCTTCCTTCTCCTTGGTCATGTGGGCACCTTTACTGCTATCAGCAAATGTGCCCAACAATGGACATGGCTGTCTACTGTGGCAACAAAGGGTGACATGGGTCCAATTCATCCCCTTTTTCTTGTACTGTTGCATGCAGGAAAAAGCAGATGGCAGTGCCAGCCCATATAAACAGCAGACAAATTCAAAATAGAGCTGGTCATGTCTACACTCACTCCAAAGTGTGGGCTGTGTTGCCCAACATTATGTAACATGAGGTAATAACAAGTTAATTGGTTACCCTCCTCCCCAGTAAGGACCAGAAGTTCCTAGATGTCATTTAGACACCTAGGTTCAACTTCTGGTCCAATATAGGGCCAGTGTAGGCAAGTGTCACAATGCTGGGACTAGGCCCGGCCCCTTAATTATACACACAGAGACGAGAGTCAATTAACTATTTATTGAATAATAAAGAACAGGTGCAAAAGATGTAATGTCCAGAAAGTAATAAGAAAAGCAAATAGCATCCAAGGGTCCAAACGGAGAATCAATCAAAAGGCAAAAGGTCCATAAAAACAAAGGAAGATTCAAGGCAAAGTTCATGGAAATACAATGTCCAAGGTAACTCTTGGCAAGGCAGCCAACTATGGCTTTCAGGAACTAGGTCGCTACACTCCCTTCAGATCAGAAGTGGCCAACCAACTGGCGATCCGTTCCCACGGACCGTATATTTAATTTCCTCCTTTGTAAGACAAGCGCCGTTCTAGGCTTCGTCTCCATTCCTTTCTATTGGCCTCGATGCTTCTCCTACGGTCAAAGCTCCTTCCCTCCCGAGCCACAGCTGTCTCACTATCTTCTTGAGAAACCTCCTCCCTTTCTGTTTCCATCAGCTCATCCCCCGCGGGTTCCCAGATTCGCTCCTGGGAACCGCGTCCACCTGGTTTCTCATACGAGTTATCTGAATCTGGGTCAGACTGACCTTCCTCGTCCTCATAGGCCTCGGGCCAATCATCTTCCCATTGCAAGCTCTCTCCCCCCCCCGGCTGATCTGGAGGCTGGGTTGCTACAGCAAGCCATTGTCAACACCTAGCTGAATCCCATTATTTCAATGACTTTGTTTGGGGGTAACAATAGGCTTTGCATCCTTATTTCAAGTATTAAAGATTATTAGCCACACATTAAGAATCTCACTTGTATGCAAAATTGAATTTCCTGTCCTCTGCTTTTGATGGTACAGTTTTAAGCCTGACCCAATTTACCTTTTATACTAAAATAGTTATATATGTTTAGGCATAATTATATGATCTTTTATGAGCAAAGAATCATGACAGGTTGCTTAAAATATTGTTATAAGAACAACAATAACAACAACAACCATCACAACAATCACATTGAGAAAGCAATTAGAAATGGCTATTTCTTGAACTGTATTGCAACTGGGTATGGCAACTTTATCTCATGCCCTCTCTGCATTACTGCTGTTGGAACTGAGTTTATTCCAATGTTTACTGCTCGGCCATGGTGCTAGTAATTTACTGCCATGGTTAGAGGATTGCAGCTTGATTGATCCTGAATTGATGTTTTTATACATGCATGTGCTTTATTTTATTGTATTTTATATTGTGTTCACTTTTATGTTTGTTTTTAGGCACTTTGTGCTGTCTGTAATCCACCCCAAATCCCTTTGGGGAGATGTTAGCAGGATATAAAAATAAAGTTGTTGTTGTTTTTGTTGGTGGTGGTGAGGGGGTGGGGAAGCAGAACAAAATGGATGAATGAGTTCCTTAGGTGGAATGTTATTTATTCCTTTAGTAGATACAACATATATAATTCTTCAGCTTGACATTGTGCAGGAAGATTGGCAAGAAAATGATCATTCATGCTAATATTTAATATTGCTGCACAGTATCTATTGCTTGCATTCAGATTTGCAGAGGAAATCTTTATAAAGCAGAAAACATTTTAGCTGCATTACTTGGTCAATTGCCCCCTCCCACTGTATCCTGTAAACAGCACTTGAGGCTCATTTCCTGCATCCTCTTATTTATGCTAGGTTTCCTGAGTAAATAAAAATATTAGAGGCAAAGCAAGGCTAGAAACTTAAATTCAGCGGAGCTTTTAACTCAGCAGACTGTTTGCACTAAAGTTAGGAATAGTGTGGCTCTCCAGATGATGTTAAACTGCAATTCCCAACATTCCTCATCATTGGCTATATGGGCTACAGATGGTAAACAATATGTGTTTGTATATGAATATGTGTGTACACACACACACACACGCACACACAGAGTTGAGCATCCCTTATTAGGAATTCCTAATCCTCCAGAATCCAAAATTGTCCACATGGGTGGCTGAGTTAATGATATTGACACCTTTGCTTTCTGATGGTTCTGTGTACACAAACTTAGTTTCATGCACAAAATTATAAAAAATATTGCACAAAGGTATGTTCAGGCTATAAGTATAAGGTGTGTATGAAATATAAATGAATTTTATGTTTAGAGTTGGGTCCTATTTTCAAAGTATGTCTTAACATACATATATGCAAATCCCCCCCCCCCCCCTGAAACATTTTTGGTCCTTGGCATTTTGGATAAGCTTACACAGCCTTGTATATGTCTGTATTCTGTTCAAAAGATAGTTTTATGGGATTTGTCGAGTATTTTGTAGCTCTGATTTTATAAACATAAATCACGTATGCAACTAATTTAAACACAAATTGTATGCAACTAATTTTATCTGTACTTATTTTAAGGCAGAATGAAGGAAATGTGTCATAGATCTGCATTTGTGAAAGGATGAATGATGCCTGACTGCTACGTTGGAGGCGACATCCCACAGACTAGTATCAGAATTTATTTTAAACACTGCTATAATTAATCCTTGCTTACACACCAAATGTGAGTGACTCATATAATCTCAGAAAATGATGACAAACATGTTGTTCTAGATATCACAGAAGTCTCAATGAAAGCTGGTTTGGTTGTTTAATATGTTTGCCTCAACAGAAGGCACAGCTAAATAGTCTCAAATCCATTATGCCAAGGGAATCTTTCACATTTGAATGTTCATCCCAAACTACATGAAATCCTATGGAAAAGGGATATTCGTTCACCTCCATCCTAATCGTAACATTGTAGAGAGAATTGTTGAAGTTTAGTAGCTATATCAGTTCTCTAAATCAGCTCGTCAGCCAGGTTTCACAACTCAGTTGCATCTCTGAAGCCCCAGAGCACAACAAAGAATATTTTAATTGGTGATTCAACTTTAACAGAAACATGCTTTTAGGAAACTAGGCCTATACTGTTGTTTTCACACCAGACTCACTAGCCCATGTTGCCATGGTAATCTGCTATAGGATGTTAAACCCAGTGATGTGGAAAACAAAATGGCTTCCATGTTTGTTAGCCTTAAGGAAAATCATAGATATTAAGAAACCATTAATGTGCTAAAAGATTCTAAAAAGATTTGACCTAAATAAAACTTCGCCCTATTAAAATGTCAATGTCTCAGGAAGTTGCATCTTCATTGTCTCTTAAATTGGATGCTTACTTTCTCTGTTTACATAAATCTAATACTACTCATATTCACAAAATTTGTCTTGACATTCTTTTTAAAAAAAACGTAGATGGGGAGCAGTGGGGTTTTTTTGGTAGCAAACTGGTAGCAAACTGAGTTCTTCACCCTTTTTCTGTCATTTTCATTTGTCAAGGTATTCAAAGAAGAATAAAAAGATAAGAAGAGGGTGAAAGTTGTTTGTTCTGGAATGGTCAGTATGCGATATAAATATTACATCTTTTGTATGGTGAGTGACAGCTGTCTCATCAACCTCTCCTGAAGTGAAAAGAAGTGACATTTCTCTGAAAGAGGGTCGAACAGCGCATGGAAGGCGATGACAGAGGGAGGATAGGGTAAGGTTAAACAAAAATCAATGGGGGAAGAACAACAAAAGCTTGATGTTATTGAAAATCAAGAAAACCACATGAAGCAATAACTGTAGATAATGTGAGCATCATGATGAACACTCATAGGTTCATATATAGTTTTTTAGTTTGATGATTCCACAGTTAAATACAATAATTGATTAATTGGAAGCAGCCCTTTCCCATTGACCCAACACCCCACACCCTCCTGGGAATCAGGATGGAGGTGTGGAATTTCACACATTCTTGAAAGACACATTGATGAAAAAGGATTTATTCTGCTAATTCTTTTTTACTGGGAGCCAACAGCTCTTCTCAATCTGAATGATAAAAGAAACCAATTAACAGCAAAGAGAGGGCTGAAAATAAATGGGCAACCTGACTACTTCCTGAGGACTCGAAGCTATCAGTAACAGATACATCTAAAGTGTATCTGCACAACCCTCCATCCATGCTGGGCAAACCTTTTCAGTATGTAATTGCTAAGCCTTATGCTTCTCTGGCTCATTTAAAAACCTTGAATTCCCTTTTGTTACTTTGGCTGATGACACTGATGTCTCCAAGGTGTAAGTGCCTGCTGTTTGTTTCCAAAGCAGCTTGATTCCATGGGTTGAAAGGAATATTGATTTTAAGAGCTGCCTGTTTTATTTACACAGGCAGCCCAGAAACTGACAGGTTCAAACTGGATAAGATTCCCCCTAATGTTGCACTCTTCAATACCTCCTTGGACAAACAAATCCAATAAAACGACTGCATCTTAATTTTCTAGGGAAAGATACTACTAAAAGGAAAGTGTTATTTGGATTGTAAAGTATATTCCACCTGGGCACAAATCTTGTACTTCCTTATCAAATGCCTCAGAAATATTACTTGAATACAACCATAGTGCTGCAACTGAAATTTTCAGCAAATGCTTTTTCTAGTCATTTCAAGTAATGTGGAATCCCAAGGAATTGGAAACAGTGGAATGACATATTATAGAAACAGCATTGTCAGAAGTGAGTACCTGCTTATCACGATGAGTAGGTCAAAAAGAAATAGGGCAAGTTCACACATTCATGTTCATCATGTAATGGTTCCAACATCAACAAGAGAAATGAATATAGAATACATTTTGAGTTATGTATGATAGTATTCAGAGATTGTCTTTCATCAAAGCTTCCAGCAGGAAAGAAATGGAAGGCCATGAAGGCCAGTGAATTTGTTATAAACTATTACATGTACAACTGTGCATGGTTTTGTATATAGAAACAACATTCAATGATGTCTCCACAGAATATTCACAGAACATTAAAAAGGCCCTATCATTGTTCTGTAAAAACTAGGGAAAAGATATACAATGCTATGGTTTTCAAATATGCATATGGTAAATGATGGAAATCATAAAATATTGGTTCAGAACATTAGAGAGAGGCTTTGGGCTGAATTGATAATGAATCCGAGATTCTTTGGCATTTGTGGTAGCACTGGCTTTGAGCTGCTGAGGGAAAATAACAGTCTGTCTGAATATATCCATCCAGATTTTTGGCTTCCAACCAAATCGATGTTCACTGCCAGGGTTTATAACCACAATTTATGGATCTGTAGTTTTCAGAAGGATGGATGCACCATAAAGGAATTTCTTTCTTTCTTTCTTTTTGGGGGGGGGGGGGGGGAAGAACACTGGAAAAAACAGACAAAATTCACTGGGAAAAGAAGAGACAAAAAAAGGAAATTGCAAAAGAGACAAAGGGAGAAATTACTTTAAAACCCTTTTTATTTTTTAAAAAATCAACATACAGCTTCTATTTGCAAAACAAGGGTCACTTGAGGGAGATCTTGTTAGTAGTGCTAGAATGAAATGGTCACTTTGATTTCCCAAAGTGAATATGAATAACTTGCTTCAGAGAGAGGGGGAAGCACCTGCTTCTACATTTATGACCTTTAGAAGCTGTCTTCTAAAACAGAAGTAAGGATACACAAAGGGGATGAATGGAACAATAAATTGCCCAACAGTAAATCAAAGAAACATATAGAACTCTCAGCTACTCAAAGAAAAAAAATCAATGTTTACTGATAACAAACAAGATAATACAGAAAAGAGGGTGAATGATCTTATAGTGTCATTTCTTATTGTTCTTTCTTATGTCTTCTTGGGACAACATTTATTTATGGAACTGAAAGATGAGTTGTCCTAGAAAGAAAGAAAGAAAGAAAGAAAGAAAGAAAGAAAGAAAGAAAGGAAGGAAGGAAGGAAGGAAGGAAGGAAGGAAGGAAGGAAGGAAGAAGCAATGGGAGATTCTTGATTTTTTTTCAGGTTAGTGAACTGCAGTATTTGTCTGAAGGAGCTCAAAATAGTTTTACAGACAAGAAAACCCATAGATGTTTTGGGCTAGAACTCCCATAAACTTCAGATAGGAACTGAAAAATGTCTGAGAGCTCTTCCACCCAACCATATAACCCAGAATAGCAGAAAATCCCACAACATCTGCTTTGAACTGGATTACCTGAGTCCACACTGCCATATATTCCATTTCAAAGCAGAAAATGTGGGATTTTATTCAGCTGTGTGGAAGGGGCTTGGTTGTCTGCCCCAATAACAGTAACCTATAGCTGTCTTTTTGTTGTTCTTTTTTTGGCCTGAAACACAGTAGTTGCATCTTAATTTTACTCAGCAGCATCTCAAAATAGTTATTACAATGAGGAATATAGCAACTATGACAACATCCTCACAGTCCATCAAAACTATATAGTCTACAGATGTTCAACACCTAGAACTTCCTTAGTAACTATCGCCAGACAAGATTGATTAAGACATCAAGAAGACCTGACAACCTCTAATTGACCATAACCATTTTAGGCAAAAAAGAGTAGATATTAGGGTTGCCACTTTTTGGTATAAAAAATAAGGGACATTAACCTAAAAATACAGGATTTTTTTTGCAAAATTCTGGGCCAAAATACGGGATGTCCCGTACGATACGGGACAGTTGGCAACCCTAGTAGATATATTCCTTATAGTAAAACAGGAGCATTACAGAAAGAAATTGGATGTTCAGTTTGTGGGGGCAAAGGTTCAAGACACACATACTGTACACTTATAACTTACTAGATGTACCTGCCATGCGTTGCTGTGTTCAAACTTCCCTCCCTCTTTCTCTCCTCCTTCCTTTCTCTCCTTCCTTACCTCCCTCCCTCTTTTTCTTTCCCTTCTTCTTTCTTCCTTCTCTACCTGTTTCTTTCCTCACTTCCTTTGCTTTTTGGTTCCATACTTCCTTGTATCTTTCCTTTTTTCCTTCTCTCCCTCTTTCTCTCTTTCTTTCCTTCCTTCTCTTCTTCCCTTCTTCTTTCCCTCCCTCCCTCCTTCCTTCCTTCTTTCCTTCCTTCTTTATTTACAGTATTTCTACTCCACCCTTCTCAACCCCCCCCCGGGGGGGGGGGGCTCAGAGCAGCTAACAAAGGCAGCAAATCGATGCCTAAATAATGCACAAAATAGACATAAAACATACAAAATCAAAACAGTAGCAATTAATTAAAAACAAAATTATCCAACAATCAATTAAAATAACAGTAAAAACAATGTTCAATCCACACATCCAGTTGCTAGAGCAGTAAAACCATGTCCTCATCTCTGTCGTCAAGCCTTCCTTCCTTCCTTCCTTCCTTCCTTCCCCCTTTCTCTTTGTGTATATGTGTTTTGTGTGTGTATATATGCATATACGTGTGCATATATTTGTGTATATGTGTGTGTTTGTGTATACATGTGGTTTTGTGCATGCGTTGTAATGTATTTTTTGTTTTTTGGCTTTTAAAGTGTGCTTTTCAATGTTTTATGAGTGATGATAATTCATTGGCCTCATATGTGTATTGTGTCCACATTTGGTGCCAATTTATCCAGTGGTTTTTGTTATGTTAATCCCACAAACTAACATTACATTTTTATTTATATAGATTATTGTTGAGATATACAAAAGTAAACAGTAGGTGACAACCAGATGTGTAAACTAGCAACAAAGTAGGTTCTGATATGTAGATTGAAATGAGTGTACAGTCTGGGACTATGCAATTATGGTACTATGATCATTATTTAACATCTGAATTATGGAAAGCTAGGTTTAGTAATCTGGTTAGATAAAGAGACCTCTAGCTGGGAATTCTAAATAACCCTCATTAAAATGCAAATCCCAGTATACCATAGGGCTGAACCATGGCAGTTAAAGTGGAATCATAGCATGGTGTCTGTTTGTTTGTTTTGTTTATTTGTAATGCAATACACCTGTTTGGGTTGCTCCTGACACAATAAATAAATAAGTAGCAGGGTGTCAATAGGACCTTGGATTCTAATCTAATTGAAGACTCAGAAACCTAGTCAGTCAGATGGATCAGAGAAGGCATAGGAAAATATATGCATATATGTTTGTAGTTTAGACCTATAGGTAAAATAGAGATGTATGTTGTATAGTTTGATATGTAATTATTGTTAGATATGTGTCATAGTTGAGCCACGACAGTATGTCTGTGTTTATGTGTGCATAAGTATTGCTGTTGTTTTTATTATGTGTTTTTCTGTTAAAACTTTCAATTAAAAATATTGAAAACAATGTAAAATGCAGGTGAATATCCTGTCCGTATAAGGTCAAATGCCAGGGCTGCTGCTACCATTAGAAAGAGTGAGGCAACCACATAAACAGCTCATATTGGGTGTCATGAGAGCAAATAGCTAGCAATTTAATCTATTACTTTTATATTTTGAATGGCAGGCAAAGTGTGAGGTACCTGTGAGGTTTTCTGAATCTCCACTATCTGAGGTAAGAAAATGTCTTGGGCTGGCCCTGTACCCTTTCTCCTTGACATCTGCTTTTCATTGTTAAGATTTTTTAAGGAGGCAACATTGATGCACACATAGACCAATGTCTGAACTATGGAAGCTCCATAACAGAAGCTTCATGTCAGAGCTTAATCATGTGTTTTGACCCTCCATTTCCATTTAAATGTCTGAAGGCAGAGTTCAAGCCATTCAGAGTTCTGATTGAGGTATTTTCCTAGAGGAAATGTATTCAATTTTTCCAGGGCCTGTGGAGATGGTGTGCATGAAACTAGTTTGTGACAAGGGAGGGACAAGGCAAGCAGAAGACATTGGGGTCTAAGAATGCATCTATATTGTAAAATTAATAGTTTGACATCACTTTAACTACCAGGACTCCTGGCATCTATAGTTTGACGAGGCAGCAGCATTCTGGCAGAGAAGACTAAAAGCCTTGTAAAACTACAACTCACAGGATTCCGTAGCATTGAGACATGGCAGGTAAAGTGGTGTCATGCTGCATTAACTCTACAGTGTAGAAGCACCCTGAATCAGACAAATTGTCCATCCTGTTTCCTCAGGGTTTCCTCTGAGTGCGCAGTCAGTACACTGTCAGGACGGAGCCCAAAGGAGCCTATTCGGAAGTAGCCAAGCATCATATGATGGGCTCTGGTGGACTCATCCCAGTAGTGTGCTGGCAGCACACAGACAGAGAAAAAATCCCATCTGATGAGGTGGTATGGTAGACAAGCCAGTCCAAGACAAAAACTGAGAGCCCCCTCCTGTTCAAAAGGTTGAACTTTGATGTAAATTGCTATAATACGGTATAACATTTCTATGTACACAGAAAACTATTCCTGTCCATTAAAGGGGGAATGCTTATTTATTATCAAGTAGATATGGAATTGACCTCTCTTCTCCACCTATAGGAAACACCGGCTTTTCTGGACAGATCATTTTTACTGCATAGAAGACTCTGCAAGGTTGCTGATAATTTTTGTTTTCTTGATTTGTAATGACAGCAGTCTTAACTAATGTACAGTAACTGAGATGATTTTGATACAGATAAATAAATCCCTACATTCATAATACTTACATAAATGTGAGATATGTGTTAGTCGCCAATAACTTTCTCCTGCTCTGATAGTAATCTCAGCAGGAAATAAATCTAGCTCCTATCAAGCCCAATTCCAAAACCTTTCCATTTCCACAGTACTTTTCACACCCCTTCCTCTTTTTCATCACACTTTTAAGAGATAGAATGGAAAGATTTGGGATGCTTATGTGTTTGGGGGTAAGGACTGGAAGCACAATGGAGGTCCAAATCTATTGGGATCATTTTACAATAAATTGAGTTTTTCCCCAGTTTGGGAAGGGAGAATAGCTTGCCTTATTTTGATCCCATGCAAATAGGGCCTGGGGGAGTTCACCTAATTTCTACCACAGAGTGCTTTGGAAACTCTCCTGAATTTCAAAAGCAATTTGTCATGCATGGTGGATTGCAATTAAAAAAACACAAATCTAAACCCTGCTGTGTGTTCCAAGTGAGTCATGCAGTTCTTTGGACTGTGGCCATAGGCAGTATTGTGTACTTCCCTTCCTCCTCCCAGCTTTGACTCCAAAATGTTGTGCTTACACTAACAGACATGGAATAATTTGCTCTTAATTTCCAGCTCATATGTCATATAATTGTTATATTTTCCATATTTTCAACTTTTGATCTGGGATAGGATATAAAGTTAGTGTCAGACCTATGAGTCCTTCTACCCCAGAATGTACCTATGTAAAATCATCTCGATCAAACAGCCCTTCTTCATATGGCTACTTCATCAAGAACAAAACTATACAGGAATCCTAGCCTGTTGTTGTTGTTTCATCTCCCCCAAAGGTGATTCAAACATAAAAGCATCAGCAAAGCCATTTAAAATAAACAAATATACGAACATTAAAACAGGATTAAATATAAACAGTATTAAACAAATTAACAGCTAGAAACCATTGAAACAAATTCAAAGTTAAAAACTACAGCGCCCCCTGAATTGATCTTTAAAACCTTTCTATTTGAAGAAGTGTATGTACCCTCCCATGGCAAAGACAGCTTTCAACTCTAATTCCAACTAATTGCTAGGTTTGCATGGAACTAGTAGCAAAGCTCCAATTCTGTAACAAAAGCTTAGAGTGAGCTAAATATCCCATAATATATACAAAATGGATCAATTCTCACATAGAGGCAGTTAAATCTGCTTTCCCTAGAATACATCCTAAATACAAAAAAGGTTTATCAGCTAAGAGCATAATAAATTTTTGCCAGGTTCCAATATCCAATTCAGTTGACCCAGTCCCAGTTTCACAAGTATGGCAGATATTTTTCTATTTGAAAAACAAACAAACTGGTGTTCATTGAGAAAGAAATAAAGCTGGTTCTTAATTCATTATCCAATGTCATCAGTTTTAACATAAATCAAAGAATTCAATCTGAGAAGATAAAATAACTCAACCAGACACCTGGGTTTGTTTTTTTTTTTTGGTCAGTGATGGCCCAAGGAAAGGAAAATTCAGGATGTGTGTCATACTTCTTTGAGAACCCTAATTGTTTCCCCTATTTCAGTCACTTTTTAGTTAGAGGGAATTAGCATTTTGTGTAGAGTTTTGTGGGGATGGAGGTGTCAGCCTAGACAGCCACTTTCCCTTTAAAGCCTCCCTCTCCCTGCCCCTTTAAGAATCCCCCCCAAGGGCGGAGCCTCAAGTAAAACCCTTCTTGTTCTTTGGAAAATCAGTCATTTTACACATGGATTTTTAGAAATGCTTTTAACCTGTAAATTTTAACTGCTATTGTATTGTTTATTGTTGCTGTGCTGTAAGTTGCTCAGAGCACCCGGTGGAGGGCGACTAATCAAGTCATAAAGATGATGATGATGAAGGTGAGAAGAGAGGAGGGCTAGGATGATCCACACAATAGCACGTCACAAACGGAGCCACATCAGAGTCAAGTCAGAGTTATTACAAAATCAATTAAAATATCAGAATCACTCAAGAGATAGACAGACACGCATGCAACCAATTCACCTTCCAAGCAGTTAGATAGCATGGGGGAAGAACAACGTGAAAGCTGCTTTTTGCACTGTATCTCCCTTTAATCCACTGATTCTCAAAGTGGGCGGTACTTCCCCCTGGTGGGCGGTGAGGCAATCCAAGGGGGCGGTAGGAAGCTCAGGGGAATTTTTTTTGGGGGGTGAACCCCTTTAAGGGGGCGGTGAACGATTGGCCATTTAGGAGGAGTTGCGCAGCCCTCTTCTTTGGTCCCACCCCCTTTGCTTTGACCTGCATATTAGATATTTGGATTAGAATTCGTAAGAGTCGCAAAATTATTTATGAAGTAGCAACAAAAATATGGTTGGGGGTCACCACAACATGAGAAACCTTATCTAGGGGTCATGGCATTAAAAAGGTTGAGAACCACTGCATTAATACATATATCTTTCTGTTTAATTGCTATTAAATTTTAAAAAAATTATTTCTAGGGGGGCAGTGAGTATTTTTTTTCTGGAAAGGGGGCGGAAGGCCAAAAAAATTGGGAACCACTGCTTTAATCTCATGTAGTCTTGAGGCCAGGGGTCATAATTCAAAAAGTAACCTTCCCAACGTGTGGAAAATTCAAATTGTTTCCTTCTGGTATGGTAAAATATGACATATTAATTATTTGACAATTTGCTCTCTTTTAGTTTAGTTGATCATCATGTTCAGCCTTTCCTTTCCTATTGATAGCGTCAAATCTATTTGGTGATAGTTTGGCCTTTCAAATGCACACAAAATGCACACAGGTAGATGACACTGTGTTTTGTTTTATGGCTTTAACTACTGATGTACTGTATATACTGATTTTAATGACTATGTAATGGTTTTAATGTTTATATGTGATGTGGATTATATTGTTGTATGGATTATATTTCTGTATTATGGTGTAGCGGCCTGTAGTGCTGAGTCCCCCTTCAGGAGTGAGAAGCGACGAAGTACAAATGCCATAAATAAATAAATAAATAAATAAATAAATAAATAAAAAAAATGCCTTGGTACAAAATTCTCTCTAGTTTTATGCTCCTCGCAAAGTTTTTTTTTCTGACAGAAACTCCTTTACTTTGTCACATAATAGATCACGAGGGCATTTGACATACACGAAGGACAGCAGTAAGGGATGCTGATGGGATAGAGTGGAGATGTAAACTTTCTGAAAATTTGAAAGCCATGGAAACAAGAATTTTTTTCCCTTTGTTATGGGAGGAACAATAGAACCATTCAATAAAATTAAGAAAATGTGAGTCTAACAGTCAAGGAAAAATCAAATAAGCAGTAAGAATAGAAGAAAAGCAATGACAATTATAGTTTCCCGTGGTTCTGCTTAATGTCAAGCAGACATAACACACCCATTCCCAGAAAAAGAAACCAGGACCAGGAATTACAGTGGTCTGATCCTGTACATCAGGAAGGATAACCAGCACTTTTTTCTTCTAATATGCCAAATACTGGTACCATATTTATGCCCATTGGCTCCTACATTTGTTTCTTTTCTGGAAACTCATTATGGAGTGGTGCCAATGAACCATGTTTTATGCAATTTTACATAAAGGTCTATCTTCTACATAGATTGCAGAAATAAGTAATGGGAAATAAATATATGAACACTTTGTATTAAACATATTATTCATAATTCTGAAACAAGACATTACACAATCATTTTTAATTTTTTTTCTTTTTGGAAAAACAATGCTTTGTTAAAAAAACTCAGCAAAGTAACTCAGCAAATGAATGGAAATCTTCCTTGTCTAAAGCCCCATTGTGTAAGGTAATAGTAATGTCTGATAACTCACAATATAAGACAATTCTACAGAAAACAGTAAGGTTAAATGTGGTGTAAAATTCTTTGGGTAGTGCAACGATAGTTTCGAGAATCAAACGTCAGTTTGGCTAATACATTTAGCTGTTGCTTAATCCAGCGTATGTGAAAGGGGGGTGGGTGAGTTGGCAAGACTTCTAGAATTCTTGTCTCCGCTAGAGCATTCAAGAACACTTAAATAAACTGAACCAGAAGCTTCATAATTTTCCTTCAAGAGGCAAAAGCTAAAAGAAAAAAAGTTTATTGTGAAATAATTAACATTCTCTTTCTAAGATGTAGAATAAGTTGAACACACCACATCCCCAAATTTCACAGATACTCTCAGTTATACTTTCCCAAATGGCAGTTAATTGGAACCTGATAAATTTTTATACTGTTCATAAATAAAAAGTAACAAACACAAGCAGACCCTTAATTACTATCATTTCCAGTGTCATTATTTCACTTGTCAAAAAACATGGTAGGAAGACCAAACAGAAGTAGTTTGGAAGGCTGATGTCATCATTCTAATATAGATATATTTCATAGTCCATGTTTCGTTTCCTGGAAAAATATGGCTATGTGGGGGGTTAGATCAAACATTTTCCTCACATGCCTTCTTTTAAAAAAGCAATGATTTTCCCCTCCTGTTACAAAGACCAGATGACCAGTCATGAAATAACAAGCCATATATAGAAAATTAGGCCACTTTATATAACTTAGAACCTATTTGAGTTATGCCTGGGAATGAGCGAACGGGCAGGGGAGCAATCTGATGTGGGTCTGTCTGAGTCCAAGTGTCAATGTGTGACCGTCTCGGACTCTGTTGGATGAAACACCTTACTCTGAGGGAAATCCAATGCCATAGGTTCTTCACCCTGGAAGGTAAACATAGGGTGCTCACTCTCACGTCACAGGAGTTTGCAAGAGAAAGGGTAGGCACAATTCCCCAGGTCACAGGACCAAAAGAGGTCATTCCTGAGCCACACTCTTCACCAAAGGGGTAGCAAAGTATACTGTACACCAAATTCCTACATTCTTTCCATGATTCCTGCCAGAGGCAGCCTATTTGCAGATATAACCCTTGTGCAATTGGCAAAATTCCCCTAATAGATTATAGGGTAGGTAAAATAAAATAAAATATCCAGATAAATCAAACTGGCCTTAAATATTCCACAGGTTTATCTCCTGCCCATGTTGCCTCTTGATGCCAAATGCCTTTTACACAGTTCAAGGAAGCCATTAAGGCATCCCCTTTACCCCACAGCACTGTTCACCACATGGTCTTGGGCATAAAAACTTGGTAGTAATGATATTGATAGCTAGGGCAATCCTAAATTTTATATAATGTTTTTCTGCAATGTGGGATTTTCTTCTACTGCATTATCAAATATTATCATCATGTCATCTCATGATATATCATCTCATATGAATGTTGTAACACTGTTTTTTTTAAAAAAAATTTACATTGTCTTTAATTAAATTTAATGTTCAATGTTTTAAGTTTATAAATTGTTTAATTGCTTTAAAAACTGTGTTTATATCAAAGCTTTTGTATATTTTTTTTACCTGTGTTGTTTTTAAGTATGTTATTAGCTACCTTGAGTCGCATTAGAAACAGGCTAGAAATGAAAATAATATCTATTATTATTGTTTTTGTCTAAAATAGGATATCCTCAAATTGGTCATTTGGACTTCTACAGATTGTTCAGACTTGATACGTTCTCAGATCCACTTATTTGCCTTTTGCACAGTCCATGGTATCTGCAGGACTCTCAAATAGTTCATTTCAAATTAGTTGATTTTCTCCCTGTCAACTTCCTACATGGTATAGCATTAAGAACCATACATATAAATTGGAAATACTAGAATGTGGGGGATCTTATTTTTAATGATACATCTTCATGTTTGACAGTGTTATCTAGTTGCTTCATTTCTCCTTTTCTAAATTCTTGTTAGCTTTTATTTCTTGACAGTGGTCTTAATTTTGATTTATGTGTGAGTCAGGGAATAGAGCAAACATAGTGTACTGGTTTGAGTATTGGACTGTGTCTCTAGAGACCCGGGTTCAAATCTTTACTTGGCTATGAAGGCAAGAGGGAGGCAAGAGGAAGCCTCTCTTTGAACAAATTTTGCCAGGAAAACCTTGAGAAAGGCTTTCCTTAGGATCACCATAAGTCAGAAATGATTTGAAGGCACATAATAACAACTTATAGTGAGTATGTAAATATTGTCATGTCTTCCTCATTTACTATTAAGTTATATAAATAACCTGTGCTTATTATTATTATTATTTCATTTTTATTACTTTTGTCCCATTTCAAGATTTTTTATTTCCTGTCAGGAGTGACTTGAGAAACTGTAAGTCGCTTCTGGTGTGAGAGTATTGGCCGTCTGCAAGGACGTTGCCCAGGGGACACCTGGATGTTTTACCATCCTTTTAGGAGGCTTGTCTCCTGTCTCTGCATGGGAAGCTGGAGCTGACATAGTGAGCCCTACCTGCTCTCTCCCTTGATTTGAACCTGTGATCTGTCAGTCTTTAGTCCTGTCGGCACAAGGGTTTAAACCATTGAGCCACCAGAGGCTCCTCCAACATTTAAGTAAAATCAAATACTGTATTATTATTTTACTGGAGACATCCATTTGTTTTAGACTAAAACACAGTTTTTCATAACTTGAACAATCAAAAGCAAAAGCATTATTCAGAGTGTGAAGAGCATCTATACACATATAAAATCCCTAAACAGTTCTGGCCCAGCTTACCTGTCTGAACAGATCTTCTCCTATGAACCGCCTAAGAGATTAAAATAATCGGGAGAGGCCCTGCTTTCAGTCCCACCACTTTTGCAGGCATGTCTGGTGGAAACGAGAGACAGGGCCTTCTCAGTGGTGGCCCCTTGTCTGTGGAGCACCCTTCCCAGTGTTATTAGAGCACCTCCCTACCTCCTGGCCTTCAGAAGGAAAGTGAAATCCTGGTTCTGGGGTCAAGCTTTTGGAGATTAATTTCAGTGCAGTAATAACTATGAAATATGTGAAATGACGCTTGGAACGGTCCCAGATTACGATTGTGGATGGCATGGTTTTAATAGTGATTATAATGTTATATGTTTTAATGTGGATTTAAATTCTAATTTTATATTTTAACTTAAATATATTTAATAGTTTGTTGTCTAAAGGCATCAAACAGTTGTCATATATAAGGCTGCCTTGAGTCCCCTTTGGGGTAGAGAAAAGCTGGATATAAATAGAGTAGATAAAATAAGTAAATAAATAAATACTGTACATATGTAAGTGAGATCACAGAAAATGCACACAACACTGATTGTGACAACTACATTATCAACTCTGTGCATATGTCAAACTCTTTTTGTTAACACAAACATTATGACACTAGATAAGTGTATTAGCACTTGAATGGTGACAAAAAAACTTGCTTTCCTAATTCAAACCTCTAGACATAGGCTGATGCTTCTCAATACAGCCCATTAACCCAACAATAATTTATTCTACATCCTTTTGACTCATGTAGAAGACCTAAGGATGTAATATCCACAGATTTATTTATTTATTCGTTGGGTTTTTTTTACTGCAATATTTACATTCTGCCCTGGAACTCTGGATGGGGTACATACAATAAACCAGTGGTTCTCAACCTTTCTAATGCCGTGACCCCTAAATCCAGTTCCTTATGTTGTGGTGACCCCCAACCATAAAATTATTTTCGTTGCTACTCATTTTATTACTAATTATTTAATTATTTAATATTAAATGCAATTATTTATCAAGTGTGCTGCTATGGCTGAGTTCTCTGGCTGAATCAGTCTGCAGTGCCTTTCATGTTCCTTGATTCATGTTTTGGGAAATGCTGCTTTTGGCGATCCCTGTGTAGACTTGTGTACAGCTGCATGTTATACGGTAGACTCCTGCAGAGGTCCTGCAGATCCTCTCACCTCTGCAGGAGTCCACCATATACCATGCAGCTGTGGACAAATCTACATAGGGACCGCCAAACGCAGCACCCAAACATGAATCAAGAAACATGAAAGGCACAACAGACTAATTCAACCAGAGAAGTCAGCCATAGCAGATGAACCAACTTGGACACAGCATATTATTTGAGAATACAGAAATGCTCGGCCACTCTAACAACCACCATGTTAGACAACACAGAGAAGCCACATGAAGTAAATGGAAATTTTGAACAGAAAGGAGGAAAGCATGAACATGAACAAAATCGGGCTACCAGTATTAAAAACTGTAAAATCAGGACAGTAAAAAAACCACTCTGAAAACAGGGGAATTCCAGACATGAAACAATCAAGGCCAGCTAACATCTCCCCCAGGCAGGAATCTGCCAAGCCTTGAAGCTGCAAAGCTTTACAATGCTAATCAAGGTGATTAATTCCAACATTAACACTTGCTTCCAACAGACGAGTGTTTTTTTCCCACCCTGGACACCATTCCACAGAAATATAAACCTCCCCTGCCTAGTTTCCAACAGATCCCAACAATCTCTGAGGATGCCTGCCATAGGTGTGAGCAGAATGTCAGGAGAGAATGCTTCTGGAACATGGCCAGACAGCCTGGAAAACTCACAGCAACCCAGTAATATAAATATCTGATATATATGGTGTATTTCCATTGTTACAAATTGAATATAATTAAAGCATAGTGATTAATCACAAAAACTATACTTAGGCCCTCCAGGTGTCTGGACTTCAACTCCCATAATTCCTAGCAGTTAGGAGTTGTGGGAGTTGAAGTCCAAAACACCTGGGGGGCCCAAGTTTGCCCAGGTCTGGGCTAAGGTCACCTGGAGAGGCAGCCCTTCCTCTTTCAACTCTGGGGGCGCTCCCTTCCTCATTTCTTCCTCCCAAAAACAAAAGCACAACACGAAGGAGGAAGAGGAAAAAGAGAAGAAGGGGGCATCAAAAGCAGCTGGGTGCTGCTCTACTCCACGAATGCCACTGGTAGCACGGAGCCAGCAGCAGCCTCCCTTCTTCCCTCCCTTTCTCTCCCTCCCCCCCAACGCACGGGTGGATGGGTGGCTGGCTGCAGAGTAGACACCGGGGTGCAACCTAGATTTAGGAACCCTGGGGAGGGGAGGGAACGGGCGGAAAGATGGAAGCACGGAAGGAAAAAAGGAAGGAAGCAAGGAGAAAAAGGGGGGGGAGAGAGAAGAAAGGGAAGTAATTGAATGGGAGGAAAGAAGGAAATACTGCGCCCTGGGGGAAAACAAAAGGGGCATTTGTCGTCGGGGGATAAGGAAGGGAGGGCAATGTTCAGAAGTAAACTTTGCCCAAACCCTGCAGCCCCCCCCCACACCTTAAAAACAAAACAAACCCACCTGGGAAGCAGAATGAGACTCAACCAAGGCGCAACTCTTAAACCATACACAAAAACTGTCAGGAGAAAATGCTACTGAATGAAACATGGCCATACAGCCTGAAAAACTCACAGCAACTCAACCAGGTCTCTGCCTCGAGGGTTTCAGGGAAAGAGGAGCAGAGAGGAAGTCAAAAGGACTCGAAAGAAAAGGGGCACAGTGCATCAACACCTTCCCTCTCTCCCTCCTCCTCCTGGGGAGACCCTCCATTGTTGCATGTAGCTCCAGTCCCCACGGCCTGGCTGCGGGGAGGAAGGAGCAACGGGCCATTCACTCCTCCACCCCACACACACACTGACTTTTCGTGCGGTTTTTTTGGTGCTTTGCCTGCCCCGCAGCCTGCAGGGAAGGCAGGGAGGAGGGCTCCTTCATTCCCTCCCTCTGCACCTAAAGGCCACCTAGTCTGACCTCCTTCTGCCCATGCAAGCTGCTATATCGATCTGCCGGCTTGGCTTCTTCCTTTGTCGCCTTAGCCTCCCACATGCCCTTGCTGGCCGGCAGGAGCGCGAGCGAGGCGATGCACGAGGCCTTGCGCGAAGGAGCCCTCTGAGCTCGGCAGGGGGTGAGGGACTTTGCTTCTAAGCTTTTCCTCCTCCTGACTTCCTGCAGCCCTGTGGGAACAGGAGGTGGAGGAGCTGACCTGGACTGCCTGGCACAGGGGCTGGCAGCCATTGTGAGGAGGCACAAGGGGCGGGGCCAACCAAGGCACCTTCGCGACCCCCAGAAAATGGCCCTGCGACCCCCCTGGGGGTCGCGACCCCCAGGTTGAGAACCACTGCAATAAACAGTCTTCAAATTCAAACCGTGTGTGTGTGTGTGTGTGTGTGTGTGTATCTATCTATCTATCTATCTATCTATCTATCTATCTATCTCCAGCCACAGGGTAGCTGTGATTACTAGGCCCCAAAATTTTTGGTGAAGTGCATTTTAATTTGGTACTTTAATTAATCCAAAGTGATGAAAAACCAAGTCTCATAGGCCATATCTTGATTGCCATAGCTAAAAAGACCATGTTCTATTTTATACTACAGTGGGTCCCTGATATCTGCAGGGATTTGATTCCAGGACACCATCACAGATATTAAAATCCAGTATACTTAACTCCCCTTATATACAGTGGTGTAGTAAAATGGAGTCCCTGATATAAAATTCAGGGGAATTCTTTTTTTAAAGTAGTTTCAAACCATGGATGACTAAATACATGGATCCAGAATCCGAATATATGCATAACTGACTGTCCATAGTTATGGTGCTTTGATTGAACTTTGCACGAACAACTTCCTATGGAATCCTGGAATTTGTAGTTTAGGGGGACAGAATTCCCAGCTAGAGATAAAGAATTAGACAGAATTCCATAGGATGTTGCCACAGCAGTTGAAGTAGAATCATAGTGCTATCATTGTGCAATGTGAAAGGGATCTAGAGTGACTGATACATTACATAGCCTAGCAGATGTTGGACTGCAGCTTCTATCAGTCTTAGCCAGTGTAGCCAATTGTGAGGATTGCTAGAAGTTGTTATGCTGCAACATCTAGATAACCCTATTTTACCTAATCCTAGTTAACTACACAGAAAAGGTCCAAAGTAGCACAAAATATTCACAAAATCAGCTGCTGACTGAAACTTGTCAGTGTGACCCATGAATGCCGTTGTGTGAAACCCCTTTTGAGGAAGAATGCTCTGTTCTCATGATGAACCATCAGATTAATGTTTTTAAAAAACAACTACTTCATGGGCAGGAGAAGAGAATCCCTTCTTGTGTCTTGTGATTTAGACATTAGTAAAACAAACTTAGCATGTGATAGCTACTGAAACAACATGCCTCTTGATCTGACATTTGGGATTTGAATTACAAAAGTTGCAGACCCTTTTGGAAGTAGTGATTAATTAGTTGCTGCTTTTATGAAAAGGACAAAAAGCTTTTTATCATCTGCAAATACATGGCATATCTTTCAAGTTCATTGACCCTTCTTCTTCCTTGTTGACACCTATAAAAAAATGCTAATCAGGGACTTGCAAGACCCAGTAGTAACAAAGCCAGGCTCAGACATCTAGAGGCTCCAGCCAACAGCTTTTCCCTCAGGTTTACTCATTTCCCTCAGGAAATGCCTACTAGTGTATCAAAGGTAATTGCTAGCAGGCAGCTGTTTGTCTCTACAGCGTGGGGATATAAACCCAGCAGGAAGAGAACTGAATTGTTATTTCTGAAAGTGACTGGAAGCTCGGTTGTGTGTATGATCTTAATGGATCCTCAAGACTATTGAACAAACAGGGGAAGCTTTGACATCTTTGTTTTACTTTTCTCTATGGACACCATATCCACCACTTTGAGCATGGTCTCCTGGGAGAGGTCCTCCTCACCCTTTAAAGAAACAATGGATAATTTTCCACTGTGGTCTGTTGAGCAAAGAAAGAGGCTTCTCAACAGAAAATGTTTTGCTTCAGTTTGAACTAAGATATTTCTGGTTCATGTTTCTTGCATGCTTGTGAAAAAAATGTCCCCTTTTGCCCAATCTGTAAATGCATTTAAAATTCACACAGGGAAGTGCTAGGGTGGCCAGACTAAACAAATGTAAAGGTCTCCTGGTGCATTTAATGGTTATGTACAAGAGGCAATTTAAGCAGGTGCTGCCTATCACTCAAACAAAACACCTGCTGAAATTCCCTTGGCCTCACAAACATTAAACATTACAATAGCCCCCTCCCTATTTTCAGTCTGGCAACACCAACTAGAATACTAGATGGATAGGAGAAAACCATATCTTGTGTTTTATTTATACTCTTTATTATTGGCCAAAACTTATGTTGTACGTACGAAAGACATGAACAAGGCACTTCCAAAGATGATGATGATTTCTCCTCTTCCTCTGTCATTCCACAATTTTGCTAACAAAGCAATATCTTTGGAGTTGTTTGGTTTCAGTACAGAGGGGTGGAACCATGCTTACATTTGCTCAGTATAATTGACTAAAATGTATGGGGCTTAAGTTACCGGTAGTTCTTCATTTGCTTGCTTGATTTCAGTCTACCAGTTGGGGGTATAAATATGTGACCATTGGTGGCTTCCATATTTCTAGGGTGATTAGTTTGTTCCAGACTTTGGTCTGAAGCTTAAATGAGGCCACTGTCTTTTTCCCCAAGGATCTGATTCCAGGTTATCTGTTTATTGCAGATTATATGGCAGTGGAGATTCAAATAATCCAGTTCAATGCAAAGAATCTGGGATCAGCTCATGGGATATAAGGACAGTGTAGAAGGGGATTGAGGGCCCGTCTACACAACCATATAACCCAGAATATCAAGGCACAATATCTGATTGAAGTGAATTATCTGAATCCACACTGCCATATAATCTAGTTCAGTGTGGATTTTATACTGCTGTGTGAAAGGGGCCCGAGTTATTCAAGATGCTGAAATTATTTTAGGAATAAGGATTAATATATTTGATAGCGCTGTTCAATTGTGAAATAAACCTAAGGCAAAGTTAACTGCCCACTTATATGGCAGCTACCAGTTGCCACTACAGAATCGGACACATTAAGATGCTACTTCATTGATTAGTGTGTTGTCCCTTTCTCTTACTTTATAAATGTAATCACCTACATTTATGTCACTGACTTTTAATGTAGTTTTGTTTTAATAAAGTATTGATCTCATGGGCCACTTGCCCATTTTTGGGGAAGGATCTGATTCCCATATCTAAGTCAGTTGATCATTGTAAATTTTATTCCAGATAATCTGGATTTTATATGGCAGTGTAGATGAGGCGTAAGCTCTGTATTTTCTGAGAAGAACACCGCCTCGAGTCGCCTTCGGGCTGAGAGGGGCAGTATAAAAGTATAGTAAATAAATAAATAAATAATCTTCAAAATTAAAAAAATACTGATCGTGACAAATAGAAATAAAAATCATCATCTTCATGTTATTCTATATTGGTTCCCCAGGGAAGTTCAAATTAAAATTTGGAATGTTATTCAAGGAAACTGTTTGCAATCTATTTTTTCTAGATCTGTGGAACTTTACAACTGTGGAAATAATATTTTGCAAACAATGAGTTCCCTAACCCTGCCAATTTATTTGCTCCCAACTTGAAGAGCTTTTGGACTACTGTTTCCATAATCCTCTAGCCAACATGATCAATAACCATGACGACTGGGGACCGGGGCAAATTGTAGTCCTCAAAAGTAACTTTTCCAAGCTTTGCATCCAAGCAGTCAAATTTTGCTTTCCCTCATATTTGAGTGGTGAAGAATGTAGAACATAATGTTCTATAAAAAATGAACCTTGTTGGAAGAGATATTTGTTTTACATTGAATCTCAGGCCCCTTCTGCACTGCCATATAATCCAGTTCAAAGTAGATAATCTGGATTTTATATGGCAGTGTAGATGAGGCATTAGATGAGGCTGACAATGGAGACTCAGGTCTCTGCTGTGAGCAGATCTGCTTTTTTCCATCCACGGCAGGCTAGGCGGTTGGCACCCTACCTATCTGGGAAGGACCTGGCTACGGTGATCCAGACAACGGTCATCTCGAGGCTGGACTACTGTAACACCCTCTACATTGGCTTTCCTTTGTTCCTGATCCGGAAGCTCAAGCTGGTGCAAAATACTGCTGCCAGACTTCTTGTTCGGGCTTCGGCAAGATGCCACATTACACCAATTCTGCGGCAATTGCACTGGCTTCCAATCAAGCACCGGGTCATGTTAAAAGTGCTGGTATTAACCTTTAAGGCCTTATATGGTCTAGGGCTTGTGTACCTGAAGGACTGCCTTACCCTCTACACACCCCAGAGATCACTACAGTCTGAAGACCAAAACCTTTTAGAAGCCCCTAACATCCGGACTTACAAACTGTCATCCACCAGACACAGAGCTTTTTCAGTTGTGGCACCGAATCTCTGGAATGGGTTGCCTGAAGAAGTTAGAACCATCCATGACTTGCTCCCTTTCCGGAGGGCTTGCAAGACCTTTCTCTTCAGGCAGGCTTTCGGCGCCGACTGAGGAAGATAATGTAGCTAAAATTGTAGTTGTATTTTGTACCTCGTTTTTGTTGCTGAATTTCTTGAATTTGTTTTAAACCTTTAAAGTGTTTTGTATGTCTTTCGAGTGTGAACCGCCCCGAGCCTTTGGGGAGTGGTGGGTATAAATTGAAATAAATAAATAAAATTAGCTCTGAGAAGAATAATGTCACAGATTCGTTAGTTATGTAAACAAGGCCATTGTGCTAAGGTTCAGTGCCTGTTGGACAGCTGCATGCTCTATCTTGTATAATGCTCCCTCCCACTTTTTTCCTTTTTGAGAGAAGGGAGGAAAAGAAATTTTGCTAACCTGAAATATACTCTCCATCTCCTATTGTGCACTTTCATTCTATTATGGGCCATTAGATAAACATGGTATTCAGCAGTCACTCACTTGTTTATATGTACAGCCACACTGATAATATGCTCTATGTTTAGAAAGAAGTATGTGCGTCATACAGCATGTGGGACATGCTTGTGAATGTCCTTTTTTCCTCCCCAGCAGAAGGATTTTGATCACAATGCCTTCTTTTTAAGGAAAGGGGGGGAGGTGGGAGAGAGAGATTGTTTGTTTTTGCTAGCTTGCTTGCTTCTTGTTTTTAATTTGCTTTTTTTGCATTACTCCTGGAGGCAGCTGCTGGCCTGTAAAAAAAGGAATATATCTCAAGCATCGAAACTCCTTTTCACAGGCACTTAAAATGTACCTTTCAAGAAACTGAAGTTGTTGTCTTGCTCGACTGAGCACATGGTTTTTTTTACATTTATTACATAGCTGCTCCTCAAGCTTAGAAAAGTGACTTTCTGGACTATAAGCACAAGTATCCCCATAGGCAATAGCCACTTGGGGTGTATTCAAAGAGCTATAGTCTAAAATTGTAAGTTTCCAAACTCTGGCACTAGACCCAGACTTTCTGCTGAGTCCAAGCTCTATCTTGTTACATTGGTGAGCACATCTGTAGCTAAACATGTTTGTTTAGACTTGTTCATTACATTCAGACTTTAAATTTTTAGGAGTACTCTTAAAAATCAGTGAATTTTCCATGGACAAGAAGAGCTAATAGAGCTAATAGAGTAAAGAAATGTTTTGCTTTGGTGGGATGATGGTGTTGATAAGAACAGCCTTACCTGTGAGACTATTCACATGCACTTTACAGAGGCATGGCTGACTGGTTATCTCCAACACAGAATGGATAACAGACTCAATGATAGTCTCTACGTCATAGATATGTATGGTTATCCTAAGTGCACGAGAGCTGGATATAGGGATTAATAATTAAATAGTGCCATTAACTTATTAAATGCACTAATATTGGAACCCCATTGTTAGATGTAATGGAAAAATGAATTAAATATACTGTAATGTTGCACCAAGTGTTCGTATTGTTTCTAAATCAAGTCCATGCCTCTGTTCCTTACATCAGTGTTTCCCAACCTTTTTTGAGCCACGGCACACTTTTAACATTAAAAAAATCCGGCGGCACACCACCAACCAAAATGACAAAAAATGACACTCTAACACAGTAAAGAACGGCTGGGGGATGGTGGCCTGCTGGGAGTAGCTGCTGGGAGTGCCGAAGCCAGGGGAGGGGGAGGAGCCAGGCTGCACCATGCCCCACCCCTCCCCTGGCTTCAGCTCTCCCAGAGCTTCTCCAGGCTTGAGGGGGCAATGCCAAGCCAACAGTGGCAGAGCCAGCACAATGCTGGCTTGGCACTGTCTCCTCAAGGCTGGAGAAGCTGTGGGAGAGCTGAAGCCGTGGGGAGGGGGTGGAGCCAGGCTGTGCCATGCCCCGCTCCCCCCCCCCGGCTTCAGCTCTTCCACAGTTGAAGCTGAAGCTGCGCGGAGGAGGAGGGGCATGAACAGTGGACGGGTTTCAGTGGGTGGGGCTCCTCCTCCACACAGCCTCAGTGAGTGAGGGGCGGGAGTCATGGCGGATTGTAGGCTGGCTGGGGAAACGGCCGAAGGAGGTGGCACCCTAGCTTCTTCTTTTTCTTCACCACCGCCTGGCCCTTCCTCCTCCTCCCCCAAGCAGCAGGAGTTCGGCAGGAGGGGGGGAAAGGAAGGGGGGCAGAGAGGTTTTCTCACGGCACAGCAGGAGGTCCGTCACGGCACACTATTGTGCCATGGCACAGCGGTTGGGAAACACTGCCTTACATAAAGGGAAACCCTATGCTAGAGTATTGCATGAACCCTCAAAGTAAAGTATGTGAAACTTCAACTACTCTGCAACAAAATAAACTATGTCACTATGTTTAGTTTTAAACAATTATAGTCACATGTAGTCTAGCAATATAAGACAGAAAAATAATGTTGATTGTAGGCAAATGTTCTTTCTATGTTACAGTTTATGCGAGGCCCAATGTTCTACAGTATAGCCTACAGCAATCAAGACTTATATAATCCGTATTAAATAAGTCCGAGTAGTTCAAAGTTTCAGCTGTATGGATATAGTTGACATTCCATTCTAATCCAATGTAAAATTAAATCAAGATTCCGTTGTGAGCATGGAAACGCCAAGTGCAACATGATATAGTTTACCTTCACCTCTCTGAGTAGTTGGACTGGAGGTTCCAAAGCGTTCCCCAATCCAATTCTGTTCGCATGCTGCATAAATCGGAAATTGCAAGAAAATCTTTGATTTTCCTCAATGGACTTGTAAAAAATGATGCTCACTTGGGAAATCCCGTGGGTGTGAGCCTTACAGTTATTTTCTAAAAGATTGTCGAACAAAAGGAAATTTGTAATCCACAAAGCAACTGGAGAGAGGTCACTCGCATTAAGAAGCCAGTGCCACGCTGACGGCTTCTTAGTTCAGGCGCCTATTCTTCAGGGCCGTTTCACGCTAATCCGCACTTCCTCAGGGCTACGGTGTCACTACAATATACATGAGGTTATCTGGTTCGACAATAAAAACATATTGTAAATATATAATGTGACCTTCAAAATTGGGGTGCAAAATTGAAGGTGCATTATACTGGAGTAGATATGGTAATAGTTACACGTAAATTCTTCAGTGGGGGGACACTGGTTCATTGAAAACTTCAGTTATGAAAGCAAAATAGGATAATTTCTTGATTTGTTTTAGTGATTTATCAAGGAAGCAAAAGGACCCAACAAAGGCCAAGTGCATTTAAGGTCCTCTGATTACCTGGAATCATTTCTGAGAAGAAGATCACAAGTAGCCCTCTGTTTAGAGGATTTAAAGTTAACTTTGTTTCCTATTTGAGGATTTTATGAGAGTTTCTGTGATCAAAATGATTCTGCCACTTTGCTCATGCTGTCCTGGTTTGGCAGAGAAAAATCCAGGTAATTCTTTTTCATCCTACTTTATGAGTTAGTTTTAAAACACCCTGGTTTCTCTCTTCAACTCCCACTTTCCCCCTATTTTCTCACTTTACTTCAATAGCTGCTGAGTTCAAAGTTCAAAATAGATTATATTTCTATTTTCTTAAAAAGAAAAATGTGGTTCTGAAGAAACTCTCAGAAATTCTCTCTTTTTTTAAAAAAAAAGCTGAGATACATTTAATTCAGATATTCTGGGTCCTCTGCTATTTTTTATATTTTATATTTAAAATCTATGTTTTTACAGTGTTGCACTTAAATGACAATATATTATTCTGTAACCTCTTCTACAGATGGACTAATGTAGTTTCTACAACAACAAACCCATAGCAAAACACAGAGGTCTAAAATTGCATAATTAGATGCTGATCTAACTTCCACAGAGTAGCTATTGTTTATAACATGCTGTTCCTTGTTTATTACACTTCTATTCCAGAGCAGAAGTCCCAAGCTACAGAAGCAATATCTAGCATTTTGCCAGAACATTTGGTCTTAATGTTGCAATATAGCTTTTTGAATGTCTTGAATGGCACATAATTTGATTTTACGTTTTTAAGATATCAAGGAACTAGGTGATTTACCTCTGTCATTAATATGACCACCTATATTGGTCTATTGCATATGCTTCTGAGAAATAAGTAGCAAGTAGTTGGATTTTAGTAGGAATTTTGATTATTTCAAAAAGTCAGTAAAGAATTCTGACCACAACGACTGAAAAGGTGACTTACAACATTATAAGTCATTGACAAGATGTCCGCCCATATTTATGCCACTAATGCAGAAAAATAAATGTTAATAGAATGATTCTGCTAAAATAAAATAATATTTTGAAGCATGGTTGGTGGGAACTAGAAAGAGAGAGCCTTTTCGGTAGTGGCCCTTCAGCTCTGGAACTCCCTTCCTAGGAAGATGCAATTGGCCCCCTCCTCACTGGCCTTTTGCTTTCAAGTTTAAAAAAAATGGATAACCTTAATGGCCTGAGGGTCAGGGAATTTTTAATGGTTTAAATAGTATAATGGTATAATGTTTTAATGTATTGATTTGTCAATTTTTAGCTTATGCAGTGTGTATTTCTGTTTAGTTTGCTTATATGTTTTGGTTGTATTTTTTATGTTATGCAATTTTGTCATTTTTAACCATTGTATGGCACTTTGAATCCCACCCATGGGAGAAAAGTGGGATAATGTTGCACTTCAGACAGAAGTATCCCCCTAGTTCACACACACATCAGACAGTCTTTGAAATAATAGTCTTTTATTGAAACAAAATATAGTGTCCAACAAAAGGGTAGAAGAAGATAGACCATAAAATATATCCAAAGTAAGCACACAGTCCATAAATTCCAGGATCCAAAAGGATAAAGCTTGAAAGCTTGATACTAAATTCTAAGACAGTTCAATGCAGCAAAAGTACCATCTATGAAACAAGGCCTAGGCAAAAAACATGAGCAAGGAAATCTTGATGTGATCTTTTCTAAACAAAGACTGGAAACTGAAGCTAGGATCTTTCTTACAATCTTAAGTACAGAAAACCTAGTTTCACTTTCTATCTCCTGAACGGAGCCTGCAGCTGTGGCAAAGGTCATGGGAAGCTCGTCTATACTCCCGAATGTTTGCCCTGTGATCAAACATCTCTTGATCATTAAAATTCTCAGGTGCAGCACTATCTCCTTCAAGGCCTTCTGCATCCTTAAACGAAGGAATTCTTATCTAACAGAGCTCTGGGAATCAAACTGTCCTCAGGAGCAAAAACCTCATCTGAAGGTTCCCTTCGCACACCAGCATTCTCAATGACAATCCCATCATCCCCATCATGCACAAGAACACCAGGCTGAAACACCACAGATAAGAATAAATAAATAAATACCATAAATAACTATTGGAAACCCTGTAGAGAGAGGTCTGTGAACTTTCTAAAACTGCATTCTTCATTTTGATTTAGATGACTGCTATTCTCTGAGCTATAAACCATGGTAGCTTTCAAATTGGGAGAAAGGCGGGATATAAATTACATAAATAAGTATCCCTCTCCCCATACAAATTTCTGAAAGAGACTTTCTCTCTTTCCAGAAAGGGCTCCTTTGCAGGATTTTCTCCACATATTTACCAAGTCTTTTTGTGGTGGCTGCTGTTTCCATCTTTGTTGAGATGCTACAAGTAGAGATTCGTGGAGGATGCTAAATGGTGAATATGTTGCCAAAATAGTTTCAGCAACAGCCAAACTACCACAACAATAAAAATGGGTTAGGTCTCTCCAACCAACATGACCACAGTTGCCAGGTGAACCTTGACAGGTCAGCTTTCTTATCCATGGTGAAGTAACGTGAGCTAAAAGATGTTTTCAGTCACAGAGCCTTGAAAAGACTTGCACATTCCAGAAATAAGATATAACTGTTACTCTAGTTTTGGCCAGTTTTTTTTTTGCATTTTCTTATTTTTTATGAGTATTCCTAATACCATATAAAATTGGCTTTCTATCAAATACTGAATTATATCTTCAGGAGAATATATGCTTTCCGCATTCAATATATCCTTTTAGCTCTAATATTTGCATTACAAAAGGATGTTTAATTCTTTTCATCAAATTCAAAACAAAAAAGGAAAATATATTTCCATTACAATCAGTTTGGTATTTTGAAAGCTGGAAAAATGAAAAGGGGAAATATGATAAGGAGCTAATTTATTATATTTATACATATCTCTGTGTAGGGTACTACAATGTATTTTTGTTTCAAAAAGGTAAGTTTGAAGTATAATGGGGCTGGAAAGATTTCACTTTAAAAATAATTCATATTAAGTTCCTCCATCAGATTATATTTTACTACAGGTACTGGCCATAAGAGTTGGGTTAAGATTTTTTTCTGATCTTACTTGCCAAAGACCTAGGATTTGTACTTTTCATTTCTAACTAGATTATATGTGTTTAGTTTCAAAAGAAATTATATTTATGGTATTTGGTCTTCAAAATCAGAAAGAATAATTTAGTAATGTGTATCCTATTTACTGCAGAGCTTGAAATGTCACTTTTAAAATAGAACTAGTAATGTTACTTATTACTTGTCACAGTCCAGAAATAATTTGCATTATTTATTGCTAACATATTACCATTACTGTTACTATTCTGCCATTAAAACCATATTGAAAAATAATATCTGGTTCCTCCATTTCTCTGATAATAAAAATTGTTAACAAACTACCCTGCCTGTTTTCCCCCACTCTCACTGATACACACATAGTATAACAAACTACAGAGTTGTCATATGTACTGCATACAGGTGCTGTGTATTTATTTAGTTAGTTATTTACAACACTTCTACCCTGTCTTTCTCAATCCCGGAGGGGACTCAAGGCAGCTTTACTCATAGGCAGCTATTTGATGCCATTAAAAACAATATACAATTAAAATGAATATATTAAATAGTGTTGCTCTCCAGAACAGGAAAAGCCCTCTGACTTAAAACACACCACACGTTGAGTGAAAAATCCAATCCTTTTTATTGAAGCTTAGTAAAAAAAGCCAGTAGATATAGATGCTTGTGAGAAAGTAAGAAAGTTCCAAAAAGTATTAAGTCAGTAAAATGCAGTAACACAAAGCAATGGCCATAAAAGATATAAAAGCAATTCCAATGCAGTATTAATCCAGACAGGAATCAACAGGATACAAAGACAATCCAGGCGATGCTAGTCAACATCAACAGGCTAAAAATATCTACAGGAACAAGACCCCTTGAACAGGATTTCCATGTTACATGGACTTGATTTCCGAACAATGCCTGATCTAACAGGTTTTCCCTTGAAGCAAACCTTATATCCCAAAACCCAGAAACTGGTTTTGTTTTCTCCCACTCTTGGCTCTTATCTGACAAAGTCTTTCAGAGCGACGTAAACCTTGAGTTTGCTGATGATCCTGGCTAAACTCCAGCCGCCTACTTTTCAAATCCTTATCTGGCTGCTCATTAAAATTCCCAGGTGTCAGATTGTTGCCCAAACCCAATTCTTGAGAGCTCACAGAGAGAGGGAGTAAACCATCATTTCTCTGCCCAGCAGGAATATTCTCATGAGAAGCTGCCCTTTGCATTGGGGCCTCTCTGTCATTGTCTGCATGAAAATCATTGACCAAACCATCTCCATCTTGCACCTCAGCCTCAGCACCATCATTTCCCTCATCATTTTCCACATCATTGCCCATATCAGAAGCATCATGATCCTGAAACACAAACACATGCTGATTCCCAACAAATAAAATGAAAAAAAATTACATCAAAACATTTAAGCCAATCAATCAATTGCCTTTATTTCAGTTAACAAACCTTAGGCAGATACAGAAAAATATAATACAGATAAAAGTTACATACAGGTTATCAAATGTACACATATTAAGATCACTGGCCTTAAAATGTATATCTCTTAGAAGCTAATAATACGTATCTAGGGCTGTGTAGTTTTCAACTATTTAGTGTACTACTAAATAAAGACTGTAGTTAAATTTCTCAGTTTCTCATTTAAACCAATATCACCACTGTTAAATCACACTATCCATAATCATGTAGTCACACAGAAGCTCTCACACATTCAATTTTTCTTCCTCCCCCTTTTCCCTCTCACTCAAACAAATGCTCTAAACCCTATACCTCAAGTAGCCATGGGCATTAGAAAAACACCCCTTCCTCCTCCTCCAAATTGTATTACACATTGCAAAGCAACTGTAGCCTCTTCTACACTACCATATAAAATCCAGATTATCTGCTTTAAACTGGATTATATGGCAGTGTAGACTCATATAATCCAGTTCAAAGCAGATAATGTGGATTATTTGCTTTGATAATCTGGATTATATGACAGTGTAGAAGGGGCCAGAGACACGCCAACTGTGTATTCTGTACTGCTGTTTGCAGCAGCCAGGTAGTAACATCAGTTCTTTAAAATTGCAAAGGGCAGGATAATTTTTTAAAAAAAACTTCCATTAGCCTGTGTCTCTATTACAGCTCATGTTCTCCATGTGTTTGTAAAGCCACTGGCACTAATGCCTCTTTCGCCACTCTGCACAATCTTTCTCTCTCTCGCCCTTTTTCTTCTAACAGTAGTTTTTTTAACCAGATAATATATGCATTTTCCCTTTAATATCTCTATTTGCTCTCCTTGTCTTTTTCCAGTTATCTCTTTGTTATGCTTAAGGGCAATTTGTTCTTTTCTGCATTCAGATCACACTCTTCTCAGACTAACTTGCAAGCCTAATTTTAAGCATGCTGTTTTCAACATGTAAGTTGTAAAATAGAAACTTACTGTAGTTTGTATTTTATTTTTGTGTTAATAGTTTAAAATTTGATTGTGCTCTTAGAATGTCGTATGTCACCTTGGATCCTATGATGGAAGAAAGGCAAGTTCATAAAAATAAATACTTTCCCAAGTTTTGATTCTTAAATTGCCATATCTCCATTTTGCTGTCCTAGAGTCTACAATGCTTCTATTGATCTTTTCCACACAAAGGCCTAGTTTACATCAAGCTTGTTATAGGGAAGGGCATCAGAGAGAGGAAAGAAAAGGTATGTCACCCCAGAATCCTCCCTATATTCCTCTCTTGAAAAAACATTGAGTGTCTATTCCAAGCCATTAACACCCCTTTGTGAAATCCCAGACTTTGACTAGAAAGGAACTATCTTCAGGCAAAACCCATGACAGTTCCATCTATATTATACATATAGTAATCTTATAACAATATGTTTACCCTTTTTCATTGAGGAATTTCCCAAGACTACACTCCAACTGCCCTTATTTACCAGGAACATTTTCAATTGCAGTTATCCCTCCATATTTGCAAAGTAAAAAATCTGCAAAGTGGAAAATCACAAATTAAACAAATGCAAGTTTTTAACCTGAGAGAGCATCTCTCTAGAGATTTTAAGTCTTCCAGCATGACTCCATGGTGAACTTCCATTGGAAATTGATCATAGAATCACATTGAGATTGGGAAAAAGGTTGAACTACAATCAATCAGAGTTTGATTCCTCATTGAGCCATGGGGTCTCCTAGGTGACCTTGTGCCAACCACACATTCTCAACCCCTGAGACCCATGTGATGGGATTTGAAGGCACACAAAACAACAAACAGCCCTCAAGATTATTTGAAGAGTAATAGAGGTGTGATTTGAGCCAGAAATCACATCTCTATTGTGTGTGATTTCTTGTGTGATACTACATACAATCCATATTGAGATCAATTGTGTTTCCTTATTACTTTATTGTTGATAGCCTCAAAGTTCAAAGAAAAGAATGGCACTGGAGAGCTATACACACATATATTGATATAATATTCTTCATTTGTTATACCTCTTTACTGTATAAGGGCAGGCATGTTGTTTTCAGTATTAAGTACAGATTCAAGTTAGGGCATCAATCTATCTTCTTTAGAACTGGTATATCACATTTTGTGCTGAAAGAAAGGGCTGCTTTATCTATTTGTAAATAAGTCCTTGGAGAAAGAGAAATAGTAATTCGTGGAAGAGATGGAACATTCAGCTGCTGTCCTTCAGACTCTTCATTAACAAATGAATGATATGGCCTGGAATGACGCTGAAACATTTTATGGACCAAAAGTGATAGATTAGGAATCCCAAACAATATCTGTTTTTGTGACAAGATGACATATCAATATGATTTGTGGTGACCGTTTTTCTTTTCTCAAATATTATTTTTGCAAAGCATATGGCATTGGCATTTCATAGGGTTATCTGAAGCAAGGAGAATTCAGATAGGGTTTTGCTAGTGCCTTCCTCTGAAATACCCGATATTCATAGGTAGTATGCCATCCAAGTGCTAACCAGAATGGATCCTACTTAGCTTCTCAGATCAGATGAGAGCTGGTGCCTTTTGGGTATTTACCATAATTTAAATTTAGTATTATAATGGACACATTTTGTACAACATGAAAATAAAATGTAAAGTAGAAAACAGGGTTTTGTGCAGTTGGCCAGGAACATGTTTTTTTTCTTAGAACAAATACATGAGGGGAAAACAGAACAATAAAATTTCTGTAGTTGCCTTTCAGCCTTTATAACGATATATTAACAGTATGCTTATTGAGAACAACTACCAGATTGCTCCAACTGTGGCCAAAGGGGATACATGCATGAAGTTACATATTGCTGCTTTGGATCCAGCTGTGTTGCTCCAGGCATTGTCAACTGCATCCAGAACTCCCTTTTACACCATAGCTGCAGGGCTCACTGACACCTAGAAAGTCTTGCTTTTCATCCTCAGAATTTGTAATGAATGTTCCGGTTACATACATTCTGTCAATTCTAATTAGTCCACAGTGCCATCACACCTCAAGGACAGTGCCAATGTATCTTCAGTCAGTGTCTTGGGCAAGCTGTGTCTTCCCTTCCTTCCCCTTCCAATAGGAGTGAATCCAATGAAACTCCTAAACACACCCTGCTGCTAGACAAGCACTACTTTCACCTGCTTCACTTTGGTAGCCTGTGTGTCGTGGGGGGTGAAAGTCTAGTCCTCATATTGTCAGCATTGTCTGTTCCTCTTTTAGAAGGTCACAGGATTATAACATTTGGGGAGGTGAGAGCGGGTTCCACATAATTAATCCTCTAACACAGTGGTTCTGAACCTGTGGGTCCCCAGATGTTTTGGCTTTCAACTTACAGAAATCCTAACAGCTGGTAAACTGGCTGGAATTTATGGGCGATATAGGCCAAAACACTTGGGGACCTGCAGGTTGTGAACCACTGCTCTAACACATTCTGGTTTCCCATCAGATTTTTAGGGCACTCCTAGTTTCATAGATCTCTCAACAGAGAATGATATCAGCCTTCTGCCTTTTTCAGACTGAGCAGTGGTGCTACCTCTAACTTGATACCTTTGCTTTCTTTGATTCTTTCTTTGTTTCTACTCCTCACTCAATGCAAAGCTTCATGGTGGCTGGGGAAGCTGAGTCAGCTTCGGTTCAGAGGACACTCACAGGTACATCCAGACATATTTGGCAAAATCAGCTTTTTCCCTCATCAGTTCATCTCAGTGTGTTTCCAGTAAGTCATGAATTTATGAAAATCCCAAAAGGTCTTCCATCATGTCCTAAATATGTTTACTTAACAAAGCACAGCCTTTCTGCCCTCAATTTATTTGGACACTGAGAGTTATATCCTGTTAATGATATAGACATCATTTGAGAATTCTAAATACCCCATCTTAAACTGCATATTTCAGGCATCCATCGGATATTGCCTTGGAAGTTAAAGTGGAATCATGCAGCTATAATTGTGTAGCATGAAATGGCCGTGTTGGTCATGACTAAAGCAGGGTACCACTACTAACCCCTGTCTGTTTTGAGTCATAGAGACTGTGGGCATATCTCCCTAGACAAATTGCCTGATATAAAATTGCCCTTGGAGCAGCCCTGAATTCAGCACTTACATGTCAAATCTGAGACCATTCTTCAGATGGTCTTGGGCCGCCTCTGCTCTGCCTTGTGCCTTGGCTGTCACATTTTTGTGCTGTCACAACTATCCAATATCTCCTCCTTATTTATGGCTGTGTGAATGCCGCATTCTGACAGAAGGGGTATCCACAATCATCAGGAAATTGAACAAACATCTGTGGTTGATTAGGAGTAGTGATAATGGCAACACAGGCATGATCCATCCCCCAATCCACACAGGGAAAGTTTGATAATGTCAATGTCCATATGAATAGTGGGTTTGGCCAAATAAGACCCAACCCAGCTGTCCAGACCCAATCAGCAAACCCCAGAGTATCCCTGATTTTACTTAAAGTGGGGTATAAGCTGAAAAAACTGGGATGCTTACTGCTGTGCATCATGAAGTAGTTCATTTGCAATGAATTCTGTTTTGGCCCAGTGTGGACAAGTTCTTTATGAGGATCAGAGAAAGTTATTCCTAAGTCAGGAAGAAAGCAGTTTGGAGAGAGTTACTTAGATGCAGGAGGGCAAACAATTTCTTGTTTGACTATGAAGAACAAAAGGGAAACAAACAAACAAACAAAAATCATGTTCAGTCATGGAACCTGGATAACAAAATCACTTGGAAAAGCCAATGTTCATGCCAGCTGAGGTATTTGGGAGTTGTCCAAAGATGTAAGACATCCAAGCACTGTGAAATCACCCACTTGACTGAATGCCTCACAGTCCCTCTGACCATTGTGTAGTTCCATTAAATTTAGTCAAACCGCATGGGCCCAAGTGATCACCAAATTGCTTCTTAAATATGAGAACTTTGTAAAAGAAGAAGACACAGAGATCATCATAAAAGCACTTCAAGTTACACATGTTATCTACTCTGCTTTCCTATCAATATGCTCAGTGTATTCCCCTGGAACAAGGAACAAACGTTTCTACTATGCTAAGTTCTTGGCAATTTGAGATTATAATAAAGGCCTTCTTTGGAAAATGAGATGAGGGAATGAATGGGTTATCTAATCACTTTGAGAACACAGATCTGTGGCTCATAGGATTTGTCACAGGGTTTACTAGAACATTTTGTTCATAGAGCCTTTATTATTATTTTAAATACTGGGAGAGCCTCACATTATTTCAATATCTATTAGCAATGATATTATATATGCCCTGAGAACAGAAGATGGGTTTGTGTTTGCAGATTTTGTTCCTGTGGGCTGCAATCTTTCAAGCAGTTAAACAATAGATACCCATGAAATCAATGGGATTTTTGCAGCCTCATTGCAGATGTGATGACAACCTATTTGTTTTGCTGATCAAGAAGGAGATTCTCAGCATAAGCTTTTATATAGGAGGAAGGGAATTGCTTTCAATTTCAAATAAGTTGTGGCTACTCAGAATTCAAGCATGTTGTGTGTGTAGGTGTATATGTGTTTTGGTGCCTATGTGGATCTTGTCTGAGTGACAAGGTCAAAAGATTAGAAATTGTAGGTCTTGTGGACTGACAGAGAGATTTTGTGACTCTCTGTATAACACAATGTTTTGAGAATGCAGGAGAATTTTATCTCCACAACAGGGTTGCCAGATCTTCTCTTGTTTTCAGGATAAGAAAAAAGTAATCTAAGGGCAAGAGCGCTTCACTTGAAAAATAAGCATATGCATGTATCTTCATGCATAAGTTGGACTTGCACCTGTCCCTGGCTCTACCCAAGACTCTCAGCAGTTATCGATCATAAGGCTCTTGACATTGTAGTAGTAGAAACATAAAGGATGAGCCTGACTTCCTCAACCTAGTAGTGTGATGGTGCTAAACAGGGGATAAGGGTAGGGACAACTAAGTAGCAGTCATAGTTATTGGAATATCCCATTCTCTTATCATATTTTCTTCTATTAAATGTGTCATGTAATGATTTCAAATATTTTTTTCCCTTTTCGGGAAGCATACAGTGAGCCTTCGGTACCAACTGGGCTTTGGCTCCAGGACCCCCGGCCTGTCATGGATACTGAAATCCATAAATGCTTGAGTCCCATTGAATATAATGGCATCGTAAAATGATGTCTCTTATACAAAAATTGAGATTTTTTTCTTTGGATTTGGGGAGGAGGTTTGAGGGATGTGTTCAAGCTAGGGATGGCTGAATCCATGGATGCAAAATATGTGGATAGAGACTACATTTTTGGTGATGAATCACTTTGTTATTCTTGATATGACTTGCATTTCCAGGAAAATTGATACAGTTATTTAGTTTAACAACTTTTGCATGCCCATTAAATCTAGAGTCTAAAATCAGAAATGAGTGGGGCGGGAGAAGGGAGAGAAAGACAGGGAAAAGTGATCAATGACAGCGCGGATTGATGCAGACATCTTTACAAACTCTGAAACACAGTGCAGGCACACTGCACATTCCTCAGCTGCTTGAAATGGCTTTTAGCTGCGCTTCAGGTATTTTCTAACTGGCTATGTGGTCTCTGTGTGCATATTATGCATCAATGCACAGTTTACATATGTTCATTCTTTGCTTGCTACACTTGCAGAACATTTTTATGCATCCAAAGCATTATTCTCATTGTTTCAGAAAGAACCTTTCCAGCCAAAAGGCCCCAGGCATGGAAATGAGCTGAGAAGATTTAGAAAGGCATTTCATTCAGCTGCTGAGCTCTCTGTTCATAGCAGTCTAAATAAGGAACATTTCAGACCAGTAAAGTCTGAAGGTGTAAAACAGGGAAAAGAGCAACCTTTGATTAGTAGAAATTTATTATTAAAATTCTTCTGTTTTATGGAGGTGGCATTCCTAAAGCCACGGTTGTACCTGACAGAAAGGAACCCATGGGACTCTGGCCATTGCACAGAGGTCCTCACCTTCACAGGTATTTTTAACCTAGAGTAAACCTAGAAATCCATGTTTATTCCAGGTTAAACTGGGTTAGGATGAGGATTCATTCAGGTGTCTCAGGGCAGGCTAATCCATTTTCCAGCTTGCTTTTTAGGGCTGGATAGATGAGGTCTCTGACTTTCATATTCTATGTACAAGTGCAAAATGAAATGTGGTGAATTGATATGGGATATCATCTTTCTCTCCTATACAAAAAACTGCATAGAAGGCAAGGTGACAACAGAACTCAATTCTCAAGTGCTTTACCATTGCTCCATATTCTCAGGATCTTGGACGCAGCTACCTTGCTTTGTATAATTGTAAGGCTGGCCTTCTTCTAAGCTCTTCATCAACTATATTAACACAATCAAAATGTTGAAGTCCATGGACTTCTTCGTTGTTTGAGATGAGTACAGCAGGCATTACCGACAGACCCTGACATATGTACACATAGAAAAAGTATTTTTAAAACACTCCAAAGGGGGAGTAACCTGCTCATAGCATAAAGGCTGAGGGTTACAGTGACCATGGAATACCTATTGGCCATTGAGGGGGGGGAGGAAAATGGTGGTGGTTTGAGAAAATAGAATGATAACTGGAATCCCTAACAGCTGTACCCCATAATGCAAAATTTGGTGCAAGTTCTACTTCTACAGATGGAATTTATGGAATTATAATGTAAATAATTTACAAAGTATATTCTATAATGGTCAGCCATGCCCAGTACTTTACCAGGTTCTCTATCCACTAAATGAGAAATGAATATATTTTCCACCTTTTCAGTCAATTTCCAATGTATGGAAAAGCCACCTGGTATTCTGATGATGAAATGATTTCTTTGTGACTGATCAGAGTAGAGAACTAGCAACTAAGCATGCCCAAAAGACATAAACAAGTACATTACCTTCACAGATAAAATGACAATTGGTGTCACTATCCTTTTCATGGACACAATCATTTTCTGTTCTATGTGCAGTTTCCAAATAGGCTCAGGTAGAGAAAAATTCAGACCCGCCTACCCAGGTCTTTGAAATGATAATAGCTTTCCACTGATCCACAAATATGCTAGTTGAACATCTAGTCTCTTTTAAGGTCAGTATCTATCAAAACAAATTGATACTTAGATTATATCATGTGTAAGACAAATCTTGTCCATATATTTAGCTAGATAGGCAGGTAGATACATTAATGCTCACATTGACGTTGATGGTTAAATTAGCTTTCTGTATCACAATATGTTTTTGCCTTCAGGTAGCTAATTCAAAATTAACTCTCTTGAGGTAGAAATGAAAGAAAGACAAGTAACTATTAGCACCGCCTGTTTGCTATGACACATAAAGAAAACTACAATATACAGAGATGTTATATTTTGACTTGCCAGGCAGGTTTTCTGTAATTTACCCCGAACTTTGCTGCATTGCCTGTAGATGTAAGCATATTTCTGATCACTGCAAACATTGTGTCACCATGACAAAAGTGGAACAGAAATTGAGAATGAAACCTATTGGCCTATAATTACCTGAATTTTCACAACATTGGTTTCAAAACATCAAAAGAAATAGGAGACATCCTGAGCAATAAATCTAGACCAGTGCTTCTTAAAATATGTGATGGATGGGGGGAGGGGAGATGGACCAGTTGTTTTACCCAAAAGTGCAGGGGAACCACTAATTTATATGCACCCATCATACATACTCATGTATAATTTGTCTTCATGTATAAGTCAAGAGCAGGTTTGGGGGCCTGTCACAATGCAGGGTCTCGGCCCGGCCCCGTAATCACACACCCAGAGACGGTAATCAGCTAACCATTTATTGAATAATAAAAAACAGGTGAAAAGGGTAATTGTCCATAAAAAGTATCAAATAGCAAGGAAGCAAAGAGTTCGTAGTTAAATCCAAAGGCAAGGCTTGACAAGGCTCCGCAAAACAAAGCGGATCAAAAGCAGACTTGGTCCGTGGCAAAGGCAAACAAGGCAAGGTTCATGAACGTAGACCCAAGAAACTTCTTGGCATGGCCCAAGCCCAAATCCTGGCTCTGGGGAACTTTGCTCGCTTCACTTCCTTCTGATCAGAAGTGGCCGAGCTACTGAGGATCCTTTCCCACGGATCCTATACTTAATTCCCTTGGCACGGCCCCCGACGCTCTAGGCTGCGCCGCCAATCTGTGCTACGGGATCTAGTGCTTCTCTGGCGCTCTAGGCTGCGGTGCCAATCTCTCCTGCTGGACTCAATGCTCCGTCTCCTATCAAAGCTCCGTCCTTGCCTCCCAGCACCTGGGTCGCTATCTTCGTGAGAGCCGAACTCCCTTTCGGCTTCCATGGGCTCATCCTCCACTGTTTCCCTAATCCTTTCCTGCGACCCGAAACCACCTGGTTTCTCATACTGATCTGAGTCAGCACTCTCAGGGTCAGCTTGACTTTCCCAGCTATCATAGCCGTCAGGCCATTCATCATCCCAGGCCAAGCTCTCTGTGGGAGAGGAAGGCCCAACTACCTCACCATCCCCTTCCTCCATGTCCTCATCAGCTGCAGCTGGCCCTAATGCAAGTGGGACCCCCGGTGCTGCCCCCTGCCCCCCAGGCACGAAAGGGAACTGGGTTGCTACAGGGCCAAATTATGGATTTTGATATGACCAATTGATATGTTAGGATAATTTTCCAGAGAGAAGAAAGTGACAACTCCACATCACAAGACAAGCCACCCGTATTATTTACCACCACAATTTTCCCACCTAGGCATTAAAAAGGCCAGAAGTGGTGCCATGGTGGAGAGAGTAGAGGGGTCACTGTTCCTTTTAGCTTCTCCCATGATGGGCTAAGAATACTCTGAGCTTTCCTAAGGCTGTGGGACATATAAAGTTCTTCCAAAGAGTGGAGAGGACAACCAATGATTCACTGTGTAGAAATGGTGACCCTTTGGACTGCCTTCCAATTTGCCACTGTACAGCTACCAAACCATGCAGGGATTTATTTTATTTATTTTATTATTCGGGCTTCGATGTCGCCGACTCCCTGAGGCTCGCGGCGGCTTACAGGAGCCGAAGGGCACAGTAAAATACAGGCAATAAGCAGTTAAAAACAATGAAAAACAACAGCAGTATAGTAATTAATAACACAGTTAACACAATGAACAGCACATCATCCTCAGAAGAACGAATAGATGGCGGGGCATGGGCAGGACTTACTCACCAAAGGCCTGCTTAAACAGGTATGTTTTACAGGCCCGTCTAAACGGGAGCAAGTCCTTCATAGCCCGAGTTCCGGCTGGGAGGCGTTCCACAGCGTAGGTGCTATGACAGAGAACGCCCTCCGGCGGGTAGCAGTCAGCCTTGCGAGTTTAGCTGAAGGTATCTCCAGGAGATTGGAGTCCTCAGACCGAAGTGATCTCGGAGGGCAATATGGGGTGAGACGGTCCCTCAAATACGCTGGCCCCAGGCCGTGTAAGGCCTTAAAGGTGAGGACCAACACTTTGAAGGTGATCCGGTGCTCAATTGGCAGCCAGTGCAGATCCTGCAAAACAGGTGTTATGTGGGTGCCAGCTGGCGTGCCAGACAGGAGCCGGGCGGCAGTGTTCTGCACTAGCCTGAGCTTCCGGGTCACCGACAGAGGAAGGCCAACGTAGAGCGCGTTGCAGTAATCCAGCCTTGAGATGACTGTGGCTTGGATCACCGTGGCCAGATCGTTCTGGGAGAGATAGGGGGCCAGCCTCCTTGCCTGTCGCAGATGAAAAAAGCGATCTTGCTGACCGCAGAGACCTGGGCCTCCATGGTCAGCTGGGAGTCCAAATGGACCCCCAGGCTCTTTACGGAAGGCGATGGGCATAGCACCGCACCGTCCAGGCTCAGAAGCTGGACATTAACATCACCCGGGCGACCCAGCCACAAGATCTCCGTCTTCGCCGGATTCACCCTCAACCTACTGGCTTGCAGCCATCCAGTAACGGCTTTGAGGCAGTGTTGGAAATTATCGGGGACAGAACCCGGCCTGCCCTCCATCCTCAGAATGGGCTGGGTGTCTTCAGCGTACTGGTGACACTCCAGCCCATAACTCCGCACCAGCTGTGCAAGCGGCTGCATGTAGATGTTAAATAACAGAGGGGAGAGAATGGCCCCCTGGGGACCCCACAGAGTAGTGGGGAGCCCTCGGAGACCACCTCGCCCCTCCTCACGCTGAGACCGCTGGTGGAGGAAGGAGGTCAGCCATTTAAGGGCTGTCCCCCTCACTCCAGCCACGGCCAGGCGGTGGATCAATAGATTGTGGTCGACCGTGTCAAACGCTGCCATGAGGTCCAATAACACGAGCAGCGCAGACCCGCCTTGGTCGAGCTGGCAGCGGAGTTGGTCTGTGATGGAGACCAGAACCGTCTCTGTCCCGTGCCCCAAACGGAAGCCAGACTGGAAGGGGTCTAGCCATGTTGCATCATCTAAGAAGGACTGCAACTGCTCCGTTACTGCCCTCTCAACTACCTTCCCCAGGTACGAAAGGTTCGACACTGGTTGGTAGTTGGAGGGAACCGCCGGGTCTAGTGACGGTTTCTTCAGTAATGGAGCTACCACCACCTTTTTAAAGCACTCTGGAAAGACTCCTTGCTCAAGGGAGCTGTTTACGATGTTCAACAGAGGCCCACGTAACCCCTCAGGCACGATCTAACAAGCCAGGAGGGGCACGGGTCGAGGAGCAGGTGGTAGGCCTAGTTGCAGCCACTATCTTATCAACAGCATCTGCGTCCAGTGGCGAAACCCGGTCGGGGTGGGCCCGGCGGAGGGCCACGGGGTCTCAAGTTCTCTTACTGTGTCAACCGTGGCTGGAAGGTCCCGGCGGAGGCTTAGTATCTTGTCTGTGAAGAAGCTCTGGAAAGCACCGGCAGTGAGGGCCTGATCACTATTTTTTGGGACAGTAGGGACCGTCGTCAAAGACCGAATTACCTTGAACAATTGGGCCGGGCGTGAGCTAGCAGACGCTATCGAGGCGGAGAAGTACACATTTTTGGCCGCCTTGACAGAACGCTCATAAGCATTTTTGAATAGCTTATAAGCTGATACTGAGGCTCCGTCGCGGAGTTTCCTCCACACGCGCTCTAGTCCTCTCCTCTCCCGCTTCATCGACCTAAGATCTGCTGTGTACCAAGGAGATCGATGTTTGCGGGGTCGGAGAGGACGCCTGGGGGCAATCTCGTCGAGAGCTCTAGCAAGAGAGGTGTTCCAGGAGTGAACCTGCTCATCGACTGAGACGCTGATAGACTCCAGATCCCTCAGAGCATTCAGGAACCTTTCGGGTTCCATAAGTCTCTTCGGGCGAACCCAAATCCGTTCGGCGCCCTTGCATGGGGGGGGGGGGGCGGTTGCTCAACCCAGATCCTTAGAGCACAGGATGCAGTAGGTTAGGACACTCTCTATAGCAGGGCTGTCCAACTGACGGCCCGCGGGCCATATACGCTTCCCAGCCCCTTCCTTACGGCCCCTACCCTTTAAAAAAAGAAATCGGATGTTTAAAATAAAAAATATTTATTATTATTATTTTATTTTATTATTATTATTTTTAATATATTATTTTTCGCGGCGGGGAGGGGCGGGGCAGGGAGGAGGAGCAGGCTCCCTCCTCCTCCCTCCCCCCCCGCACCGCCTCCTGCTCCCTCTCGCATTCCCCATAAACAGCCATAAACAAACTCCCCAGAAAGCGCCACCAAACAGCTCTCTCATTCCCCCTCCCAATCTCAGCCAAAAACATAAACAAACTCCCCAGAAAGCACCACCAAACAGCTCTCCCATTCCCCTCCCGATCTCAACCAAAAACATAAACAAACTCCCCAGGAAGTGCCACCAAACAGCTCTCCCATTCCCCCTCCCGATCTCAGCCAAAAACATAAACAAACTCCCCAGAAAGCGCAACCAAATAGCTCTCCCATTCCCCCTTCCGATCTCAGCCAAAAACATTAACAAACTCCCAGAAGCGCCACCAAACAGCTCTCCCATTCCCCTCCCGATCTCAGCCAAAAACATAAACAAACTCCCCAGGAAGTGCCACCAAACAGCTCTCCCATTCCCCCTCCCGATCTCAGCCAAAAACATAAACAAACTCCCCAGGAAGCGCCCCCGGCTCTCCCATATAAACATATACACACAAACATCAGCACACACATACACACACATATACATAAAGACATGCACACATACACACATATATACATGCACATATACATAAGAACACACACATACACAACATACACATACACACACATACACACAAACATCAGCACACACATACACACACATATACATAAAGACATGCACACATACACACATATATACATGCACATATACATAAGAACTAGGCATGTTTTAGAATCCCAAAATGGCGATTCTTATATCAAATTGGGGGGGGGGGGTTGTTTAGTAAAAGAAAGACTTACAAAAAAAATTCCAAAAATTTCTGAAATGTAACTTAATTACTTACGAAATTCGTTAGTAGTTCTAAAGTAGGCAAAGCAGGAAAACAGGACTGATACTGTTTTAAACACAGGCAAATCAAGGGGCAACATTTCCCTTGGTTTCCTTGCAGGGAGATATAAAGCATTAATATATTATTATTATTATTAATATTATTAAAGGACAGGGTTCCTTTGCAGGGACACATATAATGCATTAATATATTATTATTAATATTATTAAAGGACAGGGTTCCTTTGCAGGGACACATATAATGCATTAATATATTATTATTATTAATATTATTAAATAAATACCTAGGCCTACCTCTGGTGCAGGCCTTGCTAATCTGTAGAGTTCTCCTCACTCCATCTTTTTCCCCATTCAGTTTTACCATAGCAGTCTAGGACCTCCGTTGGAACTCTATGGCTTTTCTTGATTCTGAACTCTTCCTTCTCCTCTCCGTGCCCTTTTCACTCCTGCTGCCCTTCTCTCAGCAGTTCTTATGTCCTCCTACTCTGACCTTCTATCTAAACCCCCTTCCTGGGTGTTTAAATCGCGTTTTTCGTCAGTCCTCCAGCCCCTCTAGGAGTCCCGATTTCGGGCTCTCTATCTTTCCGGCTCCCTTTTCACTTCCTGGAAGAGGCCTTCCACTCTAATTAGGCTGCAAGCATGGAAAGGCCCCGATTTCACTGTGAGTTATGTCTGCAAAGCTATTTTGGGGGGAAATTTTCCTGTTAGGGGACATCCAAAATATTTAATAATCTAACGAAATTTTGGGCCCAGGGGGTGCGTAAAAGAAAGTCCACTTCCGGGATTGGCCTTGTGATCCGTATAAACTTGAAAGGCCCATTACATACGAATCACTTACGATTTCTTTTAATTTCCATTTCATTTTTCTCATGCCTAATAAGAACACACACATACACAACATATACATACACATATATATATATATACACACACACACATACATAAAGACATGCACACATACACACATATATACATGCACATATACATAAGAACACACACACACACATATACACACAAACATCAGCACACACATACACACACACACCATGTGGATAGAAGGGGTTAGCCACAGACTATGGCACAGCAACGCGTGCACGGGACAGCTAGTGTATTTATATTTATTTCCCTCCCTTATGTATCCCCTTCCTCCATCCATCCATCTTCCTTCCTTCCTCTCTTTTATTCTTTTATTTTATTATTATTACTGTATAATTGTATTGTAATTGATGTTAAAAATATAATTAAATATAATTAAAAAGGGGGAAGCAATAAAAAGCAGTGGAACTCTCTGCCCAGGACTGTGGTGGAGGCACCTTATTTGGAGCTGGTGGAGGGGGCGGAGCTGGGGGCGGAGCTGGGGAGTGGGGGCGGAGCCAAGGCAGGGGCGGAGCTAGGGGCGGAGGCAGACCCTTAGGCCCCCCAGGTGATCAGTGACCGGAATTCCGGCCCCTGGTCTGGTAGAAGTTGGACAGCCCTGCTCTATAGCACAGTGGTAGAAAGTCACCAGCAGTTTTTCATTCAGTTGTTGGATCCTTAGACGTCTCAGATAGTACAATCTCTGCTGGGCCCTCTTAAACAACACTGCTGTATGAATGACCCAGATCAGATCCTCATTAATAGTGATACCCAGGAACTGGCCACCCACTCCACTTGGTCTCCATTTATGACCAAGGACTGGATTTCTGGTCTGTTCTTTCTGTAGTCCACTGTGAGCTCCTTGGTCTTATTAACTTTAAGAACCAGATTATTGTGTCCACACCATGAGGGCAGCTGATCCACCTCATTCACCCCAAGCTTCCTTGGGAGTGTGGTGGAGTTTCCTTGGTTTTTAAACAGAGGCTGGTTACTGGATAGCCATTTATCGGGAATGCTTTGGCTGTATATTCTTGCAGGTCAAAAATGAATAGATATATCCAAGATTCACTGGAATACTAAGCAAAAATGATGAAGCCAAAGGTATATGATGCAATAAATTTGACTTTATTAGAAGCTATTATAGCTGGTGAGTGAATACTCAAGAAAAATCAAAAAGAAAATAGGTCACAGGCACCTTCTCATCAAAAACCAAATGGTAAGCGGTCAAATGACGCCAGCCGTGAATCTGAATGCTGTTCCTTTAAGAATGATGGAACTCGCTCTCCAATGCGTAAAAGTCATGAAAGAAGCAAAAGTCATGAAAGAAGCACAAATGCTAGAGTAATCTAGGTAAGTAGTCACAGCACATATAGCACGCTGCAACGTTCAAAACAATGTGTAATTTGTAATCCTAGGGCCGATGCCCGTAAAGTAAAAGAAAGAAAGCGCGCTGCCCGTATCCCGGGAAAGGTAAATAAACAGTCGCAGGGAGGAGAGTATCCAGGAGCCGAATGCCAATAACCGATTCACGCTGGCAACTCAGGCAGTAGAAGTAGCGCAAATGCGTGAAGGGTGAGAAGATCCGTGAAGAACAAATCAAGAGAAGTAGAGCAGGCACCGTCAACAGGTGAATATATGAGGACTCCAAGCCCGTTTCGATCCTTTCTCAGGACAGTTCCAAAAGCAATAATTCAATTATCTGTAATATAAGATATAAAATAAAGGCTTCAGTCCCAAAAAGGTGGGGAAACAGTGATCATGGAGATCACATGCCACACAGTGTCCACATCTAAACGTACCTGCTTGGAAATTGGAGGGTTTACCTTAAGGTTACCATCTATGCCAGCCTATAGATGCACAACCAACATTAGGGACCAATTAATGAGATCTGACCACTACAAACCTGCAGCTAGGTGAGAGTATGAGTGCCATGACCCTAATATAAAATGCCACCTGGAAGTTGCTCTTTGCTAAGAAAATGGAAGCCTCATTTGGCATCATGTCAGGGGAGAACCTGATGAATAAGAGAGTAAGAACCTTTATTATTTATTTATTTATTACTTCAAATTTCTAGACCGCCACTCCCCGGGGGCTCGGAGAGGTTTACAGTAATTGAAGATCAAAACATAATATAATTACACAAGATTAACATACAACAGAATACAGTACAATTTAACTGCACAACAATTTAACTGCACAACAATTTAACTGCACAACAATTTACCATTAAACATAGTGATGCAGAATAGCAGCACTATGCCCTTCCCAGTTAACTAAGGGAGGGATTGGTCATAGCTAGGAGGGAATTTATCTCGCTAGTTTCAGTGGCAACAGGGTGTTTTGAGTCTTTTTTTAGTTTTAGTTGTGGGGCTATGGGAGTCTGATCTGGTCCAGCTCCCGAAGCCCAAATCCCAGAAAGTCCTGGATTTATATTTCCTGCTGCTCCCCAGTACACCATCAGGATTAGTTCTAGGACTGTCCTTGTTTCCATCGCTCACACCAGAACTTATGGGGGCAGCCCAATATCCTTGGTGGCCTTCTGGGTTGCCTCTGTTCAGTGCAGGAGACTTTGTCTCCTTAGGAATGCCAGTCTCTTGGGTATTTGTTAGCTCCGAACTCTCCCCTGGCGGGCTGGAAATCAGGTGTTTCTTCAGTTTTTTCTTACGGCTTCTCTTCCGGAGCCTGCGCACCTGTCCCTTCTGGTCCAGGTCCGAGGAGGAGAACGGTCTCCCCTCAGTGTCCCCAAGGCCATTCACCATTTTGCTCAGCCCCCCCCCCCCCCCGTGCTCCCGACTCGCTGCCATCAAAAGGCCATGACATCGGGGATGAGGCCTCTGAGCACAGGCTAGGATCTCTGTGATATCCAGCGGTGTCTGGTCTCTCCAGAGACACCCCATCGGGTCTCTCTGCCAGCCATGGAAATCCAGCCACTGCATCAGGACCCCAATCAGGATTGGGCGCAACAGAGGGGCAACATGCCTCACAGAGATCCATCGCCGGGGCTAAGGGTCCAGGTCCAACCATGGGCTCCCTGTCCTCCCCAGCCTCCAGGCCCAGTTCTTGCTCCGTATCCGCCTCCATGGCCACCCTCCTGGTGATATTGTCCGAGGGAACTGTAAGTAGTTCGCCTGAGCCTCCCAACTTCTCTTTGGTGGGTTTCTCGGCTGGAAAATCCCAACACAATCTGGGGATTCCTGCTGCAGGGGGTCTGGAGTAGAAGCTCTGGGATCCAATTTAGGATCATGAGATTGAGATATAAGATTAAGAAGCTTGATCTGCTCCTTGTTTTTCTCCCTTGGGTGCCCCCACCCTGGGAAAATGGGGAACATGTTTTACTTTGGCCTCAGAGATAAGAAAAAGAGAAACAATTTTATTCAGTTTTTTTCTATTAGTTCTAGGGGCAAGATGAAAGACAGCTCTTCTTTTCCAAGCACTTGAACTTTTTGAGGAGGGAAGTGTTACTATGTTTACCACCAGCCTAAATTGTTCCATCCTCATTCTCAATTGTTCTTAGGACTAACTTTTAATATTGGTGCTTGTTGGAGTACACTTGAGAACAAGTATGATCCAATGGTTTGCTTGTTGGTCTAGTACTCCAGAGACCAGGTCTGAATCCCTATTTGACATGGAAACGCACTGGATCTTGGGCAAGTCATAGTCTTTCAACCAGAGAGGATAACAAACCACTGTCTGAACAATTCATGCAGAACAACAAATAAACTTGATAGGAATGCTAGAATCACCATAAGCAGGAAATGACTTGAAAATACACATCAATAACAATATTTTTACTTTGGATGGGTACCCCTCCATGTCACAGATCTATAGCCATTAACCTTCTGAAGATTATAGTTTCTGAGGTTGTAGCGTGGGCAGAGAAGTTGATGCTTACTGAGATGGAATATAAACTGGTACCAATACAATCAAATAAAAATGAGATTTGTGGAAGATAAAAAATTGGATGGGAAAAAGTATTAAGTACAGGGGAGAAAATACAGTTACAACTAGAAAAAAATAGTAAGCAAAACATATAACTTTATACTAAATAATAAATATGAAAAAAAACCAATAAAGGAATATATGAAAAAGTGGAAGGCGAATATTGGATATAATATTCCTCTGGAGAGTTGGGAAAGAATGTGGAGGCAGAAATTAAAATATACATATGCTTATTCTTTAAAAGAAAATCAATTAAAAATAATGTATAGATGGTATATTACCCCTGCACTGTTGGAAAAAATATACAAAAATGGAGTTGCAAGGTGCTGGAAATGTCAAAAAGATAAAGGAACATTCTTTCACCAATGGTGGTCCTGTGAGGTTGTAAGATCTTTTTTGGAAAGTGGTAAATAGAGTTACGCAAGAAATTATACAAACCAAAATTACTTAAAACCTGAATTATACCTCCTAAATATTACAGAAATCAAAAAATATGGAAAAGAAGTGGAAAAATTGCTAACCTTCATCATAACAGCGGCAAGAATTACCCTGGCCAGATATTGGAAGAAAAAGGAAACCCCAGGGGAGGAAGAATGGATCTACAAGATTTTAGATAGCAGAAATGGACAAATTAACAAACTTATTAAGAAATAACAGATGTAGACAATTTAGTGAAACATGGAAGCCGGTTGTGTCTTATGTAAAGAATAAGAAAAATATTGATTTAAAAGGATTTTGGATTTAATTTCTAGAAGAAGAATAATTGAGAATTATGTAAAATATGGAAGACTTATAGCAGTGCATGAAGTCTAACTGTTTTGTTTGTTTGTGTTTTTAAATTATGTCTTTTCCCTATAGTGTCAATTCCTTTGTAACCCCTTCCACCCTTACCCAAAGAATGTATTTGGAATGTGACTGTATGTTATATGTTTTTTTAACCAATAAAAACCTTTTTATATAAGAAAGAAGAAGTTGATGCTTCTGATCTACAGAATCCAAAGCCATCCCTAGAGCTTAAATAATGCTTCTCAATGAAAAGGAAAGATTTGAGGAATGCATCAAGATGCTTGATGCAAGAATGGGTCTAGAGCTTCCTGCCTTCTAACTTTCCTGGCCTGTATAGGAAGCTGCTTGGTTAGTGATGTCTGGATCTAAGCCTAAACAAAACCTTCTCAGCAGTGACCATTTATTTATCAAAACAGCTGATCTTTTTACTTGCACACAGAAAGGAAACAACAGTCCAGTGACATCCCTTACAGGTTATTGCACATGTAAAATGAAACCATGTAATGAGATGAGATGAGATGAGCTCTCTCTCTCTCTCTCTCTCTCTCTCTCTCTCTCTCTCTCTCTCTCTCTCTCTGTGTGTGTGTGTGTGTGTGTGTGTGTGTGTGTGAGAGAGAGAGAGAGAGAGAGAGAGAGAGAGAGAGAGAGAGAGAGAGAGTGTGTGAGTGTAGGGGGAACTGGGCTATATAATTAGATTCAGGGTTCCTAGGAGACAGTACATTGTTGTGAGAGCTCTTTCAGGAACTAATTGGGGTGTGTTTTTGCAACATTATGGCTGTGCTACATCACTTACCGCCTGAAAATAGCTGTGATTGTGTATGGCGATTGAGTCATTTCCTATATTTAGCATCTGGAGAAGAGTATGAATTAAATGACTAACACACACTTGACTTTGTCATCTTATCAGTGACTTCAGTCCTAAGAGGATCTTTGTACTTTTAGCTCCTTCTTCTCCATTTAGTTCTAAATCAAATTGAAACTAGACTTACATTTCAGAATTTGGAAGATCAAAGAATTGATTCTGATAATCAAACAGATATGATGGAATATGGGATTGAATAGATTGATATTCAAGCTGGTTGCCTGTGACAATCATCATTGTTTGAATTATTGGGGAGCTTTATTAAGGGGCGCTATTCCATGGAAGACCATTCTAACTACTGAAGGCAAAAGATAAAAATATGGAATTAAAAGTCGATACTGCAATAATTTTTACTATTTTTATTTTTTTAGTTTTGGTACTTCAATACATGATTAAAAGGGGAAATGGCCTTTCTTTCTGTGTTGAGGGTTGGGCTAATATAATAATAATAACTTTAGTTTTATACCCTGCCTCCATCTCCCCGAAGTGATTCAGGGTGGCTTGCATGGGGCCAAGGCCAAGTTTATGTAAGTCGAAGATTATTTGAAGGGTAAAAAAATTAGTTAGGATTGCTTATGAATCTGCAGTAATGAAACACATGTTTTCCTCCCCCCATGCAATTTTACTTGCCACTTTTAATCTTAAAATGCAATTGCTTAGTTAGAATATCAGCTATTAGGTTAAAGCCTCAGAAATAGCATGCAAGAAGGAAGATATAAAAAGATATTTCTAGCACTTAAATCTGACAATGACCAGGTTAAAACTGAAGAGACAGCAGGCATTTTAACTGGTCAAGCAGGAAGGAAGAAAAAATGGAAATATAGAAAGTTATTTAAGAGGTTTATGCCTGATGCCAAAAAGGAGCTAAAAGATATTGCAGGTATTACCTCCCTTCCCAAATGAGGCAGACAGAACATCATGCAAAAGATAAGGAGAGAATATAAAGCAACATACTTAACTCCAAATGATTATATGAAAAGGAATGCTACTGGAGAATTTGTGATAACCTGTGTTTCAGAAAACAGAGTGAAATAACATGCAAACTGTGTAGCCACCTCCTTCTTGTCCTTTAAGGGACAATTAAAAAACCTGGCTATGGGCTCAGGCATTTGATTAAGGTTATGAGCAGTAGATGGTGACAGTTGGATCTGAATTTTGAGGATATGGCGATATTGGAACTATTGGTTGAACCTGGGCTATAACGGCATGTTAATTATGATAGTAATGATTTTATTGATGATTTTATAATATTCTGTATTAATTGTTTTTATTAGATGTATTTTATATGGCATCATTGATGCACTTGTGAAGCCACCCTGAGTCCCACTGTAGGAGAAGGGCGGGGTAGAAATAAAGTAAATAAATAAATAAAAATTGAATAGGCAAACAAGTCTTCCCATTCTAAGGTTATCCAATTTGAATTTTCTTAATCAGATAATTATTTCAGCACAACCCCAGGTTGTTGATCAACATAGGAGCAGCTATCTATGACAATCAATTGTTGTCTTTCAAAAGGTACTAGCAGAAAAAGTTCCCAGCAATTTTTCTGATTTTTGTATGTGCAACAGGGGTACCTTACACAAGAGAAAAGTAATGGGCAAGAACTCCTCATCGATTCATAACTCTTAGGCCTCCATATAGTATGACATTCAAAGCTACATTAAATTGAGAATGTGTGTTATATAAAGCAGTAAGGGATTTAACCCAAGAATGCTGAGGCTGCTTCCAGATGAGCCTTATGCTTCAATGGCATTATCTCACTTCAGTGGCAACTTCTGGCTTATATACAAGGAGGGACATGAAAATGCTCTGTTGGTTTGGAAGGATCAACATCCTGCCAGTTAGGTTCAGCACCTTGGATAGCTCATTTAAAGTCTGGTAGATTCATCATCCCTTTGACTTTGGACTTTATCACATGTGAGCTACTCATTACTTTTATCCCACAGCATTCCATATTTATCTTATTTTAGCGTTTGTATGTTTTTTTATGTTTAAATTGTATATTGTTCAATTTGGGTCTCTTTTTAAACAGAAAAGGGAAATATCATTGTTCCCATTGGGTTATGTGCAGAACTTTACTTGAGATCATCATTTTATATTTTTCCCCTTTGTTTCTTCTATTTTTTCCTAACTCAGAAAAAATATGTTAAGGAGAAAAAGACAGAATATCTGCACAATGCTTTAAGAATGGCAGCCCTACAAGTTCCATGTGAAGCTCCCAAGGCCCTGGAACCTTTCTTCCTGTCCCATAAGCAAAGCCCCCAGGCGAAGGAAACGTTTTGTGTAAAATCTGTGTTGCTTTAGGGCCATCCAAAAGTGCCACCTTTTGAGTAGATCAGGTTTTTTTCCAGATTGATGAAGTGGTTGTTTACATTTGCATAAAAGCAAAGCAAATGGTTACACTTCTTAAACACATCAGCAAACAGGGTCTTTAATCCTACTGCTACTTTTGGGACCAAGCAGATCAATTATGTATCATCAACCTTTTTAGTGCAGCTATTCTAAAACAACCCAGAGTCCTTGCACACATATTAAAAAGTCTTCATTTTCTTGCATTTGGAGTGCTTGTCTGTGCTGTTACAGCTAATCTCTACTCGTATTTCAAATAAGAATCTGAATATTATTTACCATCTGCTTCCAAAGGATGTTCTTGCCAAGTTCCTTAATTTGCTATAATTGGCAGGTTTTCAGAGCACATAATTTATATCTTTTCTTTCTTTCTTTAAAAAAGCTTTCTACAAATTATTAATTGAACCATTTTTAGGACCCTAAAATGCCACAGTTTCTAATGGGATGAGGTTCTAACTCCTAAGATCTGGAGTGCACATGCTCCTATTCAGGTATTTGGAACAGAGTTAACCAAACATATGAGGAGGTGGGAAGTTCAACCTAGAACTAATTATCTATCAATCATCTATCTATCTATCTATCTATCTATTCTCTAGTCCTTGGTGTTGCTATAGTGGCTGTAGTGCTGAGCTGTTTAAAACTGTAACCACTAACACTACACACATTAAAGAGAGAAAGCAGATGAAACCTTTGGAAATGCAGTGCAATAGGCAACATGGAATTATGCAAGTTGAAACATGGAATGCTTAGACTATGCTACTGGAAAGTAGGATTAACAGGAAGACACTGATTATTATATGTTTTTAATGTTTTTGTATTGATTTTATGATGTTTTAAAAATGTTTTAATTGTATATTGTGGATTACTGTGGTATTGAATGACTGCCAATTTGTAATCCACCTTGAGTCACCTGCAGGCTTGAGAAAGGTGGGATAGAAATAGCATAAATAAATAAATAAGGATTGTGCCAATCCCATGTCCAGAAACATACTAGAGAAGGATCGAAAACCAAGAACAGATAATAGTCTATGGTATATAAACAGATCAAATCACAGCAATATCTGAGATCTGACAGGAGTCTTCGAATGCAATTTTCCTGCAAAGGGGGTTGGACTGGATTGCCCATGAGGTCTCTTCCAACTCTATGATTCTATGAGGACATAGCAGGCAGGTTCTGGGACTCTGGGCTTTTATTATTCAGATTGCACACCCATGTGGGTATGACTTTCCTTCAAGCTTTCATAGACTCATAGAATCATTGAGTCGAAAGAGACCTCGAGAGCCATCCAGTCCAACCCCTTGCCAAGAAGCAGAAAAATCACATTCAATTTGCTTTCTTTGTTAGTCTTGCAGGAAAAAAATCATTTTGTAGGGTGGATAATCTGAGATAGACATGGGCAAAATTTGGCCCTCCAGGTGTTTGGACTTTTAACTCCCAGAAATCTCAGCCAGTTTACTGGTTGTAAAAATTGTGGGAGTTCAACTCTGAAATACCTCAAGGGCTGAAGTTCGTCCATGTCTGATCTAAGCAAATCCAATGCAGCTAACAATACTTAGCCTGGAAAAGGCTTCCAGAATCACGCAGAGCTTGTCATTCACAGGAGAATTTCTGTTGTTGTTCTCTTGCATCTCTTGGATCCTGGTGGCAAATGCAAGAAGAATACCCTGCAATGTTGTAGAGATAAAATCATGTACATGGTCACATGAATCTAAGTGTTACACTATTTGATTATTGCAGAAAGATTAATGTATATTCAGAAATGAAAAATGTGGATATGCCAGCAGTGGAAGAGGATACCTGAAATGACAGAAATTGATAAAGTGTCTGTTTTAATAAGAACGGAACCTGTTGATAGCTTTTTTAAAAGACAGGGAGCTATTTTAGACATTTATAAAGACGAGAGAAGAAAAAAACACTTTGGGGTTTGAATTTTAATTTTTCTTTTATGGTTAAGTGGTAGAAGTGAAACTTTATTATATGTAATGGAAGAAGCACATGCAATTATTGCATCAGTTTGGAGAGTGGGAGGTCAATTTTTTTAACTTTTGGGTGTGCTTTGGTAGTTTGTAGGGTGCATACATTTCATGGTGTGTGTGTTTTGTGTAGATTGTAGAAGGTAGCCTTTTCATTTATATATTACATAATAAACACATATAGAGGCACACATATACATAGGAATGGGCAACTGTGGTTTTCCAGATGTTTTTGGGTTGTAGTTGACATAATCCTTCATCATTGCTTATGCTGGCAAGTGCTGATTAGAGTTGTAATTTAATAATATCCAGAGAACCAAAGTTGCCAATTTCTCTGGGTAAACTTTCAATGTTAAGAGAAAATGTCTGGTTTTCATTTGCAGAAAACTATGTGCCAGAAAGAAAGGAAACTATTTATGCTTAGTTCTCAGTTATATTCAGAGAAAAGTTACCAATAATCCAGTTATAATAATTTCAAGGTAATCATGGGTTTCAATGCAATCCCAACGTATTACTCCATTTGTAATACAAAACGTATCTGTGAGGAACCTATTCAACTTTCTTTAGAAACCATGGACCAAAAGAGTGGTGGAGTAGATGTAGACACTGGCCAGGGGAAAAGTGAAGGCCTGGGAGAGAACCTTATACACCCAAAAAAAAAACCCCACCCAGATATGACTGTTGAGAATAAATAATAGGGACAATATGGAACCTTAGTTAATTAGAAAAGATGCATACCAGCTGAAAAACATGCAAAATTTGTAGTTCATATGTTGAATTGTATTAATGTCTGTGATTTCTGGCTAAAAATCACCCCCCCCCCCCCCCAACATTTTATACCTGAATGGGTGAACAACAGTATAATCAAGATAGCAAAATATAATTAACTAGCTGTGCCCTGAAGCTCCAAGGTAGAAAAGTTAGGACTAATAAAGGGAAATATTTCTTCACCCAGAGGGTCATTGGGTTATGGAACTCACTTCCAGAGGAGGTTGTGACAGCTGTCAGCCTGGACAGCTTCAAGGCAGGATTAGACAGATTCATCGATACCAAGGGAATCAGTAGTTACTGAAATGGACATCCAAGTGCCACCTCTGTGTTGATTGAGGCAGGCAGGATTTCCCCGGGTACTGGTTGTGGGGGTCGGGAGCAGGTGAGGGTTTTGCCCTCCTTTCTGCTAGAGATCCCGTGGGCCACTGTGTGACACAGAATGCTGGACTAGATGGGCTGAGGCCCGATTCAGCATGGCTCTTCTTATGTTCTTATGTTCTTATGAAAGAGAGGTACCTACCTATTCCTTCTCCCCTTTTTTCTTCCCTTTCCCCTTTCTCTCCTTTCTTGCTTCTCTATCTCTTTCTTTTATTCCTTCTTTCACTCTTCTGTTTCATCCTTCCTCCTCTCTTTCCTTCCCCTCCTTTCTCTACTTTCTTCCGTTCCTGTTTCCTTCCCTCTTTCACTTTTTATTTCCTTTTCTCCTCCCTTCCTTCTTTACCTCTTTCCTGCCTTTCCTTTTTCTTTCCTTTCTACTTTCTCTTCTTCCTTCCTTTGGTCCTTCCTTCCTTCCATCCTTCCTTCCTTCCCTCTTTTCTTCTTTCTCTCCATCCTTCTCTCTTTCCTTCCTTCCCCCTTTCCCTCTTGCATTCCTTCCCTTTTCCCTCCCTCCTTTCTTCTCTCCTTCCTTCCTGTCTGTTCCCCACTAATAACATGGTGGAGTCTCTTCTAACTTTATTCTATGAGTGTATTTAATATAGTAATATATAGTAGTAACATATTATGTTTGTATGTATGTATGTATGTGTGCGGAGTGTGGATATGTGGCAGATTTCTGATTGGTTTCCACTGTGGTTTTATTTGCATTTGGCTTCTGATTGGCCAGCTTCAACATACTAAGACTCTGAAGTGGCTGAGAGGGGAAAGGCAATGGCCTGAGGCTGTCAGAAATGGTGATTGGTTGCCACTGTGGTGTTATTTGCATATGGGTTCTGATTGGTGCACCTCAGCATTCTAACATTCTGAAGTGGCTGAGAGTGGAAAGGCAAGGGCCTTAGTGGCATCTTCTTCTTTTTAGGATTTAGGATTTGTAAGGTTTTTTAGTTTTTTAAAAGTTTTTTATTTTTGTTGGTCACACCTTGCGTTGTGAGAGGTTTATCTGCCAAATTTGGTGTGATTCCATTCAGTGGTTCTTTTATTTACTTCAGCCTCATTACGGACAGAGTGTGTGTGTGTGTGTGTGTGTGTGTGTATATATATATATATATATATATATATATATATATATATATATATATGAAACAGAACACACAGGCTAGGAGAAGCTGCAGCAGTTTGCTCTTGCCTGAGTCATCTGGGAAGGACAATATCTCACCCCTCCTTTCCTCTTTCCTCCACAGAGTTAACTGAATAAAAAACTACGTTTATACTCTGAACTCATTATGCAGCAACAGAAGTAAGATAAGGAGAAAGGGGAAACATGGGAGGTAAGACAGAAACTAGGACATATTAACAGCTGAAAAGGATGGTAGAAAATTAATAGGGATTGTCCCTGCCAAATTGGGGTGGTTGGAGGATATGTGGTAATACTTGAATGAGTGAATGCTACTGTTGTCTACTAATGTACCCAATTTCAGAAAGAAAGATTATTTTGATTCTGTTTTGATAGTGAAACAAGACCATACAACCCTGACATATTATATATCAAGATTTGAAGTTGCTCTCTCCTGTAGTATTCTCAGCTATAATGGATACTGAGATGATGGTTTTGTTAAGCCGATACTTAATATTCTTGATTGAAAAGTGAGAAAGATTTTCAAGTGTCTCTTTCCCCTTGAAAACTATTCTAACAAATCTCAAAAATGGAATACGTAACAGTGTCAACATTGGACTCTGAGATGTTTGACTTAGATTACACACTGCATCAGCTTAGCCATTATTTCCAGATCTTTCTATTTCCCCTCTTATTTTTCTTTGTGGAAGAAAAGAGATTTTAGGTAATCTTAGCTCTCATTAAAATGCAGGTCTTGGCATGGGAGCTGGCATAAAATTAGGCCAGCAGACAGCAAGTGCAAGGCAACCTACCACTTTCTTATAGACCATGGTAATGGGCTGGACCTTCACCAGGCTAGGAAGCAGAGTCCAGCTGCTCCCACGTGGAAATCCAGTGAGGGGTTTTTTCCTGCCTGAATCACTCAGAGAACTGCTATTTACATAACAAACCTGACTTTTAAACATTGCCAGATTGCAAGCTTAAGGGACACTGGAGAAACAAGGTCAGGCTGAGCTAAGCCATATGCAGATAAATGCAGGCAGGTGTCAATGCAGGCATGTCTCTCGCTTCCAAACTGGTATTTTAATCCAGTCCTTACTGCAGAGAACTCCAGCTTAAATTTAGTTACATGGTGTAAAGAAATAGACAAACTAAGCTAGTACATATGCAAATTGAGAATCCCTAATCTGAAAGGTGTGGGACCGGAAGGGCTTTGGAGTTTGGAGTTTCAGATAACTGTTTTTACATATACTGTATATGCACAAGTGATCTTGGAAATGAGACCCAAGTCTCAACACATTTATGTTTCATATGCACCTTATACATGTATCTTGAAACATTATACAGTATTTTAAAATAAATTTGTGCATGAAACAAAGTTTGTATATACTGAACAATCAAAAGAGTAAAAGTGTCACTATTTCATCTGCTCATGTGAACAATTTGGATCCTGGAGGATTTTAGATTTCTGGATAAGGGATGCTCAGAATGTATTTTAATTCACTCCTTATTGCAGAACACCCAGCCCATATTTAGGCCATTTCTAGGGCTACTGGATAAATTAGGATAAACTGCTCTGGAGCTGCTTTGATGCCCTTTGGCTGTCTACACAATAGGCCAGGCCTCAGGGCCACTGCTACACATCACCATTCAGAATCAACTCCCTCAGAGTAACTTGTTGGTGATGTTGCATTTCAGGTCACATGTCTCAGTACTTTTGTACGATACCACCAGAAATGCAACATCACCAGTGAGTCTCTGGAAAGGAACAGGTTGCAAGCAACAACACAGTGGTGGGCCCATTAACAATGGATCAGGCTGGATCCAACCCAATCCAATTGTCCATACCTCTGGAACTGTGGGATCACTCTAGAGTACATCATGTGTTTTATTGACTCAGATTAATGCCTGAATGCAGAAATTCTGCTGTGAATCCAATTGTACATCATATGTGTTACGCAGCGGTGTGGTCCGCCTAACGCTCATGTCCATAAGCTCAAGAAATACGCCAGACCAGCAGAGGTAAAATTGAAGAAAACAAATCTTTACTCTTGACCTTTACTCTATCATCACCCCACACCACACAGGAAATAACACAAGCAGTTATAGGCCCTTGGGTGTGGCACTAGGTTGCTGATTGCCTGATAGCATTTTCATTCACACATAATCTTGGTCCTGCAAGGACTTATTGTAACACCCCTCCTTGTGTTAATGAAAAGCTTTACATATTAAATTCAACAATTCCCAAATCCTCCAAGACCTGGTTGTGCTTCTGTACACTTAGAGGCTTTGTCAAAATATCTGCAAGGTTCTCTGAAGTGTTACAATAGGTCAAAGAAATGTCACCATCTTTCACTGCATCTCTAACACAATTGTACTTTATGTCTACATGTTTACTTCTTTGTTTTACCCTTGCTTGTGTGGCCATCAGAATACATGTTTGATTATCCTCAAAAATATTAGTTGTTTCATCAACAGGAATTTGCAAATCCTTAAACAATTGTTTCAACACACATAACTCTGTAGGTGCAAGAGCCAGAGCACCAAAGTCAGCTTCACTTGAACTTAAAGCCACATAACCCTGTTTCTTAGACTTCCAGTCTATTACTGAACCACAGAATTTAAATAAAACACCTGTTGTGGATTTTCTATCAGGGCTATTTCCAAAATCGCTGTCAACATAACCTTCCAAAATTAATGAGTCTTTTGGATTCAGGATTAAGCAAAAATTTTGAGTTTCTTTTAGGTATCTCAATATCCTCTTGAGTCCATTCCATGCTGCTGTGGTTGGATTACTTGAGTATCTACTCAAGATATTAACAGAAAATGCAATATCAACACGAGTGTAATTGCTAACATACAATAATTGACCAATTATACTTTTGTACAATTCCACTTGTTGAATTGGTTCAGCATCTTCTACATCATTTTGAAAACCCAAAATCATTGGTGATTGTACTCCTTTACAATCCTCCATGTTCATACCCTTTAATATATGCAGAATTTTACCTTTCTGACTTAAAACAAAACCACCTTGTTCATTTCTTATAATGTTTACGCCCCAGAAAATACTGTATTGGCCCAAGATCTTTTAATTGAAATTCTTGCTTTAACTCAGCTGCAAAATGAGTTATTTCACTATCTGTTTTACAAATGAAAACCAAATCGTCTACATAAACTAAAAAGAATTTGGTAATCACCATTTATATTTCTGGTAAACACACATGGGTCTGCCCTGCTTTTGCTAAAACCCATTTTCATTAGTCTGTCATTAAGGCAGTCATACCCACGCTAACTCAGCCTGTTTGAGTCCGTAAAGGGCTTTGTTCAGTTTCAGACCCCCATTGCTCTTGAGTCCTGGTGGTGCCTTAATGTATATGTTTTCCTTTAAGTCTGCATTAAGGTATGCAGTATTGATGTCAAAATGATTTGCCTTTAGCTTTAAGCTAGCGGCTATATTCAAAGCCACTCTCAGTGAGTTAGGATTAGAGTAGGTGAATATACCTCAGAGTAATCAATATCCTTCCTCTGAGTAAACCCCGTGCTACCAAACGTGCTTTGTACCGCACTTGTCCTCGAATTCACCTTGAGTTTGTACACCCATTTGGTTTCTATTGGCCTCACTCCCTCAGGTAATTTAACTGGTTTAAACACCTTCAACCTTTGCATACTGGCCAATTCTTCCTTCATGGCTTGTTGCCACTTTTCTTTCTCTTCATCAGGCAAACTCTCAACTTTCTCATAAGTTTGAGGCTCGTTGTTAACCAAACACACCCTGACCTGCCAAATTTGTAACCAGTCAGGTGCTTTTCTTTTCCTAGTTGATCTTCTCAAGCCCATGCTTTGGCTAGTTCCTACCCCAGGATCTTGTTCCTCCTCCTCATCTGATGACTTAGATCTCTTCATTCCTTTTATCTGAGGTCTACTCATACGTTCAGAAGTTGTTGCAACACTTTCTTCCTCTCTTATTGAGGCTTGTGCCTCCTCATGAGCACTCTCATTTGCGATAGGAAGAAATACCTCATGGTTAGCATGGATTTTGTCCCAATTCTGTGGACATGCAAAATTACCTGACCTTGAAATGACTATTGACCCGTCATCATCTAAGAATCTCCATGCTTTTGCCCCCTGAGCATATCCCACCATGATCAGCTTCTTGGATTTATCCTGGCCTTTCCTTCTAATTGCTTAGGGCACTAGAACCCAAGCTTGAGTCCCAAACGCTCTCAAATGATCCAATGGAGGTCTCTTACCATACAAAAGAAAATAAGGAGTTTCCTGAATAGGTTCAGACCACAACCTGTTGATCAAATAATTGGCTGTATTCATTGCCTCTCCCCATAAGTTGGCTGGTAAACCAGAATCTGCCAACAGAGAATCCTTCACAGTTTGTATCTTCCTCACAAACCTCTCAATTTTCCCATTCTCAGCACTTTGGTATGGGCAAGTGAGCCGGTGTTTTATCCCCTCCTTCTTCAAGAAATCTGCCAAATTATGTGGTGTGAATTCTCCTCCTCTATCTGATTGCAAGGCTTTCACATTCACTTCAAATTGTCTCTTAACATAGGCCACCCAGTTCTTGAATATTTCAAACACTTCACTTTTGTGTTTTAACAGAAAACACCATGAAAAATTAGAAAAATCATCCAAAATACATAAACAATACACAGCCCCTCCTTTACTAGGAGAAAATGGTCCAATTAAGTCTGCATGTACCAGCTGAAAAGGCTTTTCTGACATTCTTAAGCTCTTTTTACTTATTGGTGCAGACTGAACCTTTGTTCTTTTACAAACAATACAATCAAGAAAATGCTTGCAGTTATTCAACTTTAAACCTTTACTGCATTCCTGCATTTTCCTCAATACTTTGAAACTTGGATGTCCCAAAACTCTGTGCAGTTCATGTATACACTTATTATGCAATGGAGTGTTTTTGCCAACTATATTCACACTGCATGCATCCTTTTGTTCCAACACATATATACCATTCTGTATTCTTCCTGTACCATACAGTTTGGTCCCTTTCAGGATTTTAACTTTGCCTTCTGAAAAAATAACATCAAACCCTGCACTATCAAGTTTATTCACTGATAGGAGATTAAACTCAACCTGTGGTACAAAATACACATCCTTTAGTGTTATGCCCAAACATTTAACATAAACTTCTCCTTTTACTTGAACAGAATAATGCTTCCCATCAGCAAGACATACATTCAAACCATCCAGCTTATGAAACTTTTTACACAAAGTCTTATCATTCACAATGTGTTTTGAGCACCCTGAGTCAACATAAAAAATGTCTTTCTGCTCAGGTCTTTTGTCTGTTTTACAATTTTTCACATGCGATGACCCCTCCTCACATGTTGCTGTACCTTTTGTTTGTCCCATAACCTTGGGCATTCTCGTTTAAGATGTTTTGGAGAATTACAGACAAAACATCTCCTTACAGCACAAACAGTCTCCTTCTCTTGCTCCGCTGTATTTACAACCGGCTGTCTCTGCTAAGCAATCCCAGCTGTGCTTGCAGCCTCCATACTGCGGTCCTTCCGTCGATCCCAGTCTGAAATTAACCTGGCACAAATATACTGCAAATTAAGCTGAGCCTGTGGGAGTGACTCCAAGGAATTTATTGTTCCGTCAAAGGAATCATCCATTGAAGACAGAACAATAAAGCATTTGTTTGCTTCAGTAAGTCTGAAGTCTCTCTGCTCCAAATCCATGAACAGGCTTTGCAAACACTGCAAATGGTCCTTCAGCTCCTCTCCAGCCTGAAGACGCTTTCTGTACAGCCTCCTGGCTAGTACAGCCACAGTTGCCGCAGAGTCAGAGACATGCACCGCTTTCAACCGCTCCCAAATAGCATGTGCAGAGGGCAAACTGCAAACGTGGACCAGCTGCTCATCATCCACTCCGAGGATGAGGGTTGCCTTGGCCTTCTCCTGGGCTTTCTGCTGTTCAGCATTAGGGGCTTGTGGTGGTGGGTTCGAAATACATTCCCACAGGGATTCCCTCCTCAGGTAACTCTCCATACGCACCTTCCACATAGAGTAGTTACTGCCATTCAACCTGGCAATGGGAAATGCTGCCAAATTCACTCCTGGATCCATCTTTCCGGCACAAAATTCCAAAATAAAAGTAAAAGTCAAACCTGGTCTTTTCCAAAAGCAAAATATGGACCATGCAGCGTCAATGCTGACTGAGGCTAGGCTTTAGACCATCCGTCTGTCTGGGTGTCTGGGCCCATAACCTGTTACGCAGCGGTGTGGTCCGCCTAACACTCATGTCCATAAGCTCAAGAAATACGCCAGACCAGCAGAGGTAAAATTGAAGAAAACAAATCTTTACTCTTGACCTTTACTCTATCACCACCCCACACCACACAGGAAATAACACAAGCAGTTATAGGCCCTTGGGTGTGGCACTAGGTTGCTGATTGCCTGTTAACCCAGGTGCACAGCATTATTACATACATAGCATACATAGCATTTTCATTCACACATAATCTTGGTCCTGTAAGGACTTATCGTAACAATATGGACACCCTGCAGCAGCTGAGTGATGAGTCCATTTTATTTTGGCTATGTAGATTGGCCTTTGTTACAAAGCATGGATTGAAGTGACAGACAAATTAAGCTAGTGTGCATACTCTGAAATGATCCACAATTGACCTTGGATTCTCACACTGCTTACTGCTCTCATAAATTATGAAGAAGACTGCAAAAATGATAACCACTAATATTTTTACATATGAAACTGCCATTAAAGCATTGCATAAGCAAAAACAGGCTGGCTTGAGAGCAATATTTTGTTAATATTCAATTATGCTTCCTTCTAGTGTTTAGGATGGAAAACACATGGAAATATTTCATGATAGTAGCACTCTGTTTTGAGGGTGGGGGTAGAGTAAATAGAAGAGAAATATGCCTGGGATCTGAGTAAAGCAGCTGCTGTGTGGAAACCATTGCTTAATATGCTGAGCTTTATTGCATATTTATCTCTTTCAATCCATCTGTTTTCACTTGTTGTCTCTTGTTTTATAATTGGATTGAAGGAAATTTGGGGGCAGGGAATAATCTTTTTGTATTTTGGTGTTATAGTACTTTGTACAATATGATCCCGAGACTCAAAATAAATGTAATCATAAATATATCTGTGTTCTACCATGTTGACAAATCAAGGTGGCAGAAGATTCAGCATGACATATTCCTTCCTGGTAACATTTTAAGTGGATTTCCTCATATAGTATCCTACACAACATGTTCCTCACTTTTCTAAGCTGAACACGGGGCTGTGGTTTGTCTAGGCTTTACCAGATGATAATTTTATTGTGCAATAAATGCACAGCTGTTCTTCAGTTGTTGTGAGGAATCCAAATGTCTTTTTGTATGCCTGTTGCAGGGAAGCGATATATTTTTGGGATTCAAATGGAGATGTTTTGTGGTAGGGAAAAAATGCCTTGCTGGCATGTCTATGCCTGTTCAAAAATCATATGACCAACTACCAGTATCTTGTAAGTGTCACAGGTATCTATGTGTAATGTGTGCAATCTCAATCTCCCTCTCTCTCTCTCATAACTCTTTATATATCCACAAATATTTTAAACATTAAAGTTATATTTTATTTTCCATGCATTTATATTTTCTTATGGTTTTTGTTGAGGATTTTTCAAAATTACACTTGAATTTGAGAATACAGGCATTCTGTGAGTTACAGTCATCTGACTTACAAATAACTCATAGTTAAGAATAGGGGTAAGAAAACAGGAAGTGAGAGAAATCTATCTCTTGGAAGGGAATTCCACTTATGGAAGAGTTATTCTGAGGAAAGGTGTCTCCACTGAAGGTTTATCACCAATTACTGTTTCCACAACAAGCCAATTTTTTGAAAATCCAATTTTTACAAAGACAAAAAGGACTGGAGTTACACTTCAAAATGTACCGGCTTTACATACAAATTCAACATAAAAACAAATCTAAAGAACCTACCTTGTTTGTAACTTGGGGACTTCATGTACTTACGCTTGTTTTTATAAGAGCATATCTATCATCTCTCTGTTTGTTTGTCTGTGCATTTGTTTATCTATCTCTAGATTTGGGTGTGAATTATGTGCCACTTCCAGCCATGTTGGTACTCTGCAGCTCAAGGTGCTCCCACTATGCTGGAGTGAGCTATTTGAAATTTCAGTTCAACAAGATCGGGAGAGGAGCACAGTTTCTACCTAATGTAGATATGCATTTAGAGCTTACCTATAGAAAGCATCATGTACACAAATGGGATTTTTAAAAACCATTTATATCCAGGTGGGAAAATTATGTCCTTCTAGATTATTTTGGATTGGAACTCCAACTAATCCTAGCTGACAGCTTTTGTCAAGGATATGGGAGGCAGAAGTGAAGTTATGAGGTAAAGTGTCTCATCACAAAGGACAGTGGGGCAAATCTGTCACCCTGTGCACAGCTCCCACTTGGTGATACTTTCCCCATCACATGAGAAGAGCATCCATTGTAGCCAGCACAACACAGGAAACCTCCAGTGTTGTGGGGAAAGCATTAGGTGATGCTTGGGGGAGGGGGTGTCCACCGGAAGTCTTATGACATTGTGTGATGGCTGTTGTGAAGCTCTGTCCATTATTGTTCGACAGGGTAAAATTAGACAGGGTAAAAGCACCCTAGGATTAGACAGGGTAAAAACACCCTTGGATGCTAAATTCCCCCCATCTGATGAGGTCCAATGAAGAGCAAAATAAAATAAAAACTGAAACCCCATTCATTTTTCTTTCAGCACCCAAGTATCTTAAAACTTCAGTTAAGCATTTAGAAATGCAGTTAAGGCATCCCAAGAGGAGGGGGAGATAGAGTTGCCAAGAAAATGTAAATATAATAAATATAAGAATTCTAGGTGTGTGTGATTTTCATTGTCTTTCTCTGCAATGTGAAAACTTTGAGGACTAAAGGGAAATTTCATTTAGGACAGCAAAATTTTTATTTGAACTGAGCAGTACCATCATTTTGCCCATTCCTATAGCCACACCCCAGTGGAATATATATACAGTCCAAAAGATGTGAGGAGTTTCAATTTAACTAACCCTATTAGCATTTTATGAGGGATTATTGAGTTAGAAACATTGGACACAAAGCCTTTGGCAAGTACTAATAAAACAATATCAAGTCATTGAAAAACTACTAAGCCTGTTCAGGTTGGCCTAACTTTACTGATGAATTGTCCCATAAATTGACGTACACACTTTGCAAGAAACAAGACTCGATAGGCAATTTATCAGCAACTCATTAATAAAATTAAGATCACCCTGAACTGGTAATCAGAATCCGCAAAAGAAAAGGTTCAAATTAAAAGCTTTGGGGTCCTTGCTCAAACAGCTCCCTTCTGAGTTAATAGTACAGAAGTTAACTTTACTGTAGGAATAAACATTGCAAGCTCATATACTGGACACCCTCTTTAATTATATATCCAGTTGATAAAAAGTAGTAACTTAAATTTTCTGGAAAAAGTCCTTGAATCGGAGGAATTGCCATTTGTAACAAGGTTTGGCAACACAAAGTCTATGGGTTGCATGCAGCTTTTACTGAATGGCTGTTATTATCCATACTGCTGAAATCATGGCATTTTACTTGCTTTTCTTACTGGAGCTATAGACTACACTTTGTGCTGCATTTTCACAGTAGTCTGTGGTCCAGGGAAATGTTCCTACACAACAGAAAAATACCACGCTAGATGTTGGTGGTAACTCTAGCAGTGGCAAAAGTAGCTTGATGTTTGCAGTAGTAATATAGCCTGCAAAGTATCCAGGGTACAGCCACTGAGATGTGAAGATGGCACCACCTTAAACCCTCAGTTTTTAATTTCTGATCTGTAAGCTGATATGCCATGCTGAGAACCTGAATATTTACTTTGCGGGACAATGATTGAGATGGAAGACTTTAGTATGTATGATACGTTTCTGCAAATTCCTGGTAATTAGTGGTAATACAGAGCTTAATATAAAAAGTACAATAAAATATAACAAAGTACTTCAAATGGCTCTTAACATGTCTTAATCCAAATAAAGTGAACTATACAAATGTAAACGTAGCATGTAATTTCAAAGTGTAAGCTTTCTCATAAAGCAATGACTGGATATACGTAGCTGCTAGGCATGAGAAAAAAGTTATGAAAATTGAAAGAAATCGGAAGGGATTCGTATGTACGGGACTTTAAAGTTTATACGCATCGCTGCCGCAATCCCGGAAGTAGACTTTCTTTTTCGCACTCCCTGGGCCCAAATTTTCGTTAGATTTGTAAATATTTCAGAAGGCTCCCTATTATCCCCTCCAAAATAGCTTCCCAGACATTACTCACAGTCAGATGGGGCCTTTCCATGCTCAAGGCCTACTTTAACTGAAAGGCCTTTCCTCCACGAAGTGAAAAAGGAGCCAGACAATAGAGAGATCCAGAGCGGGAGTCCTAGAGCGGCTGGAGGACTCAGGAAAAAAGCGGTTTAAACTGCAGGGAAAGGAGCCTAGATAGGAGGACAGGCGAGAAGGACATGAGGAAGGCTGAAACAATGGCAGAAGGGGTTGAAAACAGCCCGGAGAGGAGCAGGAAAAGTGCAGAATCAAAGAAAGCCATAGAGTTCAAACCTCCTAGAGAGCTATGGGAAACTGAATGGGGTAAAGCTGCAGTGAGAAGAGCTCTGGAGAAGGTAGGCAACTATTTTATAATTAATAATAAATATATTAATAATATTTACTCCTTCTAATTTCCTGGAAGAAGGGCCTTGGGCATTTAATTCTAATAATAATAATATATTAATAATATTTACTCCTTCTAATTTCCTGGAAGAAGGGCCCTGGGCATTTAATTCTAATAATAATAATATTATATTAATAATATTTACTCCTTCTAATTTCCTGGAAGAAGGGCCCTGGGCATTTAATTATAATAATAATAATATATTAATAATATTTACTCCTTCTAATTTCCTGGAAGAAGGGCCCTGGGCATTTAATTCTAATAATAATAATAATAATATATTAATAATATTTACTCCTTCTAATTTCCTGGAAGGAGGGCCCTGGGCATTTAATTCTAATAAATGCTCTGGAGAAGCAAGCCTTGACCAGAGGTGGGCAACTATTTTATTTAATAATAATAATAATAATATATTAGTGCATTATATGTCCCTGCAAAGAAACCCTGGCTTTTTATAATAATAATAATAATAATAATAATATATTAATGCATTATATCTCCCTGCAAGGAAACCAAGGAAATGTTGCCCCTTGATTTGCCTGTGCTTAAAACAGTGTCAGTCCTGTTTCCCTGCTTTGCCTACTTTAGAACTAATTAAGAATTTCGTTACTAATTACGTTACATTTTAGAACTTTTTGGAATTTTTTTGTAAGTCTTTCTATTACTAATCAACCCCCCTCCCCAATCTGATTTTAGATTCACGATTTTTGGGTTCTAAACCATGCCTGGTAGCTGCATACCCCCTTATATGGCATTGTAGATTCATAATCCAGTTCAAAGCAGTTAATGTGTATTATCTGCTTTGATAATCTGGAGATCCATTCTAAGTAGTGGTGGCACCACTGCTACTGCTAAAATCCATGAAGTGACTGTATCTACAGTATGGTCTATTGACAATATATAAAAGAAATGGAGGCAAATGATCTGAGGTCAGACCAATCAGATAAACAATAGGATATCCAAATATCTCATACTGCACCCCATCTACACTGTCATATAAAATCCAGATTATCTGCATTGAACTGGATTTTATGGCAGTGTAGACTCATATAATTCAATTCAAAGCAGATAATATGAATTATCTGCTTTGATAATCTGTATTATATGGCAATGATGACATGATGCCCTGGTTAATGCTGTTACTGAATGGCAGGACTTCTTTGAAAAAAATCTTTATCATTTATGGCTCTTAAATTTGAATGGCATCTCCTTTACTACATGCAAATTTGGTAAACAGCATGCAACTAATGATTTCTCTATAGATTTTACAGAATTGAACCAGTTAAACTCAACTATATCCTAGCTGTTTTGCAACTGTATTCTAGCTCTTCTACACAGGCCCTAAAGTCTGTGATAGGTAATGGGTTTACTTGAGGTGTTCAAATGATGCCTCAGGTAAACCCAGGTTAATCTAGAGAAAACTGGGATATCCTAGTTTTCTCTAGGTTAATTTGACACTTCAAAAGATCTGGACTATACGGATCTGTTGAGGTGCTGGACCTGTGAGGATTGATTCCTGGGGATGCTTCTGCAGTCCTGGTGGTCAATCCCCACAGCCATTCTGGTTCTTCAGGCTTCTGCAGCCTGAAGAAGAGAAATGGCACCTCCAACTCATCCATTTCTCCCTCAAAATTTACCTGAGGGGCCTGTTGGCAGTGCAGGCCTCTCCAGAGAGTTTTACTGCTGTGTGAAAATAGTGCGTCTGGAGGTAATCAGGATGATGGGAATCCCTCCTCTCCACCTCCTGACACATCATTACTGTGTGTCACTAGAACTCTTCAGTGGGGCCTGTGCTGCTAACATGTCCCTCAGGTATGTTTTTTCAGGTGAAAATGGGGGGGGGGGATGGAGGGGGGAATTGATGTCCTCTCGGGTCAACCTTTGGTTGATCTAGGAAGGCATCTAGCTGCCCCCCAAGGGAAAGCCTGGGGTTAGGAGTGAGGACAAAAACCCTGGATTTAGGGCAGTGTTGAAGGGCACTGAGTGTGCATCTACATTGTAGAACGAATGCAATTTGATACCACTTTAACTGTCTGGTTCAAAACTATGGGATCATGGACATTGTAGCTTTATAAAGAGTGCTGGCATCTTACCGAACTAAAAAATCACATAGCAGTTAAAGTGGTATCTGAAGAGCCAGCCTGAAATACTTTAATTGAAAGCCAGATTCACAAATAATTGCTTTCCATCAGGCATGTCACTGTTCTTTTTGCCAGGACTTTTTGGCATGATTTGTAAAGTGTATTTCATGACCAAGTTATAAGGTAAAATTGATAATTTTAGAAATTGCCTTCAAGCATCCATGCAGGATTCTCCCTACTGTTTGGATGAATGGAAGAATTGGATATACTCAGTGTAGAAAAAAATCAACGCTTTGGATGGCTGGTGGCTAATTGTGGTTGAATTTGCAAAGATCGTCCTGGAATAATGAAACCAAGAAGTGGTTCATGAATGAGAAAGAGAGATGTACAAAATATTTCTTGTTTCTGGTCTTGGAGAGAATCCAGACTTGCAGAATTTTCATTAATATGCAAAACCATAGCTGCCTTTAAACTGAGTGTATCTTAAATGTTGGAAAAAGAAAAGAATCTGGATTATATCATCAGATCTATTTCATTTCTCTTTGGTTTATCAGAGATATGATGGGTGGCCATCATCCAATCTTGCAATCAGAAACTCGAAATTCTTCTTCAGTAAAGACCGTGGGAAGGCATGAAGAACACATTCTTAAACATGTACACTATCTTGGAGGCATGGTTAGGTCCAGTCGGAATATTCGTAATTCAGATTAAATTTGGATCAAATTCCTTTTGGAAGCAATTGCGAAGTGATTTGGGAACCCAGAAGTATCCTTGCCATTTCAAAGTCACTGTTGCCATCTTTGTTCCAACTCAGGAAGTGAATCAGAAAATACCCAGCGTCTGGAGGCAAGCAGCAGCTTACATACTGGGGTGCTTGCCTCCAGCCAATGAGGGGAAACCATGTGGGGAGGGGCGGTGTTTCAGCACGGCAGCCATTGCACTTTAAAAAGGGCTGCGCATGCCTCATGGGCTCATTGCGAGCTGGTGGACGCGAACAGGAAGGGAGCTTGGGTGGGAAAGGTGCCATTGCTTGGGAAGGGAACAACAGGGTTAGGGAAGGGAACAAATTGGGGAGAACTGCTGTTAGCAGGCCCCTTGCCTGCGAGGCTTGCTTGTGTGTAGGGAGGGAAGAAGGGCAGGGCAGCACATAAGGGCAGCTGGGACATCTGAAATGAGTTTTGAACCATTTTTTCCCCTTGATCAAACAAGCCTACTATTTTGCTGAATAGAGTTCAAAAACATGGTTTTTTCATCCAGGGATGTCCATAGGAAGATTGAGAGTACATTTATACTAGCAGTTCTCAAACAGTGCTCTCGCTGCCACCACCTCTACCTCAGGCTCTAAGCTGTGAGCTCAGGCCCGCCTCACCACCGGCACCGACACAGCCCCCAAACCATAGCAGCACCTCCCCAGGGGAGAAGGTGCACAAGGGGAGGCAAGGCAGCCCTGGCAAAGTAGGCCCTGGCAGACCCAGCAAGGGAGTTGAGTGGGAAGAGATCCTTCTCAGATCAGGCCTTCTTCACCAAATGGCTTTCCAAAACCCAAGGGTGTATCTACACTGTAGAATTAATGCGTTTTGATACCACTTGAATTGCCATGGGTCAGTGATATGGAATCCTGGGAATTCAGCTTTTCATGGTCTTTATGAAAAATTATTATTATTTAACTTTTCCCTGCCATGGAAAAGTTCCCTGCCTCACAAAACTACAAGTTCCATGAGCTGTGGCAAAGAAGAAGAGGAAGTCTGAAAAAATAAATGAAAATAAATAAACTGTTGCTCAAATGAAACTATGTCCAGGACACATACACACACACACCCCTCTCTTTCAAACCACCCAGCATTGACACTGTTTGATACCACTTGAACTTCCACATTTCAATGCTGTGGAATCCTGGGAAGGTGTAGTTTGGTGAGGCACCAGCACTCATTAGCAAGGGATGATACAGGCCCCTGTAAAACCACTTTGAGCATCCTTTAAGAAAGGAAAGTAGGATATAAATAAATAGAATACTGTAATAACCATCATAATCCTAATCATAATCCTAATAACTATATATTTTGTGTTACATGCAGTATTACTAATAATATTGCGATATAATTGTTATAGTTCAATGTGATATTGTTATAGCACAATGTGATATGTAATATTGATGTTGTGCTGTGGCAATAATATAGTTTATTGTATTTGTATAGTTCAATGTGATATTGTTATAGTACAATGTGATATGTAGTATTGATGTTGTATTGTGGCAATAATTATAGTTCATTGTATTTGCATTTTGCTTGTGAGCTGCTCTGAGTCCCCTTCGGGGTTGAGAAGGGTGGCATATAAATATTGTGAAATAAATAAATAAATAATCATACAACACCCCAGGTTCCTTAGCATTGAGCCATGACAGTGAAGGTGGTGTCAGACTACATTCATTTTACAGTGCTCAGTTCTGAAGAGTCCCTAGTCAAGAATATGGCACATTTGGAGAGCTTTTCTGTGTAAGATTGGTCAAGTCTCAGTCTGGAGTGTGTTGCATCTGTTGCCTTCCTTAGTGATCTTGAGTGCATCTACACAGTAGAATGAATGTAGTTTGACACCGTTTTAACTGCCATGGCTCAATGCTATGGAATCATGAGAGCTGTTGTTTTACAAAGCCTTCTCTGCCAAAGAGTGTTGGTGCTTCACCGAACTGCAACTCCCTTTATTTCACAGCATTGATCCATGGCAGTTAAAATGGTGTCAAATTACATTAATTCTACTTGCCAGACCAGTGGTTCTCAAACTGTGCTCTCAAACTTGTTCTTTCTTTCTTTCTTTCGTTCTTTTTTTCGCATTACAAACAAGATATGTGCAGTGTGCATAGGAATTTGTTCATGCTTTTTAAAATTAGTTCACACAAGCATTCTCTATCCATCTGCCATTGGCCCCATACATCTGTCTAATTTTAAAATGCAATGTGGCCCCCATGCCCAAAGGTTTCTTGGGGCTCCACAAGTGGCCCCTTCAAAAAGGGCTCTGCAGCTTAAAAAGTTTGAGAACCCCTGATCCATACTGTAGAATTAATGTAGCGAATGACATCACTTTAATGCTATGGACTCCTGGGTGTTGTAGTTTGGTGAGGGTCAGGGGCCGGCCTGACCTTTTCCGGGGAGTACGCTGGAAAAAAATTGGCGCCCGGCTGCCGCATCATTTGTATTGCCGACGCCACAGTCGACTCCCACGGGCTGGCTGCACGACGCTCCCGGCACGGACATTTCTCCGCATGCCCAGAAGCAACTACAGGCACTGTAGCGCCTGTAGACATTTCTGCGCATGCGTGAATGTCCGCGCATGCACTGGGGCCCGAGCGCCTGCGCCGCTGGCTCCAGCCGCAGGCACGCTTGGGACCCAGTATGCGCGCAGATATACATGCAAGATTCAGAAGCAACTACAGGCGCCAGCTCCTGTAGTTGCTTCTGGGCATGCGCGGAAATGTCCGTGCTCGGGAGGCATAAAGCTGCAGCCGGCCCGTGGGCCGGCTGTGCGGTAGCAGCGCGCGGCAGGGCGGGGCGCGGAAGCGAGGTGGCGCGCGGCACCCTCCCAGCCGGTGACGCCCCGCCCAGCCGGTGGCGCTCACGCGACCGCTTACATGGCGGAATCGCTTAGACCGCCTCTGGTGAGGGTCCAGTACTAATTGGCAGAAAAGGCTCAAGCCCTTGTAAATCCAACATCAATTATGACTCCCAGCTCACCCCTCTGCCTTTACATTAGTTTGAGTATGCAAGTCAAAGACACAAAAGTTAGTAGAAGAGTGTTAACACATTTAATGACTAGTTAACGCATTTTTTAAAAATTTGGTATGATTCTTATCAGAAGGGACAACAATAATCTACAAGTTACAAACAAGATAGATTCTTTAGGTTTTTTCCCAAGACCCCTTCTACACTGCGATGTAATCCAGATTATCAAATCAGATAATCCACATTATCTGCTTTAAACTGGATTATATGATTCTACACTGCAAGATAATCCAGTTCAAAGTAGATAATCTGAATTTTATATGGTAGTGTAGAAGGGGCCTAAGTAGAACAGGTATATTTTAAGTGTATCATCAGCCACACACACACACACACAATATCAAAGGGAAAAGTTAAATCCCCATGGTGTTTGTTTTGCTATCTGTGCCCCTGTTCAGAAGATAGCTCTTCCAGTAGTGAATTTCCTTCCGAAGGATAGATTTCTCTCACCTCCTGTTGTCTCAGCCCCATTCTTAACTGTGAGCCATTTATAAGTCAGATTTTTGGAACTCGGGAACTGCCTGTATTACGTTTAAGTCAAATTGCTGTTTAAATTAAAATGATTGCATTAAAAGTCTTATCAAAATTAAGCTAAAATATTACATTCATGATTTTACTGCCCAGTTCCTTGTTCTGTGCTTGGGAGAAATTGAAACGGTTACATGGATGATTAAGAACACCATCATGCCACTTATCCTGCTTTTATTTTCTTTTCTCATAAACCCATCTTCTTATCCTCCCTCCATTTCTTTAGCTTATTGATGTCTGTGTAGATCCTAGCAGAAGCCCCAGGACTAGGAACTTCAAATATCTTTTTTCTTGGACAGATAAGAACCCTCTCTATGGTGCCTGATGGAAAATATAAGAGGGTTGTCTGTATAATGGCTAGGATCCTAAATTGAAAGCATAACTTTATGATCATGGAGTTATAGAGTGGTTACATAGTCATTAGTGAATTGTGATGTTCATTGTATGTACTGGTATGTAGAATGTGCAGATGCACATGTGTGTTTACTTCCATGAATGTGTGTGTACTTCTGTAAGGACTCACCCATCCTAAGCAGGGCCGAGGCCTGCTTGGAAGTTTGGATCCCTGTTTGGAACTTGCTGGCATCCATTTTAGTAAGGGAGTTTCAGCTAGCAGCCATCAGGAGAAGGTCAAAGCCAGAGAGAGGGGGTGGCCTTAGAGTCACTCTGCTCAGATACACTGTTTTCCCTGTGATTGGCTGGGTGCCAGAGGGGAGGAGTTGAGCTTTCTAGGAGGGAAGATCCTGACAGGAAAGCTTTAGTTTATGACAATCTCTCGTGGAGAGTGGAGTGTTTCACAGACACACTCTCAGAGAGACAGTGAGAAGTTGCTGTGAGCCCTTGTCAGAACTCCAGAGTAAGAGCCTCTGTAAACAAAGCTCTGGGAGTCTTGTGAGAGGCTTCAGATAAGACACATCTGAGCCTTCTCTGTCTTGTGCCAGGCTGTAGATAAGAAACATCTGAGCCTGAGGAGTCTTGAACGAGGTTTCTGGGGGAGTATCATCAGAGCCTCTGCAATAGAGACTGACAGTCTAATCTATAGCTAACCACCACAAGGGAATAGGCTGGACTAAGGGGGTCAAGACCTAGCACTGACAGCTCTTAGGGCCAGGAGAGATTCCAGTGGTGACGCTTTAGTTTAGAGCCAGAAGGACTGACTGGAAATAGTCAGTGAGATCACCTTGTCGTCTCTTGTGATAGGGAGACAGGTGGGGCTCTGAGACTGTGGTGCTAATCTAGTATATTAGCATACTGTTAGCAAGACGCAGGGAACTGTCTATGTAATAGAAGTTCCAATTAGTAACATCAGCTACCCTCTAGTTTAATTATTAGTTGGGGAGTTGGGGAGACAAGTCTTAGTACTGTCTGTGGAACTGAATTTAAGACCTTAAGAAGAAGCAATAGCCTTTTTATATAGAAACCATTATGCACCAGCACATTTAGATCTATTCAACCATCACGCTAATAATCAATTATTCTTTTCTGTAACCGTACGCTCTTGTTGCCTCACTGAAGAACCAATACGATCTGTGCCTATTTGTTAGCCTGTTTGATAGTTAATAAATTCTTTTCTTATTAACTTTCACAAGCCTCCATCTTTCTGTCTTTTCAGTTTTCTTCATAGTGGGTGATTTGGTGTAAAGGGAGCCTAATTAAACATCTTCGTTATTAGATTAAATCCTGATCACAGATCAGGTTGGTGGCAGTAATTACCGGGAGTGTTAATAGTTAATCTGCAGTGTCAAGTCGTGACATATTAATTGGTGGCAGCAGGTGGGATCAAAAATAGAAGGGTCCACCCTGTCCCAAGGTCTCAAAGGCCAAGTCATCACAACTTCCATGAACAATATTCAGCCCTATGCAATGGTTCCACATGCATAATTTCACTTTGCATTTTTGAACAAAACACAGCTATTCCATGTCAAACAAAAGTGTCCAGCCATTAATGCAGGGGAGTTTTCACATGTGTAAGACATGAACAGGAGTCCAACTATAGCTTGCTATTGTTCAGTTTGCTGAAAAGTATACACTAAATTCTTAGTATCCATTGATTTTGTCCCAGGACTCCCATGGAAACAAAAATCTGTGAATACACAAATTCCATTATATATGCAATGATGAAGTAAAATAGTGTATCTTATATAAAATGGCAAAATCAATATTTTCTTTTTGATGTTTTAAAAATATTCCTAAATGATTGCATCTGTGGATGCAAAATGCATGTATACAGAGGGCCAACTGAGTATACTTTGTAAATATATCATGACTGCACAAGCCAATCCACAATAGTGACACGGAACAGCAACTTGGAGATTTGCTGAGATGGCTTAAGTTCTCTGAATCTCTGTGTTAGATGTTTCTACCTAAATAGTAGGTATGAGGCAAATATCATTTACAGCAGGGAAAGTAATTTCAACAACATCCTTGTGGCAATGGACAGGCAGCCCTAGGCCCTTCTTCTGACCTAGGGAGCTCATATAGACAGCAATAATTTCAGAAGTCTCTGCTGCAAAGTCAAATGATTCCAGCTTAATTTACTTTGGGAAAGACAACAAATATGAAGAAAGCAAGTGCTCGGACAAATGCCAGTCATAGGGTGGAGAGGTCTGAAGGCACAGTGGGATGTTTTGAACAAGCTGGAGAGAAAGATGAGTGAAGACTACTATTGGAAAAGCTGCATACCAATTGAAACTGAAGTAGCCAGCTGGAACAACAACCTGAATCAGTGTGAGTGAAAGAGAATGATAGCCATGCCAACAATGTAAATAAGAAATTCCAATTTCCACAACTGTAAGTATATAGAATACAGGTTAGCAAGGTGAATAATAACAAGGCTGGTAACATGCTTTGTTTTGTGCTATTTTCTTACTCCTCTTCCTCTGTCCATCCTCCACTACCACTGCCTCAGTCTTCTCAGTATCTGATTATCCAACACATAATTACACCTGATTTTTCCTTTACATTCTTTTCATCATTTTCCCTCAAAATTTATAGTTTATCTACACTGGTTCTGGCTGATCTTCATCTAGTACATGGATCACTTCTGTGTTAGGGCCAATTTCACCCTGACCTTCTTGGTAATTTTCAATGAATGCTAAAAAAAATCTTTTTCTCTATTTCTACTTCAAAAGTAATTTTGGGTGCCATTTTGTACAGGAAACAGAGGGGAAAAGCATTTTAACAATCTCAAGAGAGGATCGTGTGGCATATTTTTTGCATATTTTTATGACTTTGAGAATTTTAAAAGGCAATTTTATTCTTAAGGTTGCATCAAGTCATTACAAAAACCTGGAGAGGGATGGGGGAATTTGGGGTAATAGTGGATAGCTTTGGGAGCTGCAGAAGTGGAGTCACATTTGACCTGTGGCCCACACCTTCTCCACTGCAATCTAGTAGTTGTATTTTCTTTCCTAGGCACAAAATATTTATTTTCTAAGGTAAATAGCAATTACAAATTTACTTATGTAGTAAAGAGAAATGGAAATATTAAGGCATTCATCTTAACGTTGCATTGTGGCTTTAATTGCATATCCCAGCTAGACCATCCCTTTAATTTTGTGGGCCTACTCTATTCAAAACTAGCTGTTAAGATTTAGGTCTAACACATATATTGTGATCATTTATTATTTAGGCAATTATTTCTTCTTTGGCTCTTCTGTTTTCTGAAAGACAAATGCTTTGTTGTTTTCTTAAGAAACTATTAGAAATCAGCTTTCCTTTCTTCTTGGTATATTTTAATCCAAAGAACACAGTCCTATTGCTTCTTCCTGACAGATAAATTTAAGAAGAAAGGTTACAGATTCAGATAGAAAAACCTAGAAGGGATGACGATAAAGCACAAAGGTATTGGCTAACATCAGTCATGAAGGCCCAGGATTTCTCTGAGAGGTTCAGAAAAGACCTAAATTCAGAGGAAAGATCAGAGAATGTGAACATCTGGGAGCACAGGAGGAAATGGCAACCTCAATAGATTGTGGATAAAGATGTTCAACTATAGTGCAGGCCACTCCACATGAACAAGAATTGGATGATTGTCTACTATTTCCAATATGAGGACCTTGAGGATACTTAAAAATATATAAATGGAGTGGATTTGGCAAACAAGAGGGGAAGAGCTTTCCATTATTTGCAATTACCAGGAACAAGAGGAAATTCTGACTTTATGGATTACAAAAATTATGGACCTGGCAGACAAACTGTTCAGGTTTACCCAATCACCAGACTCTGACACATTTGGAGAAAAAAAATCTATATCTGTAATAAGAAATAGACAAATTGACTAGGCTTATACAATCACCAGACCCTCCCAAATTTGAAGAAGAATGGCAGTCTTTTATTGAATATTTAAATGAAGAAAGGAAAATGAAAATATTGGGTTTTCTATAGCACCAAGGGAAAATTAGTAGTACAGGAATGTAGAAATAACAAGGGAAAAAACGAAAAAGAAGAATTAGTGACAGGAATAATAAGACCCCCAATGATATCCAAGGGATCCTGGAAAGTTAATCTACCAGAGATAAGAAGTTTTATGACTAAAAGAACATATTTTTTTGATTATGAAGAGGACAGCAGAGATAGGGTATTTAGGGCTTTCTATTTTCCTTTTCTCAACTTTTCTATCTCCTTTGTATCAAACACTGTATATCCACGTTTCTATGGATGGTAAAAATCTAAGATCTTAAAAATGCCCTTGTTCAATATCCACTCTTGTACCCTCCCCATTCCTCATATATATGAAAAAAAATTAGGCCATGAGTACGAAGTAGTCCACTCTGCACTTTAGAATAATTCTACATTTCAAATACACCCATAAAAAGCCGTGTTTCCTTCCAAAAAAATGAGTTTTCCTGATTATTTTTTCTCAGCACAGCCTTTGCAAAAACTTACAATTTCAGTTCCTTTCTTGGGTATCAGATATGAAGGTTACATAGTTTACACTATCAAGAAATGGGTGAGTAAACCACATCAATAGGGTCTATGCAAAAGTGACAATAAATGTACAAATCTACCGGTCTTTTGGAAGGGATAGAAATGTTAATACAACTTGTTTCAATTGTATATACTGGACATACAGGTTCAAGGGGCAAACATTGTTTGATATTGTGTGTCTTGGGTTTAAAAAAAGCCTGTTGTTGTACCTTCTCCTTATTCATCATGAGAGGGGGAGGTTTCTGTGTTGGACTGTCATATCAATCTCCCCCATTTCGTCCTTAACTTTTATGTTGGAGACAGCAACATGTACAGCATCATCATTTCCCAGCCTGTCTCCAATGATGCTCTGTTGCTCTTCCAGCAGGCAGAGGCAAGGTCATGAGGCCTTTGTTGATTCAGTCAAGAATAGACAGACTTTGTTGGAAAGTGCTGCCTCTGTTTCTGTTTTCTACCCATGTGTGCATGGGAGTTTTGGCTGCTGCCTCCTCTCCAACATATTTTTAATTTCAGCAAAAGAAAAGAAAAACAACACCCCTCTATTAATGGGCTGAGAAGGCTTCTAAAAGAAAAATGTGTAACTGTTCCAAAAAGTAGTGCACGCCAAACACCAGCTTTTTGCAGTACTTCTGTACTTTTGTTTTTGCTCCAAATGAATGGGTTCCAAGAGGACAGTTTGTCTACTGGGCCATCTCTGTGTTGCTCTTTTGCTAGGCTGATTTCAGTGACTAAGGTCCCAATACACTACCATTGTTAAAATATACTTTCCAAAATTGGCCCTGAGTCAGTTCCATATGGGTCCCACCAGGAGAGAAATTGTACAGTGAGCGTTTACCAAACAAACACATGACAAGATGGTAATCCTCCAGGAAGTCTGGCTTGTATGTTGGACAAACAGGACATTTATTCAGCAGGGAGAATCCAGCAGCCAATTACTATCTATGCCTCTGTTGTAGTGCTGCCACAGAACTTTGCCTCAAGCGTTAATACATTGGGATGCTTCTGCTTATATAAAGCATCCAAAGAACTGTGTGGGAAACAAAAAGGGTTTAGAAAACACAACTGACATTTCTAGTGGGAGGAAGAAGGGTTTATCATATGTCTTTGCTCACTTGTATTTGCCCTCATAGAAGGTTCTGCTGTAATGAGTTAGGCATGCTTGCTAACAGTGAAGACATGCAATTGGTAACATTATGAGGAGTAAAAAACAATAGGCAACACCGTACTGTAGAAACTGAAAATGCTATTCAGGTGTATCAGTAAATACAGTAAACTGTAATATATCAAATAGCCATCTATTAGCGATATATAGGTCAATACATTTATAACCACAATGGGATATGTAGGAGGGGGGTACAAGTGGAAACACCACTATGCAAATACATTCAAATACAGTCAAGAGACTAACAATTCATCTTATGCATCATAGCAATGTACAAACATGTCAAGAAGTCTTGGACCAAGAGGGACAAATGTTCCTTCTTGGTGCAGGGAGAAACTACAGTTCAAAATACATAATATCAACAGCAAAGTAAAGGTAAACGAACTGCAGATAAAGGTGGGAGGATCCCAGGTGTATCTGTGTCAAGCAGGGCGAAAAAGCGACAGGAGACGCTCAGCAACGGCCCAGACGTCTAGGGTGCATGCGCGGACAAGCGCTATGGCTAGCCGCAAGTGCAGTTGGGTGTTGTAGTCCTGTCGGGACGCTCGATAGGCCGAACGGCGCTGTGCGCATGTGCGGGAGGCGCACAATGGCGGCCCGCAAAGGATGGTGGTAAAGGTAGTTCGGAAAGGTTCTAAGGGCGTCCGTGTGGTAAAGGGTGGATTGGCCATTTCCTGCTGATGGAATGGTCCGTCCTCCATGCAGATTGGACAACTCTTGATGACTTACTACCCTTGAGGATGCCTATTCTATGCCTCTGAAGAAGTCTGTTAGACGAAACGGCCCTTCGCCGGCTTAGGAGTGAGCTCCCGCCGTCAGGCAACCTCTCCTCCGCTGCTCTCACCCACCGAGTGACAAGCAGACTCCCATTCTACTTTCCCGGCATCTGCCAATCCACCCTTTACCACACGGACACCCTTAGAACCTTTCCAAACTACCTTTACCACCATCCTTTGCGGGCCGCCATTGTGCGCCTCCCGCACATGCGCACAGCACAGTTCGGCCTATCGAGCATCCCGACAGGACTACAACACCCAACTGCACTTGCGGCTAGCCATAGCGCTTGTCCACGCACGCGCCCTAGACGTCTGGGCCGTTGCTGAGCATCTCCTGTCGCTTTTTCACCCTGCTTGACACAGATACAGCTGAGATCCTCCCACCTTTATCTGCAGTTCGTTTACCTTTACTTTGCTGTTGATATTATGTATTTTGAACTGTAGTTTCTCCCTGCACCAAGAAGGAACATTTGTCCCTCTTGGTCCAAGACTTCTTGACATGTTTGTACATTGCTATGATGCATAAGATGAATTGTTAGTCTCTTGACTGTATTTGAATGTATTCGCATAGTGGTGTTTCCACTTGTACCCCCCTCCTACATATCCCATTGTGGTTATAAATGTATTGACCTATATATCGCTAATAGATGACTATTTGATATATTACAGTTTACTGTATTTACTGATACACCTGAATAGCATTTTCAACATTATGAGGAGCCCTTTGATACTATACACTTACAGTATGCTGAGTCCACTTTAATTGCCATGACTGCATCCTATGGAATCCTGGGATTTGTAGTTTTGTGAGTCAGTAGAACTCTCTAATTGAGAAATCTAAGTACCCATAATTAAACTACAAATCCTTTGAAGAGCGAAGCTTTAAAATTCTTGCTTTATAAGTATATATCTGCCCATTTTATCATATCCTATACTTTAAATGTTTACATTCCAGGTTGTCTCCATCAAGATGCCTATATTATTTGAGTACAACACAGATTCAGCTTAACATAAAAATAGAACAAATAAACCACAGAATTTGTGGCAGAATGACAAAATTAGCATCATTAAATTGTTATGTTACTGCTGAAGCCAATCTGTGTTATACTCAAATAATGTAGGTATGAAATCAACAACATGATAATCTTTGAAGACTGGTGCCTTTTGCTAATAACAAGGAAAGCAAAATAATGTGCATCTCTCTATTCTATCTCTATTTTTTCCTCTGTGAACCCTACATGTTCCACTCAATTCTTCATATAAGAAAGAGAAAATGTCTTGAAATAGCATATGACACTGTGTTAGAGTCATGCTGATATGTAAATATCCCATTACATTTCCCCTTTTTTCATGCTTTTCTCATAGAAAGCCTTTTCTCACCTTCTCTCCCTGGAAGGTTCATCAGATCACAAAGCAATCAAATGGCTCTAGTTTATTTGTTTGTTTATAGCTGAAGAAACCCAAGAGAGTCCCAAGGAACTTTAGGGATTTGTTTTGGAGAACAATCTATCTCCTACTGAAGAGTGTCTGATTTTCTACAACAGCTATTTGAAGGGATTGAGAAAGGAGTTTGGAAGTGCAAAGTGTTCAGTCAGTGCCTAACCAGACCACTGTTGTATTTTTAAATTTTTTACTTAGGATTTGCAACAACACATGCATACCTGTTTGCACAAACTCTGCAATGTCAGCTCTATCTGAATCCTATATTTGTTATTTATGTATTATTCCACTGCAATTATGAAACCCAAGACATCTCACACTTTGAATTAAAACAAAGGATAATACAAATATTTTTCTTTATAAATCAATCATATTAAAACCATTAACACTTTAAAATGCTGTTTAAATATATATTTATAATAACAAAAGCAACAACAATAACAATAAACATAATGCAAAATACCTTGCTTATAAGGACATCTGCATGAAACAGTTAACTATCAAAGACTTGGGAAGGATGTTACTTGCTGCCAGAAGCAGACATGGGGATCAACCTAGCCTTCCTGGAAGGAAATTCCACAGTGCAAGTGTAGTTACCAAGAAGGCTCTCTTCTGTGTCTTCATCAGAATGGCCTGATCTAATAGTGCAGTGTTTTTCAACCTTTTTTGAGCCAAGGCACATTTTTTACATTTACAAAATCCTGGAGCACACCACCAACCAAAATGACACAAAATGTTTGATGGCATTTTGGCACCTTTTTTCCACAACAGGCTGCATATGCAGGGGACAAAGAGTAGGCAAAATAATAATAATATAGTGAAACTAGCAATATGCACAATTACAAAAGTTTTATAAAGTTAGTGTATCAATATAGTGAATTTGAAAAACGGAGTACAGTTTGACATCCACATGATGTTGGCACCTCCATGGGAGAAAAAGGAAAAATCTTCCCTTACCACGTTGGATTAGGCTCTGTACTGGATAATCTGCAATATATAGAAGTTCAATATATAGGAATTATCGACAAACAGAGGGCAGCATGCGAAGGAGGAGAGGAGCGCAAGTGGGCGGTTCCAAAAGTTATCCACAACAAGTGGGCGGCTCCAAAATGACGCGGCATCATTTTGGAGCCGCCCATTGGGCTCCTCTCCTCCTTTGCATGCTGCGTAACGCTTTTCCCTCGCAGCAGGGGGCGTCTGCGGACAGAGCCTAATACCAATGTGGTAAGGGAAGATTTTTTCTCCCATGGAGGAGGACAAAATAATAGCGGCGGCAAAAGGAGGGGGGAGGAAGGGGGCAAAAAGTTTTTCTGGAGGCACAGGTGGAGCTCTGTAAAAGCACAGGAGTGTGCCTAGGCACACTGGTTGAAAAAGACTGTAATAGTGGCTCTGAAAGTTGTTTCTGAAATTTATGAAACATAACAATGCTATTGTTACCTCTGTGAAAATCTCTGCATAGGTATTTCAGATTGGAAAACTGTTCTAGATATACATTGAGTTTATACCTACTCACAAAACCCTTGTTTGTGCCATTCCTTGATGACCCTTTGAAATCCATACTCAGAACAATGCATTGCTCTAGCAACTTTTCCTATTTAGATCCCTGGCCTTAATTTCACAATGTCATATAAAGGCAGTCCTTTCAGCTAAATGCCACTAAATCTGCTGCTTCTTAGGTATCAGGGTCACTGCCAAAAATATGGCTTCAAAGAGCTTTATTTTCTTATAGTAGTCACAGGGTTAAACATCAAAAACAGCAACAAGAATGATCCAAGGGATGGAGCGGCTCCCTTATGAAACCAGGTTGCAACGCCTTGGTCTTTTCAGCCTTGAAAGACGGCGTTTGAGAGGTGACTTGATCGAAGTGTATAAAATCATGCATGGGATAGAAAAGGTGAATAAAGAAAAATTATTTTCTTTGTCACAAAACACTAGGACTAGAGGGCACTCCCTGAAGCTCCAAGGTAGGAAAATTAGAACTAATAAAGGGAAATATTTCTTCACCCAGAGGGTCATTGGGTTATGGAACTTACTTCCAGAAGAGGTTGTGACAGCTGTCAGCCTGAACAACTTCAAGGCAGGATTAGACAGATTCATGGATACCAAGTGTATCGGTAGTTACTGAAAAGGACATTCAAGTGCCACCTCGGAGTTGGTTGAGGTAGGCAGGATTTCCCTGGGTACTGGTTGTGGGGGGTCGGGAGTAGGTCAGGGTTTTGCCCTCCCTTCTGCTCGAGATCCCCGTGTACAACTGGTGGGCCACTGTGTGATACAGAATGCTGGACTAGATGGGCTGAGGTCTGATTCAGCATGGCTCTTCTTATGTTCTTATGTTCTTAGGATCGAGAAGTAGGGATTTAATTCTTTGCTAATGTTCTTGAAGAAAGGAATGAGTAGTTTTAGCAATTTTCTTCTTACTGTGAAATAGCCTTTGACTAAAGTTTTCAAAGAGTATTTGCAATTTTGAATTTAATTTGTGGAACATTCACATGTAGTTCTATTGTACAGAAAACAGCATTTTCTCCATAGGAAATAAATGCTGGTTGCTGTTTTTTGGTGTAAAAAATCACACTGAAATTTTGGGTAGAATTCTGCTCAGGAAGCAGTATTTTATGAGCAGAAAATAATATTTCTGTGCTGTTTTCTGCAAAACCTCCCCAAAACACAACCCCCAACCATATAGAAATTTTGCATAGAAAAATCTGGAACTGTGAAGATACTCATCAATACTTGAGAAACCTTTTTTTGGCCATTCAATTTTTTTAAATATTCTTCTCATCATCAGTTAAAGGCAGATTATCTAATGCAAACATGATCATCAATATCACTATTATTTTCAGAGCAATGACTTCTGAAAGCAAGTGCCAAGCCTGGAAAATTGTGTCCAAGGCAGCACAAACCATTTTATCCCTTTTCACCCTGCATTCTTAGTGTAACCTGACTACAAATTCAAGGGAGTACCCTGGAACATGGACAGGCATTGAGGAGGAGCTAGTTTCCCTTTCATGGTTTCCTGATGGAACCGCTGCTATTTCTCGTCGTAAGTGCCTAAACAACCTTGATTCCTAGAAAACCTTGGTGCAGTCAGTGATGAGCAGGGTGAACAATTCCACCAAGATTTAAAGATCATGGAGGCACGGTATCAGGTTAGATGGGATGTACATATGATGGCTGATTATTGTTGGAGCATCAGGTGGGATTGTCCACAGATTATGCATTTCTGGAAAAGCTATAAGTATAAATTGTTACCTTAATATATATGTTTTTTTAGCAGAACTTTACTATTTGTACACAATTTGACTTACAGTAACAATATATAGCCTTTGTGTGAATAAAATAACTCTAAAATCGTATATTCAAGTAATGTTTTCTTTATTTTCCTTTCTATCTACATTTTGTATGATTTTGGGGATAAAGGAAGGGTATCCTATACCTTAAAAAGATGACGTGATAGAAAAAATGTGTTTTCCAGGGATATAAATGACAATTTCTGAATTTCCCCCCAAAATTCAGAAACATGAATATCCATATGGGAAAATGTACAAAAACAATCATGATCTTACCCTATGAGGGGAAATATTTGAAATTTTGATTGTACAGTCTGAGGGCAGAAAAATATTTATCTATCGCATAACTGCCGGAGCTCTGCAAAGATTTCATTCTTTAGACTGTGTGTGTGTTTGACTCACATAGCAAATGCCATGGAGATTTAAATTTCATCACTGAGACACATTTTGGACACTTACATTCTAACACTAATGGGTGAATCTTCTTGGCGGAGGGTTGGACTAGATGGCCCATGAGGTCTCTTCCAACTCTATGATTCTATGATTCTATGAAGCCATTTGATGTCCTATTCTACTCTTGCAGGGAAACCATTAATCTAAATTGTTGATATGTTGAAACCACTTGTGACTCCTTAGTGACAGAGAAAAGACATGTATATGCTGAGATGTGGAACCAATGATTTCCAACAAAGTTCTGGTGACTTCATGGTCAGTCCTAGAGTGCCAGAATGGAATAGGCAATTATTGAAAGGAGGTGGAGGGATATACTAATACTGTACCCTGCAATGTAGAATTTTATCCTGAGCTTTTTTGGCACAGCTTTGAGACTTTTTAAGATTTAAAAGAGAAATAGACTATTTTAGAAGGCCTGAGACCATTTTCCACACCCAATACCTTCAACAGCCCCAAAATTGAGTAAAATTTCCTCAAAAGTGGTTGGAAATTCACTTCCTGTTTTTAGGCTTTAGGAAAATGGAGAAAGAATTGTATCCTGCTCAATGACAAAGTATCTAAGAGGACTCCAGGTATTGAAAAGGACATTTTGGACAGATTTTTGTTTCTAAGGGTAGGGTCAGATGAGACCTGAGGATAGCTGGAGGGAGCTAGAAGAACCACATTGAGGACTGTAGGCCACACTTTAAGAAGCATATGTGTGCACCGATGCGTGCATTTACACTTCCATGCCCATAAAACCAAGATCCTACTTGATTTGGCAAATGGATTTTAACTCAAGTATTTTATGTAATTCACCACTAGGCCCTCTGTTTTTGTTTGCCCACAGATTCAGATCCCCTGGGAAACTCAGATTTGCTCAACAGCACAAATATGTTTGCAGTGTGTAAATATGATGCCAATTGAGCAGCTCATGCTCCACTGATAGTTATGACTTTGGATAGCAGCTGCCCTTATCCAAGCAATTTGTTCTCACAAAATACCTATTTATTTTCCAGCCTACTTGTGTTTGTTCTGGATTATTAAAAAGTAAAAAGCAAATCACAAAACCAACAGCACTGTAGATCAGCACAATTTTAAAAACAAAGCATGGAAGTTGAACAGTACTAATTTTGCAAAGGCAATATGAAATAATGGTAAACCAGAGTGTTTAATCACTACAAATTCCTGAGAATAGTACAAAAATACATTGCAAACTTGCATTAGAATACATCTCCATTAAAATATTTTACTTGCCCCTTTTCAATAAAAGAAATGAATGAATGATCATAACAAGATTTTATTGAAACTAATAGTTTCTGCAATAGAAATATGAAATAGCAATAAAGTTTTATTGTTTATACAAAATAGCCATATGTATATAAATCACAAACTGTATATGGAAACAATCAAAGCAAAACACACACACATAATTCTAGGAACAGTATGGCCAACATTTTTTTAAAAAAATAATTAGTGTGAACATTTTGTTAAATTGGAACTATAGATTATCCAATTGGCTTCATGTTCACTTTAAAAGCACATAAACACAAAATGTACCAAAATATGCAAAACCACTCCTCTGTCCCTATATCTCTGTTTTCACCCATACCTTTCCCAAATGGTAGTTAGATGTGACAAGACATCACATCACTTGTGTATATGATCACAGACAAAATTGAAGGTATGGTGCCATATCCACAGAAAGAATGCACAAAGACTTGGGCTGATTTATAGTTTACTTTTGTGATCTGCCTTCTGAGCTCAAAAATTCTGGGGCATCTTTTAAAAAGCACACTCTATTATTTATCTGAGTGAGTTGTATCTCATTATACCTAACATCAACTTATCTTGGTGGCAACTTCAGTATAGGTTGATATGATCCCAATCATTAAGAAGCCAACCATTTATCATTGAACAATAGTGTACCAGTATTTGCTTTATTTTTTTATAGAACACTCTTTAATATGTACCTCAGTGATGGTCTGAATTTCTTTTCTTCCTGATTGGAGCTAGAAAAAAAAGTTCTCTACAGACTCCATTGTTTGAGGATTTACTGAATTCAAAGCAATCCCTCCCTTCTAAGATTACTTCTGTTAGTTCCTTTTGAAGAATATTCAATCTATCAGGGATAGCTGCGTGTTCTGCTTGGAGGAGAGTTCCAAATGATTTCAGCAAAACTTCCTTTGCTGAATGTTTGCATGTATTAACAGTATTGCTGCACCAGGGTGGGCAAACTGAAAACCAACAGATGTTGCTGGTCATTACTTTGCCCACCCTCACTCTACACTTTCCCAGAGCATCTTTAAAAGTTTAGGATTTTTGAAATATTTCAGAATTACTAGTGGTTCTTTCTACTTAACAAGGCTCTTCACTTGCACATACACTGGGACCAAATTTGATTGTTCCTATATCTCCTAAGGTTTGTGCTACAAGCTTTTGCACCTTTTGTTTTAAAAAAGGAAATGAACAATTTCAGAATACAGAAATACCCCCATCAAAGTGTTTGAATGTTCAATGGAGACCAACCTTATTTTACTGGAGAGGGTTCAATGTCCCTAAAGTCTTAATATCTATCTGCTGATAACCTCAAATTTAGAATAATGTTCAGATGACTTAAAGTAAGAACTTTTGGACCCCCCAGTGACATATTTTTCCTCTCAGGAATGAATATCCAGGACAATCTGCTTTGGTTTAAAAACTGCATCACTGTCCTCTTTATTCCCTGGCTTAATGTTCCAATTTTTATTATTAGAGAGTTCATTTCAATTCTACAGAGCTCTTCCCATTTATTATTTACCACATTTAGATTTCATCTTACATTCTGTTTGTCCCATGCATCAGATTTAATTAAAACAACCAATTGATTTAGATTTTAGCAATATTTTCCAGGTGTCAATACAATGATTTTATGGCCTTTTCTTTGCTGCATTTGAGCATCCTCCTCTCCACCTTGATGTCAATACATTTTTCAAGTTTAGCTTCTTGCATAAATTCTGACGGGCCAAATTTACTATGGAGTTCCTCCTGGAAGCTTGCATACTACATTCCTTTACATTCTTTTTGGGTATATGAAAAAAGTGATCACTTTCCATTGTTTTAAATTAAGAGGGGGAAACAGAAATGAAAAACCATGCTATACAGTGTTGTTCTTAAAGATGTCCTTAAGTCAGGGGTGGGCAATTACCGGCCCTCCAGGTGTTTTGGACTTCAACTCCCAGAAATCCCAGCCAGTTTACAAGCTGTTAGGATTTCTGGGAGTTGAAGTCCAAAACACCCGGAGGGCGGTAATTGCCCACCCCTGCCTTAAGTCCTCTGCCTCTTTCCCTAGAAAGAAAGTGTAACCCAATAGTTTGAGTGGAAAAGTTGGTTCAAACATTAAATCATTAAGCACAATAATTGCTTAAAATATAAATAAATAAAACATAAGATTCCAGAAGCTAGGAATCCCTGCTCTAAAATTAAGGACTTCAACAGATGCATTGCAGAAAGTGTGTGTGTGTGTGTGTGGGGGGTCATCATATTAGCAAAGTGTATCATCCCCTTCCATTTCAAATACATTGTTTTGTTTTATAAATCCCATTAGACACTTTATGTTCCCCGGCCTTTCCCCATTCTGCCCTGCATTCTGAACCATCACATGAGTGAGTGTAATCCCTGTTCACTCCATATTTTTTTTAATTCAGGGAAATCTTCAGTATCGAAAGCCAAGATTGCCATGGACCTAATCCCATTTGGGGAGGGGAGGAATGTTAAACCCCTTTGACATAATCTGTCTTTCCCATGTTTTCCTGCCCTGCATTAGACCAGTGCTATTACAAACCCCTTTGTCACAATCCCCTCCTCCCAAGTTTTTCTTCCCTCCATTTTACCAGTGTTATTATAAACCACTTTGCCAGGATCCTCTCCTCCCATGCATCCCTTCCCTTCATTAGACAAATGTTGTTATAAACCACTTTCCCATGATCCCTTCTTCCCATACTTTCCTTCCCTCCATTAGAGCAGTGTTAACTTTGTTGTTATAAACCACTTTGCTATAAACTACTTTTCTGCCATTTGCTTTGGCTTTTCCTTCAGTATGTGGACCCAGTGGCCTGAGAGGAAGGCCGAGACAGAAACTGCCAAGCACTACATGGAGAGCCTTATTTATTTATTTCCAACATTTCTACCCCGCTCTTCTCAACACCCAAAGGGGGATTCAGAGCAGCCTAACAAAGGCAACAATTCGATGCCGAAACACAGTATAGAGACAATATAAAACCAAAAACATTGAACATTAAAATACAATTAACATTAATACATCATTTACATTCAATTAAGTTAAAAACAGTGTTCCGTCCATAATAGGAGCATTGAGCCATATCCATCAACTTGCCATTTCAATCAATCCAAAGTGCTGTATTGTGCTAATGTGCAAAGGCCTGGTCCCATAGCCAAGATTTCACTTTTTTCCTGAATGCCAGAAGGGATGGGGTGGATCGTATGTGACTTGGAAGTGCATTACACAGACAGGGAGCCACCACCGAGAAGGCCCTATCTCTCGTCCCCACCAACTGCATTTGAGAAGTCGGCGGGAGCGAGAGCAGGGTCTCCCCAGATGATCTTAAATTACGAGGTGGGGTGTAGAGGCTGATGCGTTCGGATAAGTAAGCTGGGCCAGAACCGTATAGAGCTTTAAAGGTCAAAACCAGTACTTTGAATTGAGCTCGGAATTGGACAGGCAGCCAGTGGAGCTGACACAACAGGTGGGTGGTATGCTCCCTGTATGTAGCTCCAGTTAGTAATCTGGCTGCCGCCCGTTGGACTAGTTGCAATTTCCGAGCTGTCTTCAAAGGCAGCCCCACGTAGAGTGTGTTGCAGTAATCTATTCGGGATGTGACCAGGGCGTGGACGACCGTAGCCAGATCAGACTTCCCAAGGTATGGGCGCAGCTGGAGCACGAGTCTTAATTGTGCAAAAGCTCCCATGGCCACCGCCAAGACTTGGGGTTCCGGCTCAGCGAGGAATCCAGGATCGCTCCCAAGCTGCGAACCTGCATCTTCAGGTAACCCCATCCAACACAGGCTGTAACCCTATGCCCTGTTCGGCCTTTCGACTGACCAGGAAGACCTCTGTCTTATCTGGATTATGTTTCAATTTGCTAGCCCTCATCCAGTCCGACACAGCAGCCAAGCACCGGTTCAAAGTCTGGACAGCCTCCTTAGTGACAGGTGGAAAGGAGTGACAGATCTGCACGTCATCTGTGTACAGATAACACTTTACTCCGAATGATCTCTCCCAGTGGTTTCATGTAGATGTTAAATAACATCGGGGACAGTACTGAACCCTGAGGGACTCCACAAGACAACGGTTGCAGAGCCGAACAGGTGTCACCCAATAACACCTTCTGGGTACGACCCTCCAGGAAGGATTGGAGCCACTGCAGAACAGTACCCCCAAGCCCCATTTCTGCAAGGCGACCCAGAAGAATACCATGGTCAACGGTATTGAAAGCCGCTGAGAGGTCCAGTAGAACCAACAGGGACACACTCCCCCTGTCGAGATCATCTACCAAGGCAACCAAGGTTGTTTCAGTACCATGCCCCAGCCTAAAGCCAGGCTGCGCCAGATCAAGATAATCAGTGTCTACCAAGAACCCCTGGAATTGCGAAGCCACCACACGTTCCATGACTTTGCCCAAATAGGGGAGATTGGAAACTGGCTGATAGTTCACTAATTGAGTGGCAGCACTTGACAGTGGCCCATTTCTCTCCCTCCTCTGGGGCTGAGGAAGGTGGGACACTGCCTTCCTGGGCCTCAGAGAAGAGCCAGGGAGAGAAATAAGGCACCACCAAGTGTGCTTGACAGTGCCGCTTTTTCCTCCCTCCTCTGTGGCTGAGGAAGATGAACCACTAAGACAACAGGTCCACTATTACCAAAGTAGAACAGTGCTAATCATATATTTCACAGCTTGTACAAGATACAATAAACAAAAATCTACAATAAATATGTATGTAGTGTTCACAATACAAATAATAGTCTTTTGAAGAAGTAATGATATTAATTATAAAGAACTTTTGTTTCCTTTTCAAGATCTTCTACAGCAGGGGTGCTCAGAATGGTGATCGGGATCACCAGGGTGATCTTCAGGCCTCATCTTGGTGATCTTCAGGCCCCTGACCAGGTTTTTTGCTGTTGGTCCTCTTCACACGCCCCTGCACGCTGCAAAGAAGTCCTCCGTTGTTGCTCCTCCCCGCTCCCTGCTCGCGCCCCACCTCGAAAAGCTCCAGAGTCCAAGTGGCAGAATGGGCCCCTCTTTTGGATTCCTCCCCCTCCCTCCGTCCTTCTCCAGCCACTCAGAGTCATAGGAGACCAAAGGGGCGTGCCAGGATGACGCGATGCATGGCTGGCCCCGCAAGATGTGCAGAAGCGCCCATTCTGCCCCTCGGACTTCTCGTGAGCTCTTGGAGGCGGCACGCATGCTGGCGGCGTGGAAATAGGAGCAACGACGGAGGAGAAGAAGAAAGACGCTTTGGGGTCATTTCCTTACCGCATCTCAAAGGTCGGTCTTTTTACTTTGGGGTGGGTGCTTGATTGTTCTGGGGCATGTCTCTTTGTTTATTTTTAATGTTTAAAATGGCCTTTTAGCTCCAAAGCCTCTCTGCTTGCTTTGTTCCTTGAGAAATATATGTTGGGGAATATGGAAATGTGGGAGAAATGGGGCGGTTGGATGTATTTTTGCATGCCCCTTTGTTTACCTTGCTGAGTATTAAATGGCCTTGCAGTTCGAAAGCCTCTCTTCTTACTTTCTGGCTGATAATATGTGTGGTAATATGGCAGTGTGGGAGAAATGGGGTGGTTGGATGTATTTTTATACTCTGTTTTATATTGTTGTTATTAAATTGAAATGTTGATGTTTTATAACTTCATTTTATGTAAACTGACCCGAGCCTGCTGGAAGGAGCAGTACATAAAAATGAATAATAAATATAAATAAATAAATAAGAAAATAGTTATACATTTTACATTTCTGGGTAAGTGATCTTTGGAACTTGGTTTTTTAATCAGTAGCTCCCATGCTGAAAAAGTGTGAGCACCCCTGTTCTACAGCATATGCAAAGTAGTGAGGAATGCCCATTCATTGATGTCATTGAAACAATTCAACATGGGCAAATCTAACAGATCTCACCGCTTATGTTTTTAATAATGTTCTCTTGTTTCCAGATGCACTGAGAGCTGAGATGACGGGTTCTCCCCATCTCCTGTGTCCCCTCACCCAACACTTTTCTACACTTTTTACTACATTTCAGGGACAAAGTACAATGGATAACAACTGGAAGTAGTTTATATTGTGTGTAGGGCTGATGGGGCCACTGGTAACCTTATCTGTATTATCATCAATATCAGCTCAATCTCTTCTCTTTCTGTTCTTGGGCAAAGGAAATCATGGTTCATGTGACCAGGGAGATGTAGAGTCAGCATGTAACTATTCCAGGGACACATGGGCTTTCCAAAAACTATAGCCTAGCTGAAATCCTTTCCCTCTAGAGTCCTGTAGGGAAACAGGGCTGTCTAAAGCAGTGTTTCTCAACCTGGGGGTCGGGACCCCTTGGGGGGTCGTGAGTGGGTGTCAGAGGGGTCGCCAATTACTATCAGAAAAAATAGTATTTTTGTTGTTCATGGTGGTTCTGTGTGGGAAGTTTGACCCAATTCTGTCATTGGTGGGGTTCAGAACGCTTTTTGATTGTAGGTGAACTATAAATCCCAGCAATTAGAACTCCCAAATGTCAATGTCTATTTTCCCCAAATTCCACCAGTTTTCACATTTGGGCATATTTTATATTCGTGCCAAGTTTGGTCCAGATCCATCATTGTTTGAGTCCACAGAGCTTTCTGTAAGTAGGTGAACTACAATTCCAAAAACTCAAGGTCAATGCGCACTAAACCCTTCCAATATTTTCTGTTGGTCATGTGTGCCTAGATTGCTTCAATTCCCCCATTGGTGGAGTTCAGAATGCTCTCTGATTGTAGGTGAACTATAACTCCCAGCAACTACAACTCCCAAATGACAATATCAATCCCCCCCCCCCCACACACACACACACACACCTCACCAGTATTCAAATTTGGGTGTATCGGGTATTTGTGCAAAATTTGGTCCAGAATATACATCCTGCGTATCAGATATTTACATGATGATTCATAACAGTAGCAAAATTACAGTTATGAAGTAGCAACAAAAATAATTTTATGGTTGGGGGTCACCACCACATGAGAAACCGTATTAGGGGTCGCGGCATTCGGAAGGTTGAGAAACACTGGTCTAAAGCTAACATTTTGGGAAAGCCAAAAATTGAGCATCTATCCTGCTTACAGCATCAAAATGATTAAAATATAAAGTTCCCCATGGCAATTGAAGACATAGGGTTGCTCATCCACCAAAATCGAAGTATATAGCAAAATGTGAAGGCACACCTTTAAAAAACAAACAAATCTATAGCTACCAGAATCTTTCAATCACCATGTCAACAGTGGGTATTTTGGAGATATAGTGAGGAAATTGTTTTCCAAGCTCCATTACTGAATATAACACAGTAGTTATTTTATAACACGACACATCAAATCCCAGAGGCAGCCTCTTCAGCCCAGGCAGTAAACATATAATAACAGATTAACAAGTGATGACCCACTGTTCTTTCATGACTTAAATGAGGCTGCTTTGCTCTTTCTAATGGTAGAACTAGCCCAAGAGTTAGATTTTAAGGTTGATAATATATGGTTCAAAATAAACCGCTTCCCCATTGAAAGAAGGTGTGTACTCTCCAAATACTTTATTTTCATATAAAAATGTATCTTTTGGGATGCATTGCCAAATTTAAGCTTTAGCTTTCCTTTTCTCTCTTTTTCTGCTTATACCCCGCCTTTCTGCACATTGGGACTCAAACTAGCTTAACAATTCAGCAGTAAATGTGGCAGTGGGAAGTAGAAGGGCACACATGAGATATTTCAGGCCAGATTATTCTCTAGCCATGAGATCCTTTTACTCTTCATGTCCTTTTTAAAAATGCGAAACAATGTGTAAATTAGGCCTGCAGTGAATACATAAGGGTTGCTGTTCTTGCTAAAATCACAGTCAGAGGGCATCCATTGTTTCAATCACCGTAAAAAACATGCTACAAAGCATCCAGCTCCATATAAAGAATGCCTTTTAAATAAAACACAAGACCAGGGGCAGAAATAAACATTATACCATTGTGGATGAATTATGGATGGAAATAATATTTGTAATTATTGGTTCTCAGGTTGAAAAACAGGTTTCTTGGGAAACTGTTGGGAAGAATAATAAAGCCGCAATTCACTGAGATAAACAATACAATATATTTTTATCCTGGTAATCCAATGTTTTGTAGATGATTTACTCTGTAGAAATATATAAATTTGCATTTCTTTGGGAGTGAGTGGGCACAAGAACATTAATGTGCAAAGAAGCACAGAAAACCAGTATGTGGGGGAGGAAATAGTGACTTTACTCTGCACTATAATTGGTCCACTACATTTTGGAATGTTTTGCTACAGAAAAAATACTGTGGAGAAACATTCATTTTCTTCCACGTTGAGGCAAACACTATTGTCATTATTCATTCCTACTTACAAGGAGAAAATAGTTCAGGACTTACAGTACATCCCTAGACTGAATATTCTATATGCATTGAAATCATCTCTGAATTGGGGATATCCTAAATTGAATCTTTCACAAGGTTGTTTTGGCAAGGTTTGCTCAGAGGGTGTTTGCTTGTCTTACTCTGAAGCTGAGATAGTGTGATTGACCCAAGGTCATATGGCTGAGTGGTAATTTGAACCCAGGCATTTAGGATCTTAATCCAAGACCCATGCCACTACAGTTATGTTGGCTTGCCAGACTGAATGGCAATAGACTAAATGACAACTGTCAGAGTAAAAGTGAACACATCAGCCTACTCTGGGACTTCTGAATTCAGACTGACAGAGTTTTGGAGCACAATACTCCTGACCTCACAATAGTGTTAAAAAACAAAGTATGGATTGTCGATGTTGCAATCCCAGGTGACAGCAAGATTGAAGAGAAACAACTGGAAAAACTGACATGATACGAGGATTTAAAGTTCGAGCTGCAAAGACTCTGGCACAAGCCAGTCAAGGTGGTCCCAGTTGTGATTGGCACACTGGGTTCAGTGCCTAAAGACCTTGGCCTGCACTTAAACACAATCGGCGCTGACAAAATTACCATCTGTCAGCTGCAAAAGGCCACCCTACTCGGATCTGCACGCATTATTCGCCAATACATCACACAGTCCTAGACACTTGGGAAGTGTCCAACATGTGATCCAATACAACAGCCAGCATAGTGATCTTGTTTGCTGTGTACTAATCTTGTTGTTTTTCAGATAATAATAAGCCAGATGAACAGAAAGACAACAAATGGAAAAGCAGGGGCACAAAAGACCAGTTATTGACAAAATGATTCTGGAGAACTGCAAAAGCCAAAAAACCAATCTTCCCGTGACGTGGATTGACTACAAAAAAGCCTTTGACTCACTCCCACACAGTTGGATCATCAAGTGCCTAGACACCATTTGGATTTGTAAAAATGTTGGCACCTTTATTGAAAATATGATGAAGCACTGGAAAACTGAACTGTTTGTTGGAAATGAAAACTACAGATTTGTCAACATCAGGAGAGGAATCTTCCAGGGAGACTCATTGTCCCCAGTGCTTTTAATCATTGCCATGATCCCTCCGTCAACAATCTTACAGAAAACAAACCTCAGCTATCAAACGTCTAAGAAATCTCACAGAATTTCACATCTGCTGTACATGGGCGACCCGAAGCTGTATAGGAAACTGAAACTGAAACCCAGTCTGTGTCTAACACTGTCCGATTCTTTACTACTGATATCAATATGGAGTTTGGTTTGGACAAATGTTCAACAGTGGCACTGAAGAAAGGAAAAATCATTGAAAGTGAGGGCATAAATATGCCTAATGGCCAAGCGATAAAATGTTACCAGCCAGAGGCCTATAAATATCTGGGCATACTACAGCTGGACAACATCAAACATAAACATGTGAAAACTGTGGTCAGCAAAGAATACATTCAAAGGGTCAGAAAAATTCTCAAAAGCAAGCTCAATGGAGGCAATACCATCAAGGCCATAATCACCTGGGCCATACCTGTCATAAGATACACTTCTGGCATCATAAACTGGACACAGGCAGAACTGGACAATTTGGACAGAAAAACAAGAAAACTCATGACCATTCATAATTCACTGCATTCTCGCAGTGAAGTTGATCGGCTCTATCTGCCTAGAAGGTCTGGTGGCAGGGGACTCTTACAAGTCAAACAAGCAGTTGAGGAAGAAAAACACACCCTGGTAGAATATGTCAAGGAAAGCCAAGAACCTGCTTTAATTAAAGTCATTAATCGGAAACTTCTCAAAGCACAGCAGACAAAGAATCAGTACAAGAAAACTGCACTCCAAACCAGAGCTGACAGCTGGCACAACATAGCATAACTAGTTGAAGCTTCCAAGCACTCTTCAGGGACAGCTCCATATAGAGCACATTACAGTAGTCTAAGTGGGATGTAACCAAGGCATGGACCACCATGACCAGATCTGGCTTCTCAAGGTGTGGGTGTAGCTGGCACACAAGTTTTAATTGTACAAAGTCCCTCCCAGACACTGCCGACACCTCGATCTCCAAGTTTAAATGATAGTACATGTGCTGGTAACCTGAAGGTCGGACTTCCGCAATTGAACTACTTTTGTATCAAGTTCAGAAAGTCCAGCTGGTTCAAATACAGCAGACAGATTGGTGACAGGTACATCCAGGAGTAAGCATATTACACTTATCAACCGGCTGCCAATTAGTTTCTCGGCAAAATACAAGGTGTTGGTTCATTGATTGCCCCCAAGTCTGTGGAATTACCTTCCAGAAGAGATCTGACAGCTAAATAATAGGCATGGTTTGGTTCAGTTGGAATCTTCGTAATTCAGAATAAATTCAGAAAGATTTCCTTTGTGAAGTGATTTTGATGTTTTTAAGGAAATTGGAAGTCCCTTTGCCCTTCCGAAACTTTTTCCACCATTTTGCTTATGAATCAGTAAGTGAGTCAGAAATGATTCAGCTTTTCAAACCACGGTGGATGGATTCCCTTAGTTTCCTTTCCCTCCTGCGTCAGCCCTGGGCAAGAACAGCAGTTTAACCCTGTTTGGACGGATTTCCTTTGGTTTCCTTTCTCTCCCCATCAGTCCTGGGCAAGAGCAGCAGTTTAACCCAGTTTGAATGGATTTCCTTCGGTTTCCTTTCCCTCCCGCATCAGTCCTGGGTGAGAGCAGCTGTCACGCCACAAGCCCCACAAGCCCTTGTTTCCTATGAACAATACTGTAGCCATGATGGATTTAAGATCCCTTCCAGGCCAGCCTGTCTCCCTCACGAAGATCTGCCTGCCTGCTTTTCTTGTGAGAGCCTGGCACCAAGAATGTGGGATGAACTGGTCAAGGTTAGCAAAGCAGGCCTGGAAGATAAGTGGGGAGGCCCAGGCCGGAGTCAGGCTTGACTCCCCTTTACATCTGGAGATGCTAACGAGGTTTACATTCTTGAGGAACTGAGGTAGCTTAAACAACAGCTGCCATCCATCATGCCACTTTGACGTCCGATGCAGACCTACATCGCTTAGAACAGTGCTGTCCAACTTCTACCGGACCTAGGGCCGGACTTCCAGTCACTGATGACCTGGGGGACCGCTTCGCACCACTCCGCCCTGCCCCCGGCCCCACCCCCGGCCACACCCCTGGCCGGCCCCCGGCCCGCCCCGGCCTGGCCCCTGGCCCTCCTCCTAAAGTGTCACGCCAGCCTCAGAAGCGGCGATTTCGCTTCTGAGGCTGGCGTGACTTTAGGAGGAGGGCAAAGCCAGGGGAACCCTCCATGGCGCCCCTCCCTCCTAAAGTGGTCCGCCAGCCTCCTCCTCTGTTCTGCCTCTCCCACCGGCACACCGATCAGGGTGCCGGTGGGAGAGGCAGAACAGAGAAGGCGTGCCTAAAGAGGAGGAAGGGAAGCACTTGCCTTCCTTCTCTTTAGGCATGCCTCCTCTGTTCTGCCTCTCCCACCGGCACCGATCAGGGCGCGGGAGGAGAGGCAGAACGAGAAGCGTGCCTAAAGAGGAGGAAGGCAAGGCGCTTGCCTTCTTCCTCTTTAGGCACGCCTCCTCCTCTGTTCTGCCTCCTCCCGGCGCCCTGATTGGTGCGCCGGTGGGAGAGGCAGAACAGAGGAGGAGGGCGCAGCAAAAAGAGGAAGAAGGCAAGCGCTTGCCTTCTTCCTCTTTAGGTATGCCTCCTCCTCTGTTCTGCCTCTCCCACCGGCACACCGATCAGGCGCCGGGAGGAGAGGAGAACGGAGAAGGCGGCGTAAAGAGGAGGAAGGCAAGCGCTGGCTTCTTCCTCTTTAGGCATGCCTCCTTCCTCCCTCCCCCACGGCGTTCCCGATTGGTGCGCCGGGGGGAGAGGCGGGACAGAGGAGGAGGAAGGGAACCTCTTCCTACTGTTTAGGCCCGCCTTTAGGCCCCCAGCGTTCCCGATTGGTGCGCCGGGGGGAGAGGCGGGACAGAGGAGGAGGAAGGGAGTGGGCGGGGCTGGGTGACGGCAGGCTCGGCGCTGGCGCCCCGGCTGACATCACCCAGCCCCGCCCCTAGAGATTGAATTTTTTTAAAAATTATTTTTAAAATATTATTTTTGCAGGGTAGGCGGGGGCTGTAGGGAAGGGTCTGGGGGCCTATACAGTCCCCGGGCTGCTAGTTGGACAGCCCTGGCTTAGAACAAAGGGTTGAGACAGTATGGGATCTCGTGCCAACACCGCATTTAGGATGATGCTCCTGTAAGAGAGGCCACTGGGCCTTCCAGAAAGACTTTGCCAGTCAGCTTTGGCTGGCTTGATCTCTGCCCATTTGGGTGAAGAATACTTTCTTTGTTAAGTTCCTGTTTGTTCCTGAAAGGTTTTTCATTGCCTTTACACCGGCTGCTCTCTAAAGAGACTTCCTTGCATTTTAATCTAGCTTTGTTCCTGATTGCATCCAGCTTGATTCTGGGTTTACCACGGGACTATTTTCTCAATACTCTGTTCCTGAGATTTGCTGCTATTGGAAGCGCTATAGTATTGCTTCCAACTTCTTTCCTATAAACCTTATTCTCAATAAACCTGTTGTACCTTAGCTGGACTCTGTGGTTTATCAAGGGAGGTCTTGCCCAAGGGCCAGGAGGGCGACAGCAGCAGTTTAACCCAGTTTGAATGGATTCCCTTAAGTTTCCTTTTTCTCCCCGTTCAGTCCTGGGCAAGAGCAGCAGTTTAACCCTGTTTGGATGGACTTATTTCATTTTCCTTTCTCTTTCCACATCAGTCCTGGGTAAGAGTAGCAGTTTAACCCAGTGTGGATGAATTTCCTTTGGTTTCCTTTCTCTCCCGTGTCAGTCCTGGTGAGAACCACAGTTTAACCCAGTTTATAAGGATTTCCTTTGGTTTCCTTTCTCTCTCTCGCATCAGTCCTGGGTAAGAGCAGCAGTTTAACCCAGTGTGGATATATTGCCTTAAGTTTCCTTTCTCTCCTCATCAGTCCTGGACAAGAGCCACAGTTTAACCCAGTTTGGATGGATTTCCTTCGGTTTCCTCTCTCTCCCGCATCAGTCCTGGGCGAGAGCAGCAGTTTAACCCAGTGGGGATGGCTTTCCTTCAGTTTCCTTTCTCTGCCCATCAGTCCTGGGTGAGAGAAGAAGTTTAACCCAGTGTGGATGGATTTCTTCCCTTTGCTCCCCATCAATTTCTGGAATAAAACAACTACTTTCAAATTAAAGACCACCCAATGAAACAGGAAATAACACTTTGAAACCATTAATGAAGGATTTGAAAGTCTCGTAAATTTGGAAAAGTTTTGATTTTTTTTTTTGCAAAAAGGTCCGAATCACCAGCACTCCCTACATCCGAAACGGGTTTTGAACCATTTTTTAAAATTATCAAACAAGCCTACTAAATAAGCTGTCAGAATTTAAAGTCCTATCTCTTCCATCAGGTCTACCAAGCCAATTTTAAGCGTGAAGTTTAAATTCATATCCTATGATTAATCTCTGTTCTGTGTATTTCATGTATTTTATAGAAATTCATTTTAATATATGTATTTATGAAATGTTATGTTTATGTGTTTTAATTATGCTGTTACCCACCTCGAGCCATGAGGAGAGGCAAGTAAGACTTCTTCTTATTATTATTATTAACTAGCTGAGGACCCTGCGGTGCCCGGGTTATTTGAGGAAGGCATTGTGTGCCAAGGTTGGTTCCTATTAGATGTGTATGTGGCTTGCAGTGGTCTCAGGAAGTTAGTGAAGGTACTGCAAGTCCCATTGGCCATGGTCCATCCCCCTCCAAACAGCACCAGGATGTAGAGTGGGTCATGAGGGCTTTGTGTGCCAAGTTGGTCTTGATTAGTCATTGAATGAGGGTCGCAGCAGTCTTGGGAAGTGAGTGGAGGTACTTCAAGTCCCATCATTCATGGTCCATCCTCAATACTGCACTAGAATGTAGAATGAGTCATGGGGGCTCTGTGTGCCAAGTTTGGTCTTGATCAGTGTTTGGATGAGGTTGCAATGGTCTGGTGAAATGAGTGGAGGTACTTCAAGTCCCATCATCCGTGGTCTGCCCTCCGAACTGCATCAGGACGTCCATGGGGCTTTTGTGCCAAATGTGGTCATGATTATGCACTGGATGAGGGTCGCAGCGGGCTTGGGAAGTGAATGGAGGTACTTGAAATCCCATCCTTCATGGTCCATCCTCCTCTAAACTGCAGTAGGATGGAGTGTGGGTCATGGGGGTACTGTGTGCCAAGTTTGGTCTTGTGGTTCAGGGCCGCCTTGGTCTGTGGGGAATGAAGACTTTGAAAGTACTACAAATCTCATAACCTGTGATGGTACTTCAAGTCCCATCATTCATGGTCCTCCCTACTCCAAACTGCAGTAGAATGAATCATGGGTCATAGGGGCTCTGTGTGCCAAGGTTGGTTACTGTTAATTCAGGCCATACACAATGTCCCATTAACTGAGGCCTAGTCAGGGAAATCAAGTTAATGAAGCCGTACTGTAAATTTTGGGCCTGGTTTGTGATTTGTAGGGCATACAGTGTTTTCTGGGAAGTTAATTGGGTGAAGGTACTGCAAATCCCATCATTCGTGGCCCATCCTGTCCTAAACTCTCTTTTGGGGCCTGTAATGTTCTGGCCTGCTCTGCTGGTAATTGGTAACTTTAAAAGGCCAAATGGCAGGCAGCCATTTTCTAAAAGCTGAGGGGGAGGAGAAAACAGGAATCCATTTTGTTTTCAGAGAGCCAAGTGGGGAGGAATGTTGCTGGTGCATTTTTCCCCTCAGTGGGAAGAAATCCTGTTGTTTGAATGTAGAGGCCTGGATTCTGGGATGCTGGCTAATCAGTGGCAATCAATGCCCTCTGTCTGGTGCCTTAGAAATTTGGAGTGGCGAGGCTGGCCAATCAAAGGACTTTATGCAAATAGCTGCCACATTTTTCCCCTCAGTGGGAAGAAATCCTGTTGTTTGAATGTAGAGGCCTGGATTCTGGGATGCTGGCTAATCAGTGGCAATCAATGCCCTCTGTCTGGTGCCTTAGAAATTTGGAGTGGCGAGGCTGGCCAATCAAAGGACTTTATGCAAATAGCTGCCACATTTTTCCCCTCAGTGGGAAGAAATCCTGTTGTTTGAATGTAGAGGCCTGGATTCTAGGATGCTGGCTAATCAGTGGCAATCAATGCCCTCTGTCTGGTGCCTTAGAATTTTGGAGTGGCGAGGCTGGCCAATCAAATGACTTTATGCAAATAGCTGCCACATTTTTCCCCTCAGTGGGAAGAAATCCTGTTGTTTGAATGTAGAGGCCTTGATTCTGGGATGCTGGCTAATAGAATTTTGGAGTGGCAAGGCTGGCCAATCAAAGGACTTTATGCAAATAGCTGCCACATTTTTCCCCTCAGTGGGAAGAAATCCTGTTGTTTGAATGTAGAGGCCTGGTTTCTGGGATGCTGGCTAATAGAATTTTGGAGTGGCAAGGCTGGCCAATCAAAGGACTTTATGCAAATAGCTGCCACATATCCACCCTTCCGCCCCTCTGCCCTTCCACCCTCCGCATACACAGATACATACAAACATTCCGTTTTATTAAGGTATACAGATATTATGCCAAATACAGAAATTCAAAATTGCTAAATGCAATAAACTCTCCTCCACTCCAGTGATATGATAATGCACAATACAAGCAAGACATATATAGATAAAACTGTATTTCTTTGTAGTTGTGTGCTTTGCAGCTATTCTCACAGGACTAAAGATCTAAAATCATGTGAGCAGTCAGCAGTGTGATTAATTTGTTTTTGGAAAACTGCCAGTGCCTGAAAATTTGGAGCCCTAGATCTAGTCTTTACTGATTACTATTTATATAACTGCTGTGGTTGAAAAAAGAGATTAAAATGTCGATTCTCTTGCCCTCCGCACAGTTGCTTGACACAGAACATGTCTATGGTCACTATCCAAATGTCTCTCTGTGTCTTATAAGGTTAATATATTGACTGTATTCTCATCAGCTCCCAGTCCCACAGGCCAGCTAATAGAATTGCTATCTGTCAAAACCAGCCAAGCTCTGCTTTCCTCATTGTAATAAAATACACTAGAGGTTTTCACACCTTATATATCATGGTAGTTATGTCTGGATGCCACATCAAGGATAAAAACAACAGGCAAATGTGCCAATAATTCTTTTTGGCCTTTGTCTGAATGATGCCACCTTTCTGTGGATTATTAAATTTGTATTGATTTGTGATGATATGTGGCATGAATACCTTTAATTTAATCTCTTAACATTCCAAGTATTTTGTCCAGCAGTAGAATCTTGTAAGCACTTTTGCTCTTTACAATGGCTTTGCAATATCCTTCAAACCCTACCAAGAACCTGATTTTTCATTGTTAGCTTATTATTTTTATTGCACTATCCACTATTCCCTTAAGCCTTTTAACATTTATTTTGTTTTGCATGCTTTACTATTAATGCCTTGCAGATTGTTCATATCACATATATATTAGAAAATTTAAATGCTTAACCATTTGAATGTCATATTTTATAAGTATCAAATTCAAAATGCTTTGGGGACACGGCCCCTTCAACACTGGATTATATGAATGTACATTGAAAAATAATTCTCCTTTTTTCAATGGTTCTACTTTAGTTGAGATTGACAATAGGCTATTATTTGAGAAATGTCCATAACAAGAATATAGAGTGGTATTATTGTTCCCATGTTACTCTTAAAAACTGAAGTTTCTAGATAGTGGCTTCCTTGAGTTTTATGGCTACTTTTTTGTTTATGAATGTGAGAGTTGAAATGTATCCCACAAGGACAGTAATTAGTATTTGTAAGCAAAAGGTGAGCAACAATCAGTTCCACCCTCTCCCACCTCAGAATCTAGCAGAGAAATAGAACAGGTTTAGTCTTCATTGTTTAAAAACATATGAAGTACATTTATGTACAATGTTTATTAACTCTTTCATAACTCTTCTAGCATGGATAAAAGATAATTTCTGATTTCAAAATGAGGGATGAGCACACTCAGGCTAATTGATGCAGGAAGACAGTGACACCTTCACTTTCGGATGGTTCAGTGTACACAAATTTGGTCTCATGGACAAAATTATTATAAAATATTGTATAAAAATTACATTCAGGCTAGGTGTAAATTAATGTTGTGTTTAGAATTGGGTCAAAAATCGCATTATGTAAATGTGTGCAATTACAAGTATTTTGAAATCTAAAGAAATTCAAAATCCAAAACAGTTAGTCCCAATAATTTCTGATAAGAGATAATTAATCTGTGTAAACTATGCATACTAAAGTTTTTACATTTAACAGTTTAATATGGGTAACTTACAAGTAAGTGTGTTAAAATTACTACCCTAATGTTATGAGACTAATACATGACATTGAATCCAATCATAGCTTTGTTTACTGTGTGGCTTGGAAACTGTTGCAGCCTAGCCACCTATTTGATTTCACCCAGACACCACACAGTTCAACAACAGTAATGAGTCTATTAAGAAAGGGGTATATAAAAAGTAACACCTTCAAAAAAGTGCAAGCAAATTTCTAAAAGTCATTTAAAATAAGAAAACTAAGTGTGCAATAAAGTAACATCAAAGGCCAGATTGTAAAAGCAGTATCCAAGTTACATCCATGAGCTAGATATCAAGAGCTTGATGAAAGGCAAAGAGCAACTCTAAACATGAATCCAAAAATCACATAACGTAAAATAAGAAACTGTAATCACAAGGTGATGGCATTCAAAATATGCCTATAATTCCAAAGGTTTGAAAACTTTAACTTGGCTATAATCCCAAAGGTTTGAAAACTTGAAACAAAATTTGTAAACCAAACAGGAAAAATGCAACTTACACAGGAAAACCAAGAACCATAACTCCTGACTTGGAGCTTCATAGACAGGCGACTTGATACATGGAATTCCGGTGTTGATTTCCATACCAAACAAAGCCTCAGATTCCTTCCTCTTACCTAAACACCATTCCTACCCACACCTGGCCTCCTTTGTTTATCTTTCAGTCTCTGAGAACAAGGAATCTGTCTCTGCTTCACACCCTCCTGTCTGAGCAATAAACACCAGGTTATCGGTAACCCTCTAGTCTTTTCATAGTCTATCCCTGGGAGATTCTCATTAGGAACACAGTCTGTTTCCCTGACAACAGATGTATCCAAACATCTCGAAATACACTTTTTGGTTTCCTCCACAGAAGTAACAGGATCTCACACAAGAAACCCTTGACTTTATCCTCAGAGGCTTCACAGGTCTCAACAGAAACCTTGTCCGGTGGGGTCTGAGTGGTTCCTCATCAAGCCTGAAACACTATTTTGCTGTTATGTCCAACCGTTGATTAAAGAAAGAAATAAGAAATTTCTTAGAAATTGGACATTTCTTAGAAATTGAGGTCTGGTAAACTGGACTTTGGTAGGAGCCTGAGAAAAAATTCAGTGGCCTAAATATGTAAAGTCTTCATATCTTTTGTTATTGCAGGGAAATGAATAATTGTACCTTTTTCCTCTACAAGAAAAACTTCAGAAATTATGCAGCTCAAAAGCCTATTCATGGCACCTATTCATTCCTGACAGAAAAAAGTATTTTCTGCACAGAAAGTAATGTTGTCTTTGTAAGAAATTTGTTTTCTACACAGAAATGTTATTTTCTGCAGTTTTCTGCTAAAAATTATTTTCTCCACAAAAAAGCATTCATTTTCACAGAAGAGGTGCAAAACTGAAAATTCTTCTTGCTAGGATTTTCCGACACCCAAAAAACATTTTTTTCCATTTTATTTTCAAATATCTTGGATTTATTTTCCTCTCTTCCTGGCCCCAGTTTATGCAATTAACCCAGTCTCTTGCTATAGCATGCTCCCTGAGACACTTCCCAAATTAAAATTTAGTATCCAGATAACAAAAAAGTTTCCCATCCCTTTTCTAGTAGCAAGTTATTCTATTCAAATAGAGGATTTTCATCAATCTGTTTTATGTTTGTCTCCAAAGCATTCCCTAATCTTCATGGGAAATATTCCAGGAAGCATATTGGGGTCAAGTAAGCAGAAGATAGTGATGAGAACTATATACTACTAGCTGTCCCCTGCACGCGTTGCTGTGCCATCGTCTGTGGCTTACCCTTTCTACCTATATCGTGTGTGTGTGTGTATATGTGTGGTGATGTTTGTGTGTATATGTGAATGTGTATTTTGTGTATGTTTGTGTTTTATGTGCAGGTATATATGTGTGTTTGTGTGCGTGTCTTCATGTATATATATGTGTGTGTGTGTGTTGATGTGTGTGTGTATAAATGTGTATGTGTGTGTGTTCTTATGTATATGTGCATGTCTGTATGTGTGCATGTTTTTATGTATATGAGTGTGTGTGTGTGGTGATGTTTGTGTATATGTGTGCATGTGTATGTTGTGTATGTGTGTGTTCTTATGAGTATGTGCATGTATATATGTGTGTATGTGTGCATGTCTTTATGTATATGTGTGTGGTGATGTGTGTGTATATATGTGTATAATGTGTATGTGTGTGTTCTTATATATATGTGCATGTACATATGTGTGTATGTGTGGATGTTTTCATGTATTTGTGTGTGTATGTGTGTGGTGTGTGCTGATGTTTGTGTGTATATGTGTATATGTTTGTGTATGTTTTCTCTTTCTTTCTGTCTCTCTCTTTTTCTCTCTCTGTTTTCCTCCCCTCATTTCCTTCCTTCCCCCCCTTCCGGCGAGGAGTACGAAGTGGAGGAGGGAGGAGGCGGAGGCTGGCTGGGAGGAGGAGGTGGCAGCAACATGCGGGGCTGGTGGTTCCTGTTTCCTCCTCTGCCTTCTCCGCCTCCTCCGTGGAAGAGGGCGAGGGTGGGTTTTTTTGGTGTTTTTTTTGGGGCCGTGGGGAGGGGTTAGGCTGTTTTGCGGGCTTTTTTGAATTTTTGGTAGTGCGCATGCTCTTTGCTGTGTTTCGCTGCAAAGGGTTTTGGGAAATGTAGTTTGGAATGGCTGGAGGGAAGAAGGCATCTGGTGAGCGTGTGAGGGATGTTTCATGTAAAAGGTAAGGGAAGTTTGTGGGGTTTTGTTGTTGTTTTGGGGTGTTGGGAAGGGGTGAGGGCGTATTGTGTTTCTTTTGGGTAGGGATGGTGGGAAGGGAGGAAGGAAGATTGTGTTGTGGGCAGGGAAGTTTGTGTGTTCGGGTAAAGGCGCTGCGGCAGCCACGTGCGTGGGAAGGGGGGCAAGGTATGTTGTTTGTTTGTTGCCTTGGGGTGTTTGGAAGGGGTCAGGGTGTATTGTGATTGTTTAGGGAAGGGATGGTGGGAAGGGAGGAAAATTGTGTTGCGGGCAGGGAAGTTTGTGGGTTCGGGGCAGGGCGCTGTTGGTTAGGGATGGTGGGAAGGGAGGGGCGCTGTGTTGCGGGCAGAGGTGCTGCGGCAGCCACATGCGTGGGAAGGGGGCATGTTGTTTCTTGGTTGTTTTGGGGTGATGGGAAGGGGTGTTGTGGGCAGGGAAGTTTGTGGGTTCGGGGCAGGGTGCTGTTGGTTAGGGATCATTGGAAGGGAGGGGCGCTGTGTTGCGGGCAGATTTTGATTGCGGCGTGGGCTTTTGTGGTGAAGTTTGTGGGATGGGGTTGCCCCATTGTGCTGGCCATGTGCGTGGGAAGGGGGGTATAGTGCATTGTTTGTTTGTTTGTTGGGGTCGTGTGTTTGTGCTGGTTAGTGATCGTGGGTAGGGAGGTGTGTTGCTAGCAGGGTTTGAGTGGGGCGTGCGGTTCTGTGGTGAAGCCTGTGAGATCGGGCCGCTGTGCTTTGTCTGCCATTTGTGGACGTTCGAAACGTTTGCGCTGGCAGCGGAGCGGCCGGGGAGGGAGTTTCGTTGTCAGTTTAAGGGGGTTGGTGTTTTGGGGTGTTGCGAGGTATGTATGGCCGGTTTTTTTGGCGCTGTCTGTACCTCGTTGTATGGTTAGCAAGGCTGCCGAGTTTGGTGGTTTTGGGATGTTTAGTTTTGTTGTCTATATACGACATTGCACGGACCTAAATATATATATATAGATAGATAGATAGATGACTTATATGAGCAAAAACATTTTACAGCAATGCAAATGCAACTTTGAATGCTGGAAATATATGTAGGAATCTTAATACATCATTCTCTTTTCTTTCTTTCTTTTGTTTATGTTTTTATATTTCAACATTCACATCTGAAGTTTTTAATGATCCATCAAAACCAACTGTCTTTGAAAATGTGTTTGTCTTTTGAGTCCAGGCAATTGAACCATTTTAATCTTGTGTTCTGGTTTAGAGCTCATTTTGGAGTTTGTTTCAACTGTTATTTTGCTGTTTTTCCAAAACAGCTTAATAACACAAAAAAGGAATGCCAGACTTTCAAAATCATGAAGAAGTAGACCTGTAATGAATATTTTCTCACTATCTGATCATCTAGTAACAGTACATACGAACAGACTGCAGGGTGCATTCCTAAATTTGGAAAAGCTACATTTTGGATTACCTCTCTCAGAATTCCCCAGTCAAAATGGGAATTGTAGCACAAAAATATAAATGTTATTATATTATTGATGTTTAATTTTTTATGTTTTATGTCTAAATGTTCTTTTATGTTTGTTTTAATTTTAGTTAGGTTAATTTATAGTTATATGTTATTGTCTTGCTATTGTCTTTTGGTTTTTACATGTGTGTATGGCATTTAATTTTGCCTTTATTTTAGAAACTGCTTTGAGTTCCCTTAGGGGAAGAAAAGTGGCATATAAATGTACTAAATCAATAAAATAAATAAAAAACGTAATGTTTCCAAGCTCTGAGATTAATTATGCTAAAACAGAAGTGGGATTATTTAGCCACCTGCTGAATGTATTAAAATACATTTTATATATAGTGGTAATGTCCCTAGAAACCATTAATGATTTCAATGGACTAAATCCAAATATTGGTCCCATTTAAAATAAGCCTGTTCACTCAGTGATGCTTCCAAATGTTGACTTCATTTTCAGCAACTGATTCAATGAGTCTAATCCAGGTGGGACCAACTATTGGATTTTGGCTAAACAAGTTGATATGTGGGCTTTTATTTGTAAGCATTCAATGATGCCATTTTGAATTGCTTTCATCATGATCCCTTTCTATTTATTTTAACTGAAGCTTCTTGTTTTTTGCCAATATAGCTCTTCTCCTTATATTGAGATTACTGTGAAAGTCATTTAAAACAAAAAACAAAATGGTCAACATATGCCTTGGATCAAAAAGCTGGAGAAGGGAGCTACATATGTCAGGTGAGACTTTAGAATCATCCCTATGATTTCTTTCTGCCTTACAACAATAATCAATGGCATAATGAAGTACTTGGCTAGAGCTTACTTCTCCTTTAGTTACTGGGTATACTATCCACTATGGACTATTACTTCTAAATAGTGAAGGATTCAGAAACCACTTGGACTTCTAGTGGACCTATCAAATAAAAATAAACCTTATTCCACTGGAAACAGTTAAACAACACTGAACTTCAGTGCTAGGATGCAATACAAAAGTTGCAATCTCATTTACACATCTCACAGAGTAAACACGAGCAAACATTGTGGGTCTTATCGCTGACTGAACGTGAGACTGTGGAAACTTCCATCACATAAATGTTTAAAAATTCTTATGTGGTCTCTTCTCTTCAATATCTGTGAATTTAGGCCAACTTTTTAGAGATAATTTGTATTGGAAGACAGAACACAAGAATAATGCTGTTTTGCTGAAAAACACGAACATTTTAAATGCTTAGGCTAAACAGGTATTTCAGTGCTGCAACAACAAGGGCTCAAACAGTGCTAAATCCAAAGTAGCCTCAGCTGAATCCTCCTTATCAGGTCAAATTGCTATAATTTTATATATATTAGGCTGCATTTGAAGATGGCTCACAAAATGTGATTAGTCCAGGCTAAATGTACTAGCCTGATAACTGGAACTGACAGTTGTCATGAAATTAGTCTTGAGCTTTGCCAACTCACAGACTTTTTCTGAGCATTTTTCTGGGTCAGCTTTAAAATGCTTGTTTTTACAATTAAAGGTCTTCAAAGGCTCATTTTATAGTCAGAGAAAGATTTATTTAGCTTATAAATAAATGACTCCAAGAGCAAATAAAGCCTGATTTCTCCATCAAAGCCAAGTAACTTAGAACCTCATCCGATGAGTTATGGAAAATGGGAGAGATCATCTTCTTAGCACAGCACATCATCCTGTTGTGTTTAAAAAGACAATGTTTCATTTTTTAGATCCCATCAGATGCTTTATGTTTTTGCCCCTTTCTTCCATTCTTTCCTACATTCTGAATTATTACGTGAGTGAATGCAGTCCCTGCCCACTCTGCATTCTTTCTTTTCCTTTTTTTTAAATTGGGGAAAACTTCAACATCACAAAAGACTGAAACATCACAGGAGAAGATACAATGAGTGTAAAGTGGAATTGAGCAATTTCTTTGTATAACATTTTTTAAAAAACGCAAGAAGGAATTGGAAAGGAAGTGGAGCATCAATGCTCAGTAGGAGACCACCCATAGGAATGCCAATTCCTTCACATCACTGTGACGAATCGACACAGGTGAATATGATGGATTCCATCCCATGTGTAAGGATGTGCTTTCCTCCATTTCCAAGTGCATTAGGAATTCAGAAGATGATTTCTCCATACTTCTAATACAGTTTATTGACATGAGAAAAAAAAGGAATTTGGAAAATTGGAGTAACTATTTATTTGAGCAAGTCCAATTGGATATTATTACAGGTATATCAGATATTACTACATGTCCAATTGGATATTATTACAAGAAGGTTCACAGGAGGACAAAACATAACTAATTAAAGAGAAATGGCCAATGTCTATGAAATGTGTAGAAGAAGGCGTGTGTTACATGTTAATGCTAACTGTATTTTAACGTTGAATGTTTATGGTGGTTCACAAGTCCATGCTGTATTCTTTTCCATGATTAAGGAAAGAAACCACCCCAAAGTTTACCTCTGTACTTTTTGAACTTCAAGTTAAATTGATTTACTCTTAATGACTCGTTACTTGTGCCCTTATCCCAGGACTTTTAATGTTAGACTACCTTGATGGGCAGGGAAAGGTGTTGTTTTCAAGCAGAGTAGAATTGATGAATTCAATTGATAACCCAAGGATTATCTTAGAAGTTTTGCGTGATTAAATCTGATGATGATCTGGTATATGACCCCAGCACAAAGCTTCACAGTAGTGTAGTGCTATATAAAGAATGATTCTAGTTCTCTGCGGTTCAACCTCTGTGGAAATGCCATTTAGCATGTGTCTTACTCTGATTCTAGCAATAAAAAAAGAAAGAAAAGCACTCCACTGAAATATTCCATTCCCACACGCTGAATGTTAAGATTATTCTAGCAAGCTCATGTTGTCACAGGCTTGGTTATTTTTATTATTCTTATTGGGGATGGGGACTGTTAGTTCCAATATCAGTTTAATCTAGTATCTCTGACTCATTGTTTTCACAGAGGACAGTTTATTTTAAGAGAGTTTGCATAAAACAGAGAGTTAATTTTATTTCCGATTCACTCCAAGGCTGCGAATTGAGATGATTGCTAAATCACTACAATAATAATGAGGCAGAATGGGTGAGAGAACAACCCCCTGCAGTCGACCATGTTAATTACCCTTGCAGCTGGGAGATCAATTTGCATATGTGCTCTTTGAATCCTGTCAGGTGTGAATTGAACCACTGAACAGTTACATTAGATAATCCGACTCTCCAAAGTATATTGCTAAAAGATATGATTCATAACACCATTCAAATGATTAAAGGCAAAACGTTCTTCTTTAAATTGTTCTCATTTTAACAACCTCTGCTTATGACTTTTGGAACCCTCACCTTGACAGAGAAAGAAAGAGAGAAAAACCTCATCAGAAGCTTAGATTCTCCTAATTATCTATCAAAGAAAGTTGGGCCTATAACCTAGATGGGAAGAAGGGGAAATTAAAGCTTAATAGTATTGTAAGACTTTTGCCCTCTACCCAAATCCTTGAATTGTTAATGAAAATGTGGGGCAATGCGGTACTGACATACAGTTACTGCCTGGTAGTTCTGTTCTGGGATTATAGTGGTGATACTCTTTATGTATGATGTGCAGGAAAGCCCCCCCCCCCCCTGACACAAATCTTATAAAGAAAACCCCATTATAGATTTGCCTTAATATTGTTGTAAGTGGAAAATGACTTTAAGGAACACATCAACAATTTGGATTTCATGATAGTGTGAGAAACAGTCCTATTTAAGTAAACCAGTGATCTCTAAATTTTTCCAGTTAGCTAATACAGTGTTTCCCAACCGGTGTTCCCTGGCACAGTAGTGTGCCGTGAGCAATCATCAGGTGTTCCATGGGAAATTGGACCTGCCGAACAGTTACTCCACTCGGACTCCCTTCTTCCCAGCCTCGCTCTGCTCGCTCTACCGCGCTGCTGTTTCTGCTACCATTTGGATCCGAGGGGGCAGTGTGAGCATGTTCAGGAGGGAAGGGGAGAGGGAGGAAGACGTGGGGCGAGTCTGTGCAGTAGCGCCCACATTTTTGAGGGGTCACCCCCCCCCCCGGCAGAATGGCTGACTGGCTTATCTGGAACCTCAAATCAAAACAGCCACACAAAACAGTGATTAATCCAATCCATCCTCTTCTTCCTCTTCCTCCTGGCCCCTCAGCACATGAAAAGCTTATCCATGGAGGCCCCACTCCCCCGGCAGGATCTCCATGCCTCTTCCTTCCTTCTTTTTCCTCCCTCCCCGAGGTCTCTGCACCTGGCCGCCCCCTCTCTCCATTCAGACCTCCTCTTCCTTGCTCGCCCTCTTCACCCACGGGGGAGAGAGCAACAGCAGCACGGCTTTCTTCTCCTTTGCCTCCAAGAGCTTCCTGACCCCACCAGTACTCAAATTTTGGGGTACAAGGTATTTATGCCAAGTTTGCTTCTATGGCCTGCTTCTATGGTTCAAGAATACATTCAATGTAAATGATCTTTTTTGTGTGTATGCTTATGACAATTTGTTTTTGTGAAGTCTTGGTTTTGCCTTCTCTTCCTTTGCTTCAGTTTCCCCCTTGTATAGGCTTCCCAATAGTGTAGACCTTCCTTTGTATTAGTTTCTGCATGTAGCTAAAAACACCCCTCAGAGACCTGCCTCAGTTGGTTTATTCCATTTCCTCACAGAGCTTTTTGCCGGACTCCTTCTATACTTGCTATCTGGAACTACCCAGAAAAACTGTGTCCTGCACTATTACTGTAGTTTGGAAATGGATTTATATTCCCTAGATCAGTGGTTCTCAACCTGTGGGTCCCCAGATGTTTTGGCCTTCAACTCCCAGAAATCCTAACAGCTGGTAAACTGGCTGGGATTTCTGGGAGTTGTAGGCCAAAACACCTGGGGACCCAGAGGTTGAGAACCACTGCCCTAGATAGAATCATAAATAAACCAAGCATGGACTTAGCAAATGAGGAAATAAATTAGCTATTGGGTTATGAAGTACTGAACTGGGTGACTGCTGAGGTTGAATGCTTCTTTTTTCCCACTGCCCTTTTGAGGAAACCATGTGGGCAAAAGATGGTCACCTTGCATGTATCAATATGGTAACAGCTATGAAGGATACTAGCAAGAGTTATTACATTAAAATAAAATGTTGGCAGTTCAAAATTTACCTCTGCATTTGTGTCTTTGTATAATTTGGTAACTGAATGAGCATAACCTTTGCAGAGGCAAGAGACAATGAAATAAAATGATAATAGCAAAATAGCACTCTCAAATTTTATGTTGTGTCTGCATATAATTTCCTGCCAGACACAGCTACAGAAATTGTATTAGATCCAATGTCTGCGCAATAATAATGTTGTCTTTCAACATTTCATTAGAATAGGTAATGTATATTCCTTCCTGCTTGAGGATAACTAAAGGACAGGAATCTCAGGAGTGATGCATCTTGAGATCAACAAAAATAAGGAAGTGCTTTTTGACTGCATGGTGTAATATGAAAAATGAAATAAACAGCTTGAGGACTATATGGGTGCTGTGAGAAGGCACACATAGAAGGTGCAGGCTCCCATTTATTAAAAAGTATAGGATTGTTAGATAACACTTTTTTCTTGAAAGTCAAGGAGAACTTAAGGCAAGGAGACTATTGATACCAACCTTAAGATAACCTTGATGGCATTTTTTTCTCCTTATGGTATATTGTTCTAATAGCTGCCATTAAGGTCAGTGGTGTTCTCAATAAACAGAACTAGAGCATGTTGTGATGACTGTTCCTGTGTATCCTAGTTCACAGGAAGATCAGGCTCTGATCGGTTCATCAAATAACTGGCTGATTGGACCCAATGTTATTTATAAATGGAACACCAATGGAGAAAATCACAACTAGTGGCTTTACGTGGCAAGCAGGATTTGAACTCCAGTTTCCAAAGCCATAGACCAATGTTCAAACCACTAAGTTACACTGATTCTCACCAATGGAGAGTCATTATTGCATATGTCATTCTCAAGCATACTGCTTTTCTATTAAAAAGTTATTTTACAGAAGCATGATTCTGTTTGCTAAAGGAGAATGTAGTAGTGACCGTTTGTGGTGGTTGACAGGAAACATATGGAAATGAGGAGGATATGTCGTGGGGGCCATTTCTTTCCTTGTAAAATAAGTCTTCCCTAACTCTCCATTCTGCATTTCACCTTTTGAATTTTTCTCATCTTGGAGGGAATTTTTTTAGATAGCCTGCACTATGGCGAGGTCACCACATTCATACTATTGATGCTGTTGCTGGGTCCAAGCAGCCAATGCCAAATCCCTCAGCTGAGATATTTAGGATACTTTCTTGCAAATCCTAGGTTTCCATAGGATGAAATCATAGAATTGTACACCTTTCAGGGGCTCTGAAATGTGTATAATCACATTTTTCTCAAATTAGGAGGCTGTGTGAGTTTCAACTTAATAAGGATCCCATTTGACCAATCCCGTGTATTTTTCTTTCCAGCTAAGTTTACATCATTCATATTCAGTGGCTAGGCAAGGAAGAAATTTTCTCACTAGAAATGTATCAGAAAAAAATGTAGACGATATTCTCTTCTTGTTCCATCAGTAAAATCCTACTAAAATTCTGTCTGCTGAACCTTTCTAATGTTTGTTTCCTCTTATTTTTATTACCACAATTACAAGTGAAATATTGCTTTATGACTCTTTATAACTGGATTATATAAATCTACACTGCCAGATAATCTAGGATAAGAAGATAATCTGGGATCAGTTCCTGGGATATAGAGCAGTGTAGATCCAGTCCATGGCAACAATGATGTTTTTACCACCTAAGATGCAAAGGTGTGATACAGTCTTTTTAGGGAGCTGAAAAGAAATGAAAATGCCAAACTACATACGCCCATAGCTTCGAGACTCATGGTTTTAAAAAGTGAGATGCACTGGTTATCTAAAAAGGGCATTTTTAGATCTGAGTGTATTGTTGGTTTTCTTGTTATTTCATACAGTATTTTGGAGGATGCTGTACATGTAAGACTTTGAGAAATATTAGAGAGACTTGTCAGCATGCAATAGATTGGTTTTGCACCCATATTTTATATCCTCCCCTGAAAGAGCCAGAATAATGAGGAAAAGAATAGTTATTTTTTTCTGGTAATGTTCCATCAGATTCCTGACAGAGTCTTTATTGGTCTGTCCATCTTCCATTACTCGTATTGTCAAATGCTAGACATCTCATCCAGGTAAAGAATAACACAGACACAGAAAAACAGGCTCAGTCCCCGACAACAAAACTGTGATAACAACTGGGAGAGGTGGTTCAAAGGTGTTTTCTTTTATTGTGAGCTAGTAAGAACCTGTGGCTGCTTTGCTTTCTAGAGAAATAACTGATTATCCCTACATAGCTTTAAAGCTTGAGGCTTTTTAATACACACACACACACACACACAAAGTTGCTATTCTGATTTCTTTTTAGTGGAAGAAGATAGTGAGAATAGGGGAGGAGGAGAGAGAAAACAATCAAACTTTACATTATGAGATATTTACATAAATCTATATAGTGCAAATTATAAATACTACATATTAAATGGCTTTGTATAATGTTCCATGCGCATTATATTCTGATAATAGAATTTGAATTATGGAAGGAAGACAGTCTAAGTTTAAATGGTTTTAACAGTTTATTTTAAAAATAATTTTATCTTTAATTCTATTTTAGTTTATATGTTTGTTTAGATTTTAAATTGTACATTGTATTGTTTTAGCATTGTGAGCCACTTTGAGTATCTTTTAAGAGAGGAAAGTGGACTATCTATCAATCATCTAACAACTATCACAATAACTTGTAGAATCTACATTGAACCCAAGATTCCAAAAGTTATGCTCTTGTCTTTAACATGAATGGTGAAGTGCCTTGTAGAGTGTCTTCTGTTTCAACTATCCAGCCTGCCTCTGGCTATCTTGACTAACTATGTAAATAATTAACCAATTTTAAAATAACTTCAATGATTGTCTTCCTAAAGGGGATGGGGAACAGGGCTATTATTAAAGGGCAAAATAATTCAACAAACTGAGATTATAGTAGTCCTAGGCTGATTTTAATTAGAGCGTGATATGCACTTTAGATCATTTTGTTGATCTTGTCAGTTTCAAAGCTGACTCTTAGTGCCTGTTTGTCTAAAATACTTGCTAAAGCACTGCTTTTAATTGGTTTACGGAATGCTTTTCTGAAAGTCTTTCAAATGGCTCTTTGTTTTTAACAGTGAATAACTGCTTTAAACTGTGCCAATTACAGCTGGCTCTTGATATAGTCCTTAGTAACAGGAAGTGTTACACTATATTAAAAAGAAATGGCACAATCCTATGAACTCCCCCCCCCCCCCCCAGCCCCATTAGAAGATGTTGTGGAGGGGGCACATAAGAGCACCACAGCATGTTTTGGCTGCTCCTGTTGTTTCAAGTAGTTCCTTGAAGGAAAATGTCTAGAAAGGCCCATCCACACAGTAACCTAGGAGCTCCCGGTTCAAAATGGTGGGTGGCCAAATGACGTCCCCTGAAAACACGGGAAGAATTGCTACAAGAAAATGTGAGGTTTTCAGTTGCAAGAATATTCCAGTTCTGGCCTAAAAACGAAGATATTTGAATCTCGCTCGGAAAATATGTGACTTTTTATGTTGGTTTGTTCCCGGGTTATGCATGTTGGTTCCTGATTGAGTGCATCCTGAAAAGATGGTGAAAGTTGACTAGAGGGTGAAAACTTTATCCTGGCAAGAGAAACTTCATCCTCCACATGTTTAATGAAGTTTCTGACAAACCAACAAAGGTTTCCCCATGGTTTTATGATAAAAGCAATGAGGAACAGACATGTATAACCCAGGAATATAATCTGTTGTTCCCAGGCAAAAGTATATGACCAAATCTGTCTGGACAGATGGCCATGCAGCTTCTGAATGATAATTATGAAGTTCTGTTTCTGGCTTGAAAGTGTCAGTTCCTGTTTAATACTGTAGTCCTGACTTTGAAAGTAGTGGTCCTACTCCACAAACTTTGTTTGTGTGCCACTAAGTTCATTAAACATGCGGAGGATGAAGTTTCTCTTGCCAGTACAAAGTTTTCAGGATAAAAGCAATGACGAACAGATATGTATGATCCAAGAACAAAACTCATATGAATAATATGCATATTCACATCTGCACATTTAAAGTTTTCTTTTTAAAAAATGCTGTGTCCTGAATCAGCCACCGAGCAGGCTTTGAAATCCTGGAACAAAACAGCAAGTCTGGACATCGCAGACAGAAATTCTGGGATCAACAGGTCTGTGTGGGGATCTGCTCTTGGGTCCTTTTTTTGTCCTACTTATTAAATCTGAAATTTGGTGCTGTCTGGAAGCATTCATAGAAGCAAATTATACAACACAGGCTGAATCTACACTGCCATATATCCCAGGATCTGATCCCAGATTATCTGATTTGAACTGGATTATGTGAGTCTATACTGCCAGATAATTGGAACAACCTGATAGTCTTGCTTGACTTTGAAGGAGCTGGGGGTGGCCATGGCCGACAGGGAGCTCTAGCATGGGCTGGTCCATGAGGTCACAAATAGTTGGAAGCAACTGAATGAATAAACAACAACAGATAATCTGGAATCATATCCTGAGATATAGAACAGTGTAGATCCAACCACAGATAAACCATATCACCTAAATATTTGACAGATATTCAAACTACTAGTTATCACTCAGCCTGAAGGTCATACACCTAGATCCCGTGTACATGGGCCTAAAAATATGAAAGGAAGTGAGATAAAGGAGTCTGTTCAGAAAGTATACACTGCCTAATGCTCGCTGGAGTATGCATTTAGCCTGATAAAGTGGATTTTAAAAACTCACCGCAAAGTCCAAAATTGGTGATAAAATGTGCTGTAAAAATCTGTAAATTGGGTCGATTTGGCATGAAGGGTGTCTTGTGGATGCAGTGGGAGCTTCTTCGTGGTTCCCAGGGCCTCTGTAGAGATTCTCAGCATCAGAACTAGATCTTTTAAATCCACATTCTGATGTGGATTAAGTAGCTATGTGGAAGCAACCTTAGACCGACTTCCTACATTCTTGCTTCAGGATTGTTTTGCAGAAGTGGGCATGGTGGAAGTCATCCAAGGAAAGGCAGGTTTCTGGTGCTGTAAGAAGGAACTCAGTCATAAAGACTATATAACGTATGATGATCTCACAGCCATGCTCATGTGTGAGGCTGATATGCTAAAACATACCTAATACCCTAAGCAAAAGTATTGTGTTTGTGCACAAATGATGCCATAATGTCTTTGAGCTCCATGATAAAATTGCAAGTGACATAAATGAATTTTGCACCCTAAGCACAGACGTTGACCTTAGTCAGATATTAATAGCCATTAGTAATACCTATTAGTAAGCTTTGTAATTAGTCGTAAATCCCATATTCCCATACATCAAACATTCTTGTTAAGTCTAATGGTGGGTTTTGGGGCCTTGATTTATTTAAAAGGACTTTCCAAATCAACATTTAAAAATGGTCAAGCAAAAAGATTCAATGGTTTAATTGGCATGTGATGCATATTTGCTTTGCATTTTTTGTTGTATTTATCTGGGTTCAATCAGATGCATTACAAAATCATTGTTTAATGTAGTGGGGTGAGAAAAGAAAAACAAGTTTACATTTGGCTATGCTTAGAGAAACCGAAATTATTCAATATCTGAAAGGTCACATGTTCCCTATCTATGGGCTCTTGTTTTCTCTTATAGGCTCATAGAGTTGTCCACAGAGACCAGTTAATCCAACCTCCTGTTACTACAAAGATATTTCACTAAAACACTATTGTATGCATAAGCACTGCAGTTACGGGGCAACACAGTGAATCCTTCTACCATCCTTACTAACCAGATAGAAGCCACTGTGATTCACCTCAGTTGGTTCCATTGTCAGTCAGGAAGCAGTAGACTGCTATTTCCATCCTCCTCTCATGAGCAATCTTCATTTGAAGGAGGAAGCTGTATTCTTGATACAATTCCTTCTCACACTGGAGTTTGCTCACACAAGTGGGGTGGATGGAAACATCACCCAGCTTCTTCTGAAGTAAGAGGGGAATGGACACCTGTCAATTGCCACAGCAGCTGCCAGGTATATAAGGATTGGAAGACTTGCAGGGTCTCCACATAGCTCTTACAATAAATAAAACATAATGCAATAAAAATATAAGTAGAATTAAAAGCAATCTTAAACCTAGATAGAAATTCTCTAGGGCAGCAAACAATGCCTAACCTAGAGTTATGCACTAATGGCAGTTATGCATTGTATTTTAACTTTTGCATGTCTTAGTAATGTGGGATGTTATCTGTACTTGTTATAATTTTGTTCAATGCCTTGAGTCCCAGGGCTAGAAAAAAGGTAGGATATAAATTAGTGGTGAATTAATAAAATGCACATGTATACACATGTGCACACACACCATGTTTCTTTAAATAATACAGAATATAACAACCTTGCAAATCTATCTGAATGGGAAAAGTGAAAATAAGAAGCATAACGTGTCTGCAATGTGTCAGACAAATACAGATTCTGAATACTGGCACAGAGAAATAACAAATTCAACAGTGCTCCTTGGCCTCTTGAGCAATATGATTTACTGGGGCTATTTTAAGTGCTTTTATATGATTATCATATGTTATGTGATTAGGACACGAGCAGCTGCTCATAGATATAAGCAGACTTTCTACTTTAATAGGTATGATATTACTGTACTATATAACCACCTCCACCTGTTTTCAATATGGTTGGGCCAGTGGGGTTAAGCATTCCATCACCATTTGTGCCCCATTTCCTGACATTCCTGCCAACACAAGGAAAGTTAGAGGTACAATATTGCATAATTATTGTCTTTGCTTAAATAGATACCATTGGAAATAATTTTCTTTTTAGGCTATATTGGTCATATGTAATAAAGTACTTCTGCCAGTACAATTTCTCTACTTTGTTTTTCTCTCTCTCTTTCCTTTTACGTTGTCAAGACACAGCTGTTCTTGGTATATTGTTGATAATAGGAAATGAAACACTGTATCATAGCCCTGCCCAGTAGGGCATAATCTATCAATTCTTAATAAGATTACTTACCTAATATATGGAGGAAACATCTCTCATAATATTGTACTACATAACAAATGGGGTTATCAGACATATTTTTATACTGGCTCTCTGCCATATGCTGTATGAAAAGACATCTGACTGTAAAAGGAAAGCCATGTAATATAAGAACTTTGGCCTGTTTAAATATTTTGCTTGCTATGCCTAAAATGCAATATGGGCTGACCTAGAGTAAATCCCATTGAATTCAATGGGACTCATTTCTGAGAAGACATGTATGCAGATGTGCTGTTAGATACTAAGAATAATAACAATAACTAAGGGCCCTTCTACACTGGCAAAATTTTTGTCCCCTCACCCTCACTTAAATATGGGCTTTCACTTGAGGGGTAGCTAGATGCATCCAGCCCCCCCAACCCCCCCCCCCCCCACCTTATCTGAGGAGACTGCTGGTAGTGCAGGACCCTCTGTAGAATACTTCTGACATGCAAAAATGACGCGTCAGGTGGTGGTGGTGAGGAGGAGGAGAGTTCCCCCTCCCCATGCATCATGTTCATGTCAGGAATACTCTGCAGAGGGGCCTTGTCGCATTTTTGCTTACGGATGGGAGGAGATTGGAAATGTCATCCATGTGCACCTTGTGGACCAGCTAAACAGGCCTTTATCTCTCAGTTCAGCTGCTGTATTTTAAATAAAGGTGGGGAGGGCATTTCCAAGCATGATGTTTGCAGATCTGATTGTTTACAATTGTTGTACAAGTGCCACCTCGGAGTTGGTTGAGGTAGGCAGGATTTCCCCGGGTACTGGTTGTGGGGGGTCGGGAGCAGGTCAGGGTTTTGCCCTCCCTTCTGCTCGAGATCCCCGTGTACAACTGGTGGGCCACTGTGTGATACAGAATGCTGGACTAGATGGGCTGAGGTCTGATTCAGCATGGCTCTTCTTATGTTCTTATGTATTTGCTGCTGCCTCTGCTGGTTGATTACACACGACCAACAAAAAAGTCCTCTTTAGGCATATTCTAGTCCTCCACTGCAGTTCTATGGTCAACATCTGGAAGAAACCGGCTATAGAATCACACCGGAGGACCTACAGATGCCAAGAGAATTGTTCTCTCAGGTAAAGAAATTGCAGGCCTATATTCACAGTTTCCTCACATTTGTGGTGATCCTGCTCCTCTAACCCCCAAGAAAAATGAGGACAGACCATTTACAGAGTTTGAGAATATGGATTCATAGTTCTAGGTTACAAATCTATAACTACAAAACCGAATGCCAGCTATCTGTGAAGTTCCTGTTATTGCATACACATTAGCATACTAGAATGTATTTGTCCTTAAGCTGCTAGACATCTCATTATTCTCAATTTATGCAATACTTTTGATACAAAATAAATAAATTATTCTCATTGTGAGAGTCAAACATGGTAATCCAAAACTCTGAAAAGTTACATTTTAAACTACAACTTCCAGAATCCTTAAGTCAGCATAGTCACTACACAACTTGCAAAGACAAAAAAGGAGCTTGTTCGTGCTTTGGGAATATTTCTTTTTTGTAGGAATTCACAAAAAAGGAAACTAAAGGTAACACAGCCACTTCTCAGTCATCTTGATTCCTCTTTCTATTTACTCCTAGGTCCTTCTGAATGCTTTAACAATTATTTCCTGGATGCAGTTTATCTATATATATAAAGGAGACGTGGTCGTGCAAAGATGGATATGCACGGCCAAACCATAACCCCCAAACACAAATCCCACGACACACATTCCCCCAGACCACGAGGTACAGACATAACACAAAAAACCCACCTCACTAATTTGCAACCCCCCAAAAACAGCCCCAAAAACCGCCCATTGACTCCCGTTCTGCGCTGGCCACGAGCGCAGAACACAGTGAGAGCCATCGCGCAGGCGCACTACAACCCCCCAACACCACAACGCAGGACAGAGAGACAGCAAACACACTGCGCACTCTGACTCCCCCCCCAACCCCCAACCCCATCCGTCCCCCACTCTCCCCACACACCATCAACTTCACCGCGCAGCCGCTCTCTGCCGCATCGGTCGCTTCTGCGGCTCTCCGGGGAAGCAACACTGCAAAAAACAACAAAAAACTACAGAAAAACATGGCGGCCGAACCACTTCCGGTCCGGCCGAAAAGGCTCCGACGGAAGTCAATCCGTCAGAAAAAGGGTCCGGCCGGAAACTGATGCCGCATACCGGAGGTTCCGCCCCGCCTGGCCCGAGGTGACGCCAGGAAAGATGGCGGCCGCCAGGAGCCGCGGCTACCACAAGGAGACCTCCTGGTTACTCCGAGCAGCCGCCGCCCCCCGGAGCCGGCCCTCCGGAGGACGGAGGGTGAAGAAGGACGAGGCCTGGGGACGCAGCCCTCGCCGCTACTGCCCTCCGGATGGCAGAGGGTGAAGAGGAAAGGACTGGGGTCGCTGCTGCCGCCTTCTTTTCCCTCCTCAGCCCCCTTCTTCTCCTCCATCAGCCTCAGGACCTTTCCTTCTCCCCCTCAGCCTATGGCCCCAACCCCCCCCCCCCCCACGTCAGCCCCACGCTCCTTCTCTTCTCCCCCTCACCCTCAGCCCCTTCTTTTCCTCTCTCAGCCTCAGACCCCTTCTTCCCCCTTTCCCCACCTCATGTGTATGTACACATGCACACACATATACAGAACCATACACACGCATACATATATAAACACACATACACATATATACATATACACCCACATATACACTACATACACACATATACACATGCACACACACACCAAGACCATAAGTAGCATCATTTCAAACCCTTATATACTCAGACTTCCCCGCATCTCCTACATAGGGCACAGCAACGCGTGCCGGGTACAGCTAGTCTATTATAATGCTATATAAGCACAAATAACCCATGTACCATTTTCTTCTAGTAACATGTTGTTGAGTTTGTGGATTGCATTTTTAATATGTTTTTTGATGAAATTTTGAAATGCTTGGCAGCCAAGTTTTGTACATTATGAAACCAGCAATTTTCCAGAAACAAAACCGATGTTTATTTGTCAATTACTTTCATCTCTACATATTAAGTTTGGTCACATTCTGCTAATTAGGATGCATTCTAGGACAATCACACAAAGCATGAAATCTAAAGTATTTGGAAGTATTTGGAAAGAAATTGAAGTAGCTGGTGGATGGGGACCAAAAGCTTACTACAACAATCATTTAGGTCTTATTAGACAACAGCCCAAATTTTGTAAGAACAGAAAGACCTATGTCCTAACAAAGGCTTTAATAAACGAGTTCCCTGACAAGAGATTGTGTTCTGAATGAAGACGGTATTAAAGAAAGAGGAGCATAGCTCGTTTAGCTCACATGTACTGATTCATTAGACTGCTAGTTATCCCATGACAGAGTTTTTTTGGGGTGTCTTGAAGAAAGATAACTTTTTATTTAAATAATTTTAAATGGTATAGTTTATAAATTCATTATGTTATCAAGGATGCTATGTAGAGTTTATTATTAGCAAAGTGAATAATTCAATCATGCCTTTCCCCCCCCCCCCCCCCCAGTTTAGTATGTGCTGCTCCTGGAAATAGGCAACCTTGGCTGTTAAGATATCTTCTTGGCCAGAAGTGAATATTTTTGGTTACTGAATTATTGGCTTCTCTGGTCTCTTGTACAGCTACCAGAGTTTTTTTTGGTAGCTCACCAACTAATACAGAGGGAAGAGACTAGGGTAACAAAAGGACAATATTCCCCCAAATCTGTGTTTAGATTTCATTTTGACAGTGCCAATATTTTAAATATTCATTTAGAAATTAGCTCAGCTAAGTTTACCAACTATCTGTAAAAAATTCTTGAACATTTGCATCCCCTGTAATTTCTCTTTGGAGTTTTCTGCAACATTTATTTTTTGATTCCTGTCTAGGTCAAGGCCGAATCAGGATGGAAATCTTATTTCCTTCTTGGCAACAACAAAGTTTTCTCTTTGGATAGATTACCATCAGCATCCTGTTAGTGACATACACACAGCTCATACAGGCAGCAATGTTTCTGCACAGAAAACAGCGCTCTTTACTAGGGCTGTGCAAATATTTTGTTAGTCATTGTAAATCAGATCAAATTCATTACATTCGTACTTACAATGCAATATCTGACATGTGGGTGTGGCCTGTGCCAAAAATTAAGAATCTAACTTTACCCAATACTTTTTGTTTCAATTTTGTAACCCCCTTTTTTTTTGCACAAGCACACAAAGCCAAAAAGGCTGCTATTCCTCTTTAAATTAATGGCTTCTCACCATTAGGAGAGGAAAGCAGCTAGGAGAAAGTTTGCTAGGAAAAAGACTGAGAAAGCACAGAATTCTGGGAAATGTAGTTTGGGAAGGAAATGAGCCTTGTGCCTGAGAATTCCAAAGGCACTGCCCTAAACTACATTTATAAGAATTCGGCTCAACATCGGAAAGCCCCAGTCAGGATAGGGGAGAGATTTGTTCCTCCATAGCAGCGGCCAGCTAGAGTTCCAATAAATTGTTGAATCTACAAAGAAAACTGAATGAATGAAACTTATAGTAAGTAAATCTCTATGCTGGGCTGGGAAGAAATGTCTAAATTGAAGTTCTGTTGGTTAATATGAGATACATTCAATAAGATAGCTGTTGTGGCTTTTTTAAAAAAACCTGTTTTTGTCAAAATTTAACACAATTCCCTAAAATCAAGAGATGTAATAATATTTATGAAAGTTTGGGAGAATGACCCCCTATTATCTTGTGTCATTGTATAGGAAATTAAAGGAGATATCTCTTGTAGTTTTCTTTTTTAAAATGTTGTTTATAAAAACTTTAAAAATATCCCAAAAATCCATAGATAAGTGAAACGTTCTGAAACTTGATGGACTAACAGTGGTAAATGTGTTCTACCGTTGTAGCAAGTTTCACTCCAATAGCTGTAACAATGAGATAGAGAGGAGCCTCTGAACTTTCCCTACTTGTGCAATTACTATAAAGAAAAGGTAACTAAATTCTGTTACTCTCATTATAGTAACAAAATTTTCACTAACCATACTTTAGAAGCACTTTAGAAATGCCAGCACCCCCTAATTTTGTAATAAATTTTGAAACATTTTTTCATCAATTACACAGCTCTACTCTTTACACAGAAAACAGAATGTTCTGCATGAAAAAAATGGAGGCAGTGAAATATGGTGGGATTGCACAAACCATTTTCTATAAAAACAGAAGTTTTGCAAAAAGCACCATAATATGAAATTTTCATCACCACTAACTTGTAGGTGGGATGTTTTAAAGTGTTGATGCACACTATTTCACCAAGACTGAGAAAATTTGTGAGTATTCTTTTGATTTCCAGCACCCAAAATGATGGGCAAGTGGTGACTGATATCAAGATCCCTTTGGCTTCATATTTTGTTTTTACAGTTTAGGTCTTGGTTTGCTGATATGAAAAATGTTGTTCAAAAAAGGGGGTTTGCAAAATATAAAATCGCAGCAGAGAAGCAGTTCAAAACAGTTTAAAACAAATGTGGCTTATGAGGACTCAAACTGGAAATAAAGCATCTGAGCAAGCATGCCATGTTATCAAAGCATTTCTACTTTATTGTAGAAAAGCAACACAAAGGCAGTAACACACATGCTACAGCATGTTTAACAAGTTAGAACAGGAGAACCATACCATGAGGCACACAAAATGGAGGCACACAGCAGAAAACTACAGCATCTCTTAACTCCTCCCTTCTTCATCGCTGTGATTGGATGAGAGTGAGCAAGGAGGCAGAGCCAAGTAACAATGTTTATACCTTCTAACTATATTACTCACTCTACCACTAGATGGCTCTCATGAGACAGACCAATCACATCCATCTAGACTTCAGTATAAACAGTATAAACATATTGAACTACAGCATTTTGCCATTAATTTCAACACCCCTTCACAAAATGATGTATGTTCACATTTCTAATTTAACCTTTTACAAAACTCATAGTGTTTTTCGGAACTGAGTGGCTTCGTCAGAATATCAGCCAAATTTCCGACTGAAGGAACATAATTAAGAACAATCCTTTTATCTATGACAAATTGTTGAACATTTGAATACCTAGCATTGATGTACCTAGATTTCGTCTTCAAACCTTGATTTTCTCCCAATGCTTTGTTTCCACAGCTTCCTTTCAGCTTCCTCTCTTTTTAACATCTCCTTGTAATTTTGAGGTTCACACCAATCTTTCACCTCTGTTTTTATAAGATCACATAGATATTGTTTTGGAGGAATTCCTTTGGTCTTTCTGGAACTACGTCTAGGAAGAACCCTTTCCCCTCCATCAGTGTCATCAGGGGATACCTCTGTTTCAGAACCTGAATTAGAACTTGCGGTACTGCTAGGAGAAGTTTCACTTTTAACTTTTCTCCACTGAGGATCTTTGCTTTCTAAACTTGATCCACTAGTTTGTTTTTGACTGACAGCAGTTTGCTGTGAATCTGGTTGCAAAACAGGTTGTATAGTTTGTGGTGCAACCTGAGCAGATGTGAAAGGCACAAACACCTCTTGGTTTGCATGAATTCTTTCCCACCCACTGTGTTGCTGAAACTTCACATTCTTTGAAACTATCACCCTGTTGCCATGAAACCAGAAACGCCAACCTTTTGACTCAGGAGAAGGGCCTAAGTACTTCAACTTTCGCCAGATTTTGTCCTTTTTGTGTCTCTGTTGGGAAGGGATTAGGACAAAGGCGTCACTCCCAAAAACTCTGATTAAATTCAATTCAGGACTCCCCCCCAAAAAAGCACATAAGGAATGTTGTTTACACTCCTGCAGAATGAACAATTCAAAATGTGAACAGCATTTGCAACTGCTTCACCCCAGAATCTGTCACTCAATTCTGCATCTCTCATCATCTTTTTTGCAGGAATTTTTGATGCTCAAGCAGTCACTTCATTTTTAGAAGATGTCAGGATAAAGAAACCATTTACCTGAACCAATGGAAATGAATTTCCCTGTGGATTCACTAACAAACTTTTGTCTTTCTTTAAAGACACTTCAAAACCTGCTTCCAACAGTTTGTGAACACTCAAAATGTTATATACAATTTCTTTTACAAAATAAACATTTTTAAAGTACATCCTAGTTTGTCAAGGTACAATTCCCCACTACAGACCACTTCAACTTGTGAATCATCAGCAAGAGAAATGAAATTAATGTCAGAGTCTTTTACATTCGTCAAAAGTTCCTTGGACTTCACCAGGTGTTGTGAGCAGCCAGAATCAATGATGAAACAGTCCTCTGGATGAACAGCAGTAGCCACAAGAAAAGAATGTTGAAAATCCTTGGACGGAGTATCAGGCGTCGACATTTGCCCCTTCTTCTCTGGATTTTGTCTGCAATTGCGGGCATAATGTCCTCTTTTCTTGCATTTAAAGCAAACTACCTGGGACTTAGACTTTACAACACAAGCAGTGTCAGTCCCAGTCCCAAAATCTTTATCCGGCCCTCTAAAAGCCTTTTGCGGAGGAGCAGGGGCCCTCAATTTGCATTGGGATTCAAATTCTGCAACCTTCCCCGAGATGAAAGGAATGTTCAAATCTTCTTTCAGAAGACCATCTAGCGAGTCTACAAACCCATAGTAACTGCTGGATAAGGATCCATCAAAATTAGAGCCTGTTGCTCAGCAGGGAAAAAATGTCTCTTGCTCTCAGCTCTGAAAAAAAGCTCACAAGCTTTGTGATATGGGTTTGCACAGAAGATCCCTCCTGCATCTTCAAATTAAAAGCTGCCTCATCAAAATGATTTTTGTGTCTGATGACTGACACTCAAACATATTTCTGTACACTTTCCATGCATCTTCAGCGTGGACAATTCCATGAAGGTGAGGCAACAATTCATCAGAAACACTGAGTTGAATAACTGCAAGGGCTTTTGCATCCTGAGCAACTTGAACTGCAGAAGCTTCCGAAGGAAAAGACAATACAATGTCCCACAAATTCAGCAAAATTAAATATGCCTTCGCCTTTATTTGCCAGGTAGACCAGTTAACTTCAGTTAAATGTTGAAAAGGCAAAGAGCTGACTTGTACCGCAGGAAGAGCCATTTTTTAATAACTTCACTGCCTTCAATCTCAAAGCCGAGAAGAAGCTGCAGCTTTTAAAATCTTTCTTTAGCTGTAATTTACTCACGTTCTCCAGTCGCTTTCAGCTTGCTCCGTAGAAAAAGAAAAGCTGTGATGCACTCACACAGACATGAGCAATCCTCTGAAGTCCCCTTCAGTGCATAGATTCATTTAGGATTGCATGAAAAGCACAAGCTATCATATGCCAAGAAAGACTTCACAGCTCACTTTACGTTCTAATAAAAACAAGTCCTCCAACCTTTCCAGCAAAACAATTAAGGAGAGCTCACCAGCAAATGGAAATCCCCAGGGATGCAACAAGTCTGTTGCTCCAAAATGGTCCACTGCAAAAAAAGAGATCACTCCAACTGCTAGATTCGACCAAAAGGACAAAAGTTACTGCAATTTTGGCTGAGGCTCAGAACTTTCCAAAAAAATATATAAGTCACACATATTCTTTAGCCACATGACTGCAATATTCATCAATGCTGGGCCCATAACCTGTTTTTCAAAAAGGGGTTTTTGCAAAATATAAAATCACAGCAGAGAAGCAGTTCAAAACAGTTTGCAGCAAATGTGGCTTATGAGGACTCAAACTGGAAATAAAACACCTCAGCAAGCATGCCTTGTTATCAAAGCATTTCTACTTTATTGTAGAAAAACAACACAAAGGCAGTAACACACATGCTACAGCATGTTTAACAAGTTAGAACAGGAGAACCATACCATGAGGCACACAAAATGGAGGCACACAGCAGAAAACTACAGCATCTCTTAACTCCTCCCTTCTTCATCGCTGTGATTGGATGAGCGTGAGCAAGGAGGCAGAGTCAAGTAACAATGTTTATACCTTCTAACTATATTACTCACTCTACCACTAGATGGCTCTCATGAGAGAGGAAATCTGCTCACTTGCATCCACTCTCATGAGACAGACCAATCACATCCATCCAGACTTCAGTATAAACATATTGAACTACAGCATTTTGCCATTAATTTCAACAAAAAATATCTGGTGATTGCTGCTACAAAGACTTAATTTGTCCTCATTGACATTGGAACACTTTCTGTCAGCTCCCCTAATTCCCCCCCCCTCACCCCAAGATTGCTTTAAGTGCTGCAAACTGAATTCAAAGGGCAAAAGTAGCCTACACTAAAATAATTTAGTGGAGAAGTGGAGGGGATGTTTTTTCTTTATTTCTTTTTGGATTCAGGCAAAAGCAAGTGCTACAACCTCCCTTGCTTGTGTGCTATCTTATTAATAACATTGATACCTTTATGTTGCTTTGCCACTCATGTCTCAGATTTCATTTTTTGAAATGTGTGAAGGTATGCTATCAAGAAGTTAATTGATGTCAAAGAGCGAGGGTAGGACGGGACTAAATTGACCAGACCTAAGAACCTGCTATGAAGCCACCTGCATGAGCTGGTTCAGAGTCTGGATACAACTCAAGAATACAAATTTACTTCATTTAGAAGGCCATGGGCTAAGATTTGTGTGGCATGCATACCTTTGGTATGAAGGAGAGAGGCTAAATAAGGCTTTTAATAAACATATAATTAGAGGAAGTCTAATAGATATTTGGAATATTTACAAGTTAGATAAGAAACTGAAAACACCTCTGGTTGAGACCAATAGAAGCTACTGTGAGACCTACCTCTAAGGATGATGTAAGAACTTACAGAGCATTACTTACTAGATTTAATGACCAATGCGCACTGAGGGGGAAAGATGAACTGGGTATCAAAGACTGGTTTCATTATCACCAATTATATGAAAGTTTTAAAAAGGATGAAAAAGGGGGATTTGCCTCAAAAAATCAGAACTGGAAACTATATTAGGCAAAGGGGAAAAGGTGTGTGTGTGTATATATATATATATATATAAATATATAGAGAGAGAGCGGGGTGGGGTAGAGTTAATCTGATCAGAACTATAGCATTAAAAATTGGAATCTAGTGGAAATCACTTCTCCAGAAAACAGCTATGAAAACCACTCCTTTTAATTCATTTTCTTCCCCAAATTGTACTGTGGAGTCACACAAACATCCATGTGTTCTGTCAACTGATCATTTAATTCATTCATTCACGAGCACTGAGACCTTTATAAATCTAACCAATATACAGCCTTTGGTCCAGCCCTTACACATCTATTAGTTTTTATGCCACCAAAGAGACATCTGGACATCATGGTGTTATAAGACAATATTGAATCATGCGGGCTGAAACATTGTATGGTAATTTCTTTCATAGTCATGTTTATGGGAGCTGTAGCCTTAAAACCCCATGATGCCACATGACTGTGTAAGCACAACAACATGTGGGAGCTTCCAGGGCCTTTTCACAGCCTGAGGCCTGTGTTAGTCAAACAACAATGCATTTGCCTTTTCTTCACCATGAAAGCCCATTTAGCAGCAAAGAAGGAGAGAGGGTGACTTGCACCAAATGGGCTCAGTGAAAAAGGGGTGTAGTGACATGGAAGCAAAATGAGAGCATTGTCTCTCACAATATGAACTCTGATTGCCCTCCATGAATTTTTCCATTATCCCACAATTTTCTAGAGCTTTGGACAAGCATTTTGAAACAGAGTTTAGGGATCCAAAGACAGGGGACACAAAAGTTATAAAGAGAAAACAAATAGAGCAAACATAAGAGTTTTAGGTGTGCATCATTTTCAGTGCCTTACTGATGGAATTTCTAGAAACTTGGGGGGGGAAAGTAAATTTTATTTGGGCAGGTATATTTTTTGTTTGAGTGCAGTAATATAATTTCTTCCTCTAGCAATATTCCTAAAATGAGAGTTTGAGAAAGTTACTTTTTGGACTATGACTCCCAGCAAGACCATTGGCCATGCTGAGTGACTGAGCAACACAAGGGAAGAAGAGTAACAGGAGGTGATGTCCTAAATACTCAGTGCAATGCAAGACCAATACAGGTCATAAGCAATAATGTAAAACATTTAATATAACCACAAAATAGCAGGGTGGTGAGGCAATGGGCCTCTGAAGGAGTACAAACAAGTGAAATATCACTATATCATGAGAACAAAGCAAAGACCACAGATATCCTAGATACATCCACAGTGGGTCAAATCACCTCTAATTCATGAAAATAAACAATGCAAACATGAATGAAATGTACAAGCACACAGGATAGGGGCCCCTCAAATGAGGGTGCTCCCTGGGTGAATAGAGAGGACCCCCCAGTGGAGTGATGCCGCAGTGGGGAAGGACGGAGTCGTCAGGAAAGATGAGTGGGGAATACGAAGATCACAGGGCTGTATGGGAGAAGATCCAAGGAGGGGGGAATTCCAAGCGCCGAGGTGAGGTTCCGTGGAGTCAAAGCCTTGTCAGACCCGAATGGGTAACATCACATGTAACATCCGTATGGATAATAGAAAATCATGGGAAGGCCCCATGAAATGCCCGGTTCTAGCCGTGGACGGCACTCAAGTAATTGGCCAAGTCCGTTTCGCCTGTAGCGTCGGCTTGTTCACAGCGGCGAACCATAGGGAGCGATATCCACAAAATTGTAGTACTACAAGTACAAATATCAAAGAGCACATCAGTAATACACTTCCAAAAGCACACATAGTTTTAAGCAGTATGGTAACAACAAAGTAACACAAAGTAATACATACCATAGCAAATAATATCAGCAACATTGCAGATGTGGGAAAGTATTGACCCTAAGGTAAAGAGTAGTAGAGCACCTAGCCCTATTTATGTTGCAGAACAATCATTAAAGTACAATCATTAAAGTCAGCTGAAGAAAGGGAGGGGGAGAGGTTTACCTAAGGAGCTCGTTGATGGTGCGATTGTTGTTTAGGCCACTAGGGTGCTCACAGGCGACCATGGAAATCCACCATGATTCAGCCCTCAGCAAGGCGTCCTGTATGTTACCATGGGGACGTGTCCTAACCCTTTCAAGGCCCAAGAACTGAAAAGACTCAGGGGGATGGTTCATTTGTAGGAAATGCCTGTAAAGTTCCGTAGAGTTATTTTATTTCTGCTTCTCGATTTGTGTTCGGAAATTCTAGTCTTCAATGGGCGTGATGTAACCCCAATGTAGACTAGGCCACACCCACAAATGAGTACATATACCACATTATCTGATGCACAGGTGGTAAAGTCCCTAACCTTAAAGGTTCTTCCTTTGTGAGGACTATACAAGGTTTTGTCTTGGCATACCTGCTTGCAGCATATACATCTGCCACAAGGCCTACATCCAGGGGAGAGAGAACTATGCAGGTTGCAGGGAGCATACTGTGTATGCACCAAGAGGTCCTTGATATTCCGTGTGCGATTAAAAGCTTGTATCGAGAGTTGCTCAAGTCCTGGAATGTGGGAGATTAGAGGCCAATATTTTCTAATAATTGCCATCATAGATTGACTGTGTGGGAATCAGTAGTTACTGAAATGGACATCCAAGTGCCACCTCTGTGTTGATGGAGGCAGGCAGGATTTTCCCCGGGTACTGGTTGTGGGTGGTTTTGCCCTCCTTTCTGCTAGAGATCCCTGTGTACAACTGGTGGACCACTGTGTGACACAGAATGCTGAACTAGATGGGCTGAGGCCCGATTCAGCATGGCTCTTCTTATGTTCTTATGTTCTTATGAGTCAGGTATGTGGGCCAAATGAGTCTTTTAGGAGGGGTTTTTTTTTCTCCGTTCTGGGTGTCGAGAGTTGTTTCCTAGGGATTTTCTCGGCTTTTTTTCTAGCTTTTTGTATTAAGGAGGGAGGATATCCTCTTTGTTTGAGTTCGCACGACAATCTATCTGCTTCCTGTTTGAAATCACTCATGTAAGAGGAATTTCTCTTCAATCTGATAAATTGAGAAAAAGGAAGGTTTGACTTTAAAGAAAAGGAATGATAACTGGAGTGATGTAAGATAGAATTTTTATCAGTATCCTTATGGTAATTTCTGATTCTCAGTCTACCCTGGTCTTTATAGACAGTAGTGTCCAAAAAACTCACATGGTTGGTGCTGGAAACTATCGTAAATGAAATTTGGGGATGCCAACTACTAGTCCACACTCGGAATTCGTCTAGAGGGGTATCCTTACGTAGTACGACAAAACAGTCATCTATGTATCTCCAGTAGGATTTTATGTATGGATACATTCAATTTAGATGAGGGTTGTATATAAATTTCTCCTCCAGCAAGGCCATAAACAGGGTGGCCACCGAGGGCGCTATCAAGCTCCCCATTGCCACGCCTTTTTGTTGTAGGTAAAAGGTACCATTAAATGCAAAATAATTGTACTTGAAAATACAGTCGAGTAGGCTTAATAAGTACAATGGGGGGGGGAATTTTTGTGTTGGTATTATAAAAGACATTAGAGATGATATCCCTAGCCTCTGGGAGAGGAATGTGGGTGTATAGGGCGGAGACATCCATCGAAATAAGTATATCCATAGGGTCAATTTTGGTGTTTTCCACTTTTCGGATGAAGTCCCCCGTGTCTTTAAGGTAGGAGGGCATCTTAATTCCCATGGGTTGAAGATTAGTATCTAAATAAATGGATAATGGTTCCAGGAGTCCAGCTGACCCTGATACAATGGGTCTCCCCGGGGGAGGGGTTATGTTTTTATGAATCTTCGGGAGTACATAGAATTCAGGAATTCGGGGATGTGGGTTATGTAAGAATTTAGAAACCTGGGGACTGATGTAGCCCTGGTCTTCTCCCTCCTGAATTAAATTGGACACTGTATTGGAAAATCTTGTGGTGGGATCACTGGGTAGCTTTTTATAGAACTCGGTGTCATTGAGTTGTCTGAGAACCTCCTTCTCATAGTCCGAGCGGTTTAAGCAAACAATGGCCCCTCCCTTATCCGCCGGCTTAAAGATTATTGACGGATCCTTGCCTAATGATTTAAGCACATTAATATCTGAAGTAGATAGATTGGAAGAAGTGGTGCCCTGATGGTGTGAAATTTTTAATATCTCTTTACGTACTGTATCCTCAAACGTCCTCACATTATGAGAAATCTGGAATGGAGTAAATGTACTTTTAAAGTAAATTCTAGGGTTGACCGAAACAGGGGTTTCTTCTGTATGTTGTACACCGAAGAACTCTTTTAGTCGTATGGACCTAAAGAGGCCCGCCAGATCCTTCCGAATATTTAAATCATCACAAGGAGGGGTATATACGAATGACAAACCTTTATTGATTAGTGACAATTCATGGTGGGAAAAATGATAGTTCGATAAATTTACTACTAGGTTGCTCGTTTTTTGGATTTGGCCTTCTGAAAATTTCCAGTAGATTTTTTATTGTTTTCCCTGGTCCTCAAGGAGTAGCCCCCAACGTGGCTAGATCCTGCAGATGAGTCAGAAAAATTAGCTTCCTCATCACCTGATGTTCCGGCTGTGGCATTCCCACTAGGGAACTTCACCTGCCTTCCTGGTGACTTGGGGTTTGACTTATAGATGCTCTTGTAAACTGTTTTATTTCTATAATCCCCTTGGTCTCGTTTAAATTTGTTTATTTTGTATAATCTAAGCTCATCATGCAGGGCTTTGATGTCTTTTTGAATCTGCTCCAAATCAGATTTGTGTTCCTGTCCAGTAAGTGTTTCTCAAATCAGATTTGTGTTCCTGTCCAGTAAGTCGGCCAGTGAGGACGCATTCATCTGGACACGCACCAATCTTAATTCCTTATCTGAAAGATTTTTTATGGATGAAGTGGTAGTCAGGGTTGGCTCCTCTGTCTCCTCCCCAGCATGGTCAAACAAACCCAAATCAACTACAAGGTTATCAACATCAGCCTTTTCAAATGAATACACTGGGTAAAAAGCCATAATCTGCTAGTAACAGTGGGAGAACCTCTGGGGCTCTACACAATTGCAAACAACACACAAGAAAATGAGGCTATGGTGCCTAGAGTACCGAGCAACACAAGGGAAGAAGAGTAACAGGAGGTGATGTCCTAAATACTCAGTGCAATGCAAGACCAATACAGGTCATAAGCATTAATGTAAAACATTTAATATAACTACAAAATAGCAGGGTGGTGAGGCAATGGGCCTCTGAAGGAGTACAAACAAGTGAAATATCACTATATCATGAGAACAAAGCAAAGACCACAGATATCCTAGATGCATCCACAGTGGGTCAAATCACCTCTAATTCATGAAAATAAACAATGCAAACATGAATGAAATGTACAAGCACACAGGATAGGGGCCCCTCAAATGAGGGTGCTCCCTGGGCGGATAGAGAGGACCCCCCCCCCCTGTTCCAAGTACATACGGCTGTAGCCCGGGATGATCCAAGACACCGGCCTGGGGGCTGTGTAGATGGAAGAGCAACAAATGCTCGGTCACGCCTGGAAAAAGGCAGCCGCTATGCGAATGCCCCAGCGTGGCTGCAGCTGCTCCCCCGACCCAAATGGGTGGAAGGGGAAGGTGGGAGGGAGACCCGAAATGGGGTGCCCCTCTGGCAGAGGCAAATGCCCCTGGAGATCAATAGGACGCCTCCCCCAATGGCGGAGGCGCCCGGCAGTGAGATCGAAGAGCCAAACCTGAAAGCGGATACTAGAACGTTGAGCCAGAGATTTGATGGCCTTAATTATTCAAAGGAATTCTCAAGAGATTAGCACTTTGAAACCTGAGATTACCTCCCTGAGAGAAACACTTACTGGACAGGAACACAAATCTGATTTGGAGCAGATTCAAAAAGACATCAAAGCCCTGCATGAAGCTGGCCAATGGCGGGTGGCTGCACTTGGTGAGATTTCTCTCCCAAAGTGAGGCCCAAAGAGAGGTTACAGGGGCATTTGTTGCACCCACCCAAGCCCGAGAGGAAAGGCTTGAGGCTCAAGGTCCAGGAAATAGCCCTGTCAGTAGAATCGGAGCCCCTCAAGGGCTCTGAGGAAGCTGATAAGGAGCAGAAGAGGACCGGAGAGGTAACCTCCGGGCTAGATCCGGCTCGCCCAGGATCACCACACCCGCCGGCCAGGCTCTCGCACTCACACTCGCACACCGGAGGGAAGGCAAAGGAAAAGAAAGGAAAGACGGAGCGGCAGGAAGGGAAATTAAAGACTCACCGCTTGGAGGAGACCCGGTAAGGAGAGAGAGCCCAGCTATGAAAGGAGAAGGGAAGGGGCCAGCCACAGAGGAAGGAGGAGGAGGAGGACGCGGGAGCTCCGTGACGAGAAAAGCCCAGAGGAAGAGACGCTAATGGTGTGAGGGCGACGCGGTAAGGCAGGGCAACGGAGAACGGAGGCAGGAGGGAGGAAGGAGGTCTCTCGTAATGGCGGCGGTCTGAAGATCTGATAAGCTGATAAGCTGTTGTTTCAAAAGTAAATAAAGCTGAAGAAGAAGGGCGGGCAACAGGAAGTGACGGGGAACAGGAAGTGACGGCACAAGGAGATTCATAGAGCTAGAAGAGCCCGTGAAAGGCGAGAGCGACACAACCCAGAGCCCCAGAAAGTTGAAACTAGGATCCAGACACAGATAGCGCCCAGGGAGAGACACAAAGAAGCCCCAGAACCACAGAAGACTATAAAAAATCATAGACAACTTGTCAGGAGCTCCCAAAGAAGGAAAAAGAACTTAATGTGAGCAGGTGCCTCCACGGAGAAGGTGAGGATAGATAAAACCTAGCGGAAAGAAGGAAAGTGAGAGTGAGTCAAACAAAGAACACTAAGGGAGAGCTAAGAACAAATAACCACGCAACGAGAGAGTGCTGAGAATACAGGATTCTCAGACTCAGAACCAGAATCGGACTGAGGGAAAATAAATGAAGAAAACAAGCAAGGAAGACTTTACTTCTATGACACTGATGGCGACTAGAGGGAAGGGAGAGAAAGACAAGAAAATGGAAGAGAAGAGAAGAGGGTCAGGGGCAGGGGAGTTTGGAATGAAAGAAATGCTTGCCGAATTTCAAGAAATTAGAAGATTCCTGAAGAGGGGGGAAGAAGAAAGAGAAAAAAATAAGGAAGAACTGAGGGAAGATTTAAAAGAAATGAAAGCAGACCTAAAAAAAGATATAGGGGAAGTCTTTGCGGCCTCACTAGAGAAAAAAAAGGGGGGGTGGCCATCTATGCGAATGCGGCGTTGAGCCCTAAAAAAATTTTTGAAGATAAAGAAGGGAGGTATATAGGAGTCCAGATAAAGGTGGAAAATGAAAATATTCTGGTCTGCAACCTGTATGCACCAAATGATGCAAAGCAAGCCTTCTTCAGTAACCTTGAGAGACTATTGGAAGATTTTGAATATGATAACATTATTGTTCTAGGAGATTTCAATGGGGTGATCGATCCAAAATTAGATAAAAATCCAGCAAAATTGGGAAAAAAGGGACGAAATGGGAGATTACCAAAGAGTTTTTTCAGTCTTACGGAGAAACTAGAAATTAAAGATGTTTGGAGAGAGGCACACCCCAGGGAAAGGGACTTTACCTTTTTTTCAGACCGTCATAATTCCTGGTCCAGAATAGACGCGATTTGGACCTCTAAAGGCCTAGCACCCAGAATCCAGAAGGTTAAAATATTGCCCAGATATGTGTCTGACCACTGCATGATGCTGATGGAGTGTAATATGCGAAGGTTAGAGTTTTGTTGGAAGTATCCAATTGAAATCGCCAGAGATGAGAAAGCACTGGAGGCTATGAAAGAGAGTATGACAGAATTTTTCGAAATAAACAGCAGGGAAAATGAGAACATAAATTTAATCTGGGATACAGGGAAAGCTTATATGAGGGGACTGCTCATGAGACAACAATCATTTTGGAAAAAAAAGAGAATCAAAGAGACACAGGAAATTATGGGAAAAATAGAAAAAATAGAGAAAGATCTGAAAGCCCGTCCAGGAAGTAAAAGACTAAAAAATGAATTAGAATTATGGAAGAAACAGTTGGAAACAATAGAATTAAGAAAATTAGAGATAAATTTAAGATTCTTAAGACAAAAATATTTTGAATCGGCTAACAAACCAGGCAAGCTATTGGCCTGGCAGTTAAAGGCGAAAAGGAAAAGGAACTTTATTGAGAAACTGAAAGTAGAGCAGAGAGAATACAATAAAGAGGAGGACATTAGAGAAATCATGGAGTCCTTCTTCTCAAACTTGTACGGAAAAGATAAAATAGATGTGGAGGACGTAGTCAAATATATATGTGAGAAGAAAATAGACAAGATCTCAGAGAAAGAAAGGGAGGAACTTAATAGGAGGATAACAAGAGAAGAGATAGGAGAAGCAATAAAGGCTTTAAAGGGGGGAAAGGCGGCTGGACCAGACGGCTTCCCGGCTGAATACTATAAGAAGTTTCAGGAAGAACTACAAAATATAATGGAAAAATTATTTAATAAGATTCTCGAGGAGGGCACCGTGCCAGATTCGTGGAGGGAATCTAATATCGTCCTGATCGGCAAAGAAGGGAAAGACCTAACGAATCCCGCAAACTTCAGACCAATCTCCCTGTTGAACGCAGATTATAAAATTTTCACCCACATAATAGCAGAAAGGTTCAAAATATTTCTAAATAAATGGATAAAAGAAGACCAAAATGGGTTTCTCCCCAAAAGACAACTTTCTACAAACGTACGAACTATAATAGATTTGATTGAATATTACGATAAAAATATTGACAGGGAGATTGCGATGATTTTTGTAGACGCTGAAAAAGCGTTTGACAAAATAAATTGGGATTATTTAAAAGGGCTGTTAAAGGAAATAGACGTTGGTTTCGCCTTCACGAACCTGATACAGGCAATCTACTCAGAGCAAGCAGGCAAGCTGATAGTTAATCAGAGAAAATCCAAAAAAATAAATATCCAAAAAGGGGTACGTCAGGGCTGTCCCCTATCCCTCCTACTCTTTATTTTCATATTAGAAACCCTACTGGAGGAGATAAGAAAAGATGTCAATCTTAAAGGGGCAAAGATAAAGAGGAACCAAATAAAAGTACTCGCCTTCGCAGACGATCTCGTACTAATTGTAGAAAACCCAAGAGATCACATCATGCAGTGGATAGGCAAAATAGAAGAGTTCGGGGCAGTAGCCGGATTTAAGGTAAATAAGGAGAAAACACAAATCCTGGTAAAAAATATGACGGAAGGCACTAAACAAGACCTAGAAAGAAGGACTGGCATGAGAATAACAAATAAGGTAAAGTACCTAGGGGTGACCCTGACTCCTAAAAATTCAAAACTTTACAAAAATAATTACGAGAAAAAATGGGAGGAGATAAAAAGAGATTTAAACAGCTGGTCTAAATTAAACCTGTCTTTCTTGGGAAGGGTGGCATCAGTGAAAATGATGGTGCTACCCAGAATAAATTTCTTATTCGCAACACTCCCCATTATCAAGAAAGATATACATTTTAATCTATGGGACAGGGACCTATCTAAATTTGTATGGGGAGGGAAAAAACCTAGGGTGAAGTGGAAATTGTTACAACAAACAAAAGAGAGAGGAGGAATAGCCCTCCCAAACTTAAAGATATATTTCGAGGCCAATTGCCTAAACTGGATTGGGGAGTGGTGCAGACTCAAGAATGACAGGCTTCTAGACCTGGAAGGTTTTGACCTTAAATTTGGGTATCATGGATATCTACAATATAATAAACTTAAGGCAGATGCCAACTTCAATAATCATTGTGTTAGAAAGACTCTCCTTAAGACATGGATTAAATATAAAACAAATTTTGGACCGAAAACCCCTATGTGGATCTCACCATCAGAGGCATTTAGACTGCGGCAGCTGGATAACAGGAAATGGGCGACATACAATGAGACTATAAAATGGAATGGGAACAACTATGTCATGAAAGATAAGTCGCAAATCAAGGGAGAGAGGGAATTAGACTGGTTCTCCTATCTACAACTTAGAGAAAAATTTAAAGAAGATGAAAAGAAAGGTTTTGTAGAGGAAAAAAATGAGATAGAAGAGATAATATTCGACGATAAACAGAAAAAAGTAGGAAGACTCTATAAGGTTCTATTAAAACGACATATGGAGAACAAGGGGAGGAGAACTATAAAAACAATGGACGAGAAATTTGGGTTTTAAGATAAAAGAAGAGACTTGGAGGCCTATCTGGAAAAACAAGGACAATATATCCTGCTGCCACAGTTACAAAGAAAATTGGATGAAAACGATATACAGGTGGTACCTGACCCCAAATAAATTAGCCAAAATCTATAGAAATTCCAGCCCAGATTGCTGGAATTGCAAAGCAAAAAATGCTGGTACTTACTTTCATCTGTGGTGGCTCTGCCCCAAGGCGGACAGATTCTGGAAGAAGGTCCACCTTGAATTACAAAAATTACTGAAGAAGGACTTGCCAAGAACACCGGAAGTGTTATTATTGGGAATAGTAGACCCTGGGTGGGAGGGTAAAGATAAAAAAATCCTGAACCTGACCATCACGGCCGCCAGGATGATATATGCTAAGTATTTGAAGTCCCAAGAAGAACCCACAGTGGAGGAATGGCTTCTCAAGGTAGTAGATGTAGTCCAGATGGAAGCCTTGACCGAGGTATTAAGAGAAGATAGAAATGAAAAAAAAAGAAAATAGAAATAACAAATGGAATTGGTCGGGACTAATAGAATATTTCAAAAAGGAAAAGAATATAGAACTTAGGGTAAAGGGCGGGTAGAATAGAGAATAGTGGGAAGGGTAGATGGGACAGAAAAAGAATATTTAGGTAGGAAGCAAGTAAAGATAGACAATTTGGATATATCCTCTGTAATGAATGTCTGTTAGGGATAAAATATGCTCTCTCTCACATATAGAACGCACCGGCAAAGAACTTAAATATTTCAGAGACAAGGAAGGAGAAACTGACCGCGAAAGTCGAGAAGCAAGGAAAAAGACAAGCGCCAAACCTTCATTTGTCTAGCACACAGTTTCCTTTACATGACTTTTTTTTAACTCTATCACTCTTTCTATTCTTTCCTTATATGGACTTTCAATTTTCTCCACGTCCCCGGTAGGAAGCACCACTGGGGATCGTTTACATATTGTTTATTTGTGTAATTCTACTAACTTTTTATACTGTGAAACTTTCAATAAAGATGATTTTTTTTAAAAAAAGCCCTGCATGATGAGCTTAGATTATACAAAATAAACAAATTTAAACGGGACCAAGGGGATTATAGAAATAAAACAGTTTACAAGAGCATCTATAAGTCAAACCCCAAGTCACCAGGAAGGCAGGTGAAGTTCCCTAGTGGGAATGCCACAGCCGGAACATCAGGTGATGAGGAAGCTAATTTTTCTGACTCATCTGCAGGATCTAGCCACGTTGGGGGCTACTCATTGAGGACCAGGGAAAACAATAAATAATCTACTGAAAATTTTCAGAAGGCCAAATCCAAAAAACGAGCAACCTAGTAGTAAATTTATCGAACTATCATTTTCCCCACCATGAATTGTCACTAATCAATAAAGATTTGTCATTCGTATATACCCCTCCTTGTGATGATTTAAATATTCGGAAGGATCTGGCGGGCCTCTTTAGGTCCATACGACTAAAAGAGTTCTTCGGTGTACAACATACAGGAGAAACCCCTGTTTCGGTCAACCCTAGAATTTACTTTAAAAGTACATTTACTCCATTCCAGATTTCTCATAATGTGAGGACATTTGAGGATACAGTACTTAAAGAGATATTAAAATTTTCACACCATCAGGACACCACTTCTTCCAATCTATCTACTTCAGATATTAATTTGCTTAAATCATTAGGCAATCTTTAAGCCGGCGGATAAGGGAGGGGCGATTGTTTGCTTAAACTGCTCGGACTATGAGAAGGAGGTTCTCAGACAACTCAACGACACCGAGTTCTATAAAAAGCTACCCAGTGATCCCACCACAAGATTTTCCAATACAGTGTCCAATTTAATTCAGGAGGGAGAAGACCAGGGCTACATCAGTCCCCAGGTTTCTAAATTCTTACATAACCCACATCCCCGAATTCCTGAATTCTATGTACTCCCGAAGATTCATAAAACATAACCCCTCCCCCAGGGAGACCCATTGTATCAGGGTCAGGTGGACTCCTGGAACCATTATCCATTTATTTAGATACTATTCTTCAACCCATGGGAATTAAGATGCCCTCCTACCTTAAAGACACGGGGGACTTCATCCGAAAAGTGGAAAACACCAAAATTGACCCTATGGATATACTTATTTCAATGGATGTCTCCGCCCTATACACCCACATTCCTCTCCCAGAGGCTAGGGATATCATCTCTAATGTCTTTTATAATATCGACACAGAAATCCCCCCCATTGTACTTATTAAGCCTACTCGACTGTATTTTCGAGTACAATTATTTTGCATTTAATGGTACCTTTTACCTACAACAAAAAGGCGTGGCAATGGGGAGCTCGATAGCGCCCTCGGTGGCCAACCTGTTTATGGCCTTGCTGGAGGAGAAATTTATATACAACCCTCATCTAAATCGAATGTATCCATACATAAAATCCTACTGGAGATACATAGACGACTGTTTTGTCGTACTATGTAAGGATACCCCTCTAGACGAATTCCGAGTGTGGACTAGTAGTTGGCATCCCCAAATTTCATTTACGATAGTTTCCAGCACCAACCATGTGAGTTTTTTGGACACTACTGTCTATAAAGACCAGGGTAGACTGAGAATCAGAAATTACCATAAGGATACTGATAAAAATTCTATCTTACATCACTCCAGTTATCATTCCTTTTCTTTAAAGTCAAACCTTCCTTTTTCTCAATTTATCAGATTGAAGAGAAATTCCTCTTACATGAGTGATTTCAAACAGAAAGCGGATAGATTGTCGTGCGAACTCCAACAAAGAGGATATCCTCCCTCCTTAATACAAAAAGCTAGAAATAAAGCCGAGAAAATCCCTAGGAAATAACTCTTGACATCCAGAATGGAGAAAAAACCCCTCCTAAAAGACTCATTTGGCCCACATACCTGACTCCACACAGTCAATCTATGATGGCAATTATTAGAAAATATTGGCCTCTAATTTCCCACATTCCAGGACTTGAGCAACTCCCGATACAAGCTTTTAAACGCACATGGAATATCAAGGACCTCTTGGTGCATACACAGTATGCTCCCTGCAACCTGCATAGTTCTCTCTCCCCTAGATGTAGGCCTTGTGGCAGATGTATATGCTGCAAGCAGGTATGCCAAGACAAAACCTTGTATAGCCCTCACAAAGGAAGAACCTTTAAGGTTAGGGACTTTACCACCTGTGCATCAGATAATGTGGTATATGTACTCATTTGTGGGTGTGGCCTAGTCTACATTGGGGTTACATCACGCCCATTGAAGACTAGAATTTCCGAACACAAATCGAGAATCAGAAATAAAAATAACTCTACGGAACTTTACAGGCATTTCCTACAAATGAACCATCCCCCTGAGTCTTTTCAGTTCTTGGGCCTTGAAAGGGTTAGGACACGTCCCCATGGTAACATACAGGACGCCTTGCTGAGGGCTGAATTATGGTGGATTTCCATGGTCACCTGTGAGCACCCTAGTGGCCTAAACGACAATCGCACCATCAACGAGCTCCTTAGGTAAACCTCTCCCCCTCCCTTTCTTCAGCTGACTTTAATGATTGTACTTTAATGATTGTTCTGCAACATAAATAGGGCTAGGTGCTCTACTACTCTTTACCTTAGGGTCAATACTTTCCCACATCTGCAATGTTGCTGATATTATTTGCTATGGTATGTATTACTTTGTGTTACTATGTTGTTACCATACTGCTTAAAACTATGTGTGCTTTTGGAAGTGTATTACTGATGTGCTCTTTGATATTTGTACTTGTAGTACTACAATTTTGTGGATATCGCTCCCTATGGTTCGCCGCTGTGAACAAGCCGACGCTACAGGCGAAACGGACTTGGCCAATTACTTGAGTGCCGTCCACGGCTAGAACCGGGCATTTCATGGGGCCTTCCCCATGATTTTCTATTATCCATACGGATGTTACATGTGATGTTACCCATTCGGGTCTGACAAGGCTTTGACTCCACGGAACCTCAGCTCGGCGCTTGGAATTCCCCCCTCCTTGGATCTTCTCCCATACAGCCCTGTGATCTTCGTATTCCCCACTCATCTTTCCTGACGACTCCGTCCTTCCCCACTGCGGCATCACTCCACTGGGAAATGCCGTTCCTGCCTATTGGCTCCAGGCCGCTTCCTGGTTTGGCTCTTCGATCTCGCTGCCGGGCGCCTCCGCCATTGGGGGAGGCGTCCTATTGATCTCCAGGGGCATTTGCCTCCGCCAGAGGGGCACCCCATTTCGGGTCCCCCTCCCACCTTCCCCTTCCACCCATTTGGGTCGGGGGAGCAGCTGCAGCTGCGCCGGGGCATTCGCATAGCGGCTGCCTTTTTCCAGGCGTGACCGAGCATTTGTTGCTCTTCCATCTACACAGCCCCCAGGCCGGCGGCTTGGATCATCCCGGGCTACAGCCGTATGTACTTGGAGACGGGGGGGGGGGGTCCTCTCTATCCGCCCAGGGAGCACCCTCATTTGAGGGGCCCCTATCCTGTGTGCTTGTACATTTCATTCATGTTTGCATTGTTTATTTTCATGCATTAGAGGTGATTTGACCCACTGTGGATGTATCTAGGATATCTGTGGTCTTTGCTTTATTCTCATGATATAGTGATATTTCACTTGTTTGTACTCCTTCAGAGGCCCATTGCCTCACCACCCTGCTATTTTGTGGTTATATTAAATGTTTTACATTATTGCTTATGACCTGTATTGGTCTTGCATTACACTGAGTATTTAGGACATCACCTCCTGTTACTCTTCTTCCCTTGTGTTGCTCGGTACTCTAGGCACCATAGCCTCATTTTCTTGTGTGTTGCATGCTGAGTGACTGCCAGCTGTATTGCAAAAATGTTGTTTGTTTTTGCAGTATCACCTCCTAGAGCAAAGTACTCTAGGAGATACAGATTGAGCATCCCTTATTTGGATTTTGGAATACTTGCGGACAATTCCAGATTGCGGACTATTTTAGATTTCAAAAATCCAGATAAGAAATGATCCACCTGTGATTTCACTTCCCTAATTTTTATCCCATCTTTCCATGAACTGTACTTCTTGCTTTGCTAACTTTCAGGAACATAAACACCCTCGGTGACTGACTCTGTGAAACTGAAAAGAAAAGAAAAGAAAAAGGCAGGTTGCCATTTTTGGACATTATTTGTCTTAGCCTCCAGCTCTTTTTCCAGAACCTTGAACTTTCCAGTAAAAACATGGTTTTCATGGACTTGTTTTGCATTGTTATTTTAATCTTGAGATCCCGATTTGTTTTTCTGTACTGTATGTCTTCTCAGGAAATGTTTAACTTAGTTGGTTAAAATTAGCTTTGTTATGTAGAGAGAGTGCTAGGCTACTGGAATTTTTTTCCCTATAAAGCAAACTTGATCTTTATCTTGATTGCTTAACATCAGCATAGCTCTGGATACAAAATACACAAAAATATACAGCTATGTAGCCCAACCAAGGCAGGATAGGAAGATCACTGTGAGGAAGGACCTATGCAGTAATATTTTTTCTTCTTTTTTAAGTGGGGGGAATGATTTCTCTAATGTAGTCTTTGAAAGTGATCAGCTCCTTTTGTGGCCCCTTCTACACTGCCATATAATTCAGATTATCAAAGTAGACAATCCACATTATCTGCTTTTATCCATATATTCTAGTTCAAGGCAGATAATGTGGATTTTATATGGCAGTGTAGAAGAGGCCTGTGTGTTAACATGTAATCTATTTATAGCTTTGGCATTAATCAGCGACAGGCATGTAGCCGGGGGGCTAAGGGGGCTTCAGCCCCCCCCCCGAAATTCTGAGGGTGGTCTGTGAAAAGGCCTTACTGGTATATTATTTAAACTGTTATGTTTATTCATATCATGATCTGATCACCATGCTCATTATACCCCACATTAATGGGGTTATTGGGATAACAATACAAAAGGTTTGCTAGGGTAGACCCTCTTCCACCCAGTCTCAGCCCCCCGAACCAAACTCAGCCCCCCTTTCCGAATCAAAATCCTGGCTATGGCCCTGATCAGCGATATTCAAGGTATAGATCTGAACAGATTGCTTTTAATATGTAACTGTACTTTATATCAAGGTTTAGGTATCAGGTAGCAATTAAAATGTCCACTCACTCAAATTTTTAAGGTAGCCACTCCATCTTTCTGTTATAGCTTTTGTTCCTAAAATCTGCACAATAATCATAAATTTAGCAGAGACAAGTTGTTCCTGAAGTGGAATACGGGGCTTTAGGGCTTCAAGGGAGCAGCCACTGTGTTTTTCTTGCCTCCATACCTTGTGCACTTGTGTGTTTTAGGAAATTGCTGTCTGCTTTGCTCTTGTCCACCTTGAGAAACCTTGGGGTGGTTGATTGTGTGTGGTTTTTATTCCTGGTGTGTTTGGCTTCATGAAGCAGGAGAGTGAGCAAGAGAGGGAGGGAGGCCGGAATGAGTATAGTATGAAGAAAATAATACGTCTGTCTCTTCACTTTGTGCTTTGGGCTCCCTGGCCACAACTGTGCTACAACCATTGTGCCACAACTTTGTGCTTCTACCATTTTAAAGTTGACCTTTTTTATTGTTCCATGTGAATGTACATTTATACATTATTTGTTATTTATAAAGTACATTTCTTATTTAAAAACACATAACAGAAAAAATAGGGGGTTCCAGGCTGGAACTGATTAATAGCATTTCAATGCATTTCAGTGGAAAATTTGCTTTAAGATAAGAGTGATTTGAATGAAAAGCTCAGTCACTAAATGAATTAAACTCTTAACTCAAGGTATCACTGTATTTGAAATCTAATTGCATCTCCTTTCTGACACCAAGAGGAACAGTAATTAAGAAAGTATATTGACCACATCAACAGTACTCATCAATTGAAATTGATTTGGTGTAACCCCACTCACAAAGTTGCTAGATACCTCATTGTCGATCTCAGCTAGATCTTATGAGAGATGTTTTATCTGTGAAATGGTTGCAAAAGGCATCATAATAAACCTACAATACATTCCTGAACAGGGTTAGGTTGAGTGGTCAGTTTTGTTTTCAGTAGAGGTTTTGTGTCATGAACAGTGACATCTTATGCACACCTGTTTTGGTGTGTTGTCAAATATATCCTGGTCTGAAGCACAGAATCTTTCAATTTCCTCTTTTTCTGTCATTGTAGTTTTTCTTTCATTACTGTTATATTGATGGATTTCCTCTAAAGTCTTATTGATATTATTCTGTTAGACTAAAATTAGATAGGGCAAGCGTCTTGGGGCTGCAAAACATGGGGGGGGGGGGCTGGCACAGATCGTGGTGGGAGGGGAGGCAGGCACAAACAATGGTGGCAGTGAGGGGTGGTTGCAGGTGGGGGGGGGGCGGGTGCAAGTAGTGGCAGGGGATGGGGACAGTGGGCTGTGTCGGTGGTACTTGGCAGGCTGCACCAATGCCCTGCATGAGCTGCATAAGGCCCAGTGGCCACATGTTGTGCAGGCCTGAGTTAGACTTTGTATTATATCCCCTTGCTGCTTTTGCTGTATCTCCTTACTATTTATTTATTTGCCATATTTATATATTGCCTTTCTTAGCCCAAAGGCGACTCAAGGTGACTTAATGCCATCCATCTGGAACACCTTACCAGCCGAAATTCGTGCCTTGCAATTTTGTCATCTTTTTGCAGGGCGTGCAAAATCTTTTTCGGCTGGCGTTTGATTGTTGAAATGTTGTAACTTGTTTCAGTCTAATATTATGTTTTTATCATTGTTTGCTTTTATGTGGACTGTGAGCCGCTTCGAGCCCTCGAGGAGTGGTGGCATACAAGACCGAATAATAAATAAATAAATTAAATGTCATCTAATTTCGTCTTAGGTTTCATTTCCTGAGAAAAAAATCAGTTTTATTATCTTTATCGCACTCACCCCAAGTACTACAATGTTTATAGAACCATAGATTCATAGAGTTGGAAGAGATCACAAAGGTCATCTAGTCAGAGACCACAAAGACCATCTAGTTCCAGCCATGCAGGAACACATATTCTAGTTCTTGTTTTCTATTAAACAATAATCATCATTAATATTATCACCTATCACCTATCATCATTATTTATTATTTGATTAGTCGCCCCCCACCAAGGTGCTCTGGGCGACTTACATAGTATAAAATAAACAATGCAACAAAATCAAAAACTTATACAGAAACAAAAACATCAGCTTAGTTACAGATTAAATGCTCTGCTGAAAGCTTGAGAGCTTACGCAAAAGATCGTAGGTCATGCATAGCTCTCATATAGGGTTTCAGCAAGTTCCACAACACTGGAGCTGAGACCGAAAAGGTCCTATGCCTTGTAGCTTCTAGACGCACCTCCTTCGGACCCGGTAGGTACAGAAGATTTTCTTGAGACGATTGCGGCGCCCACTGATGTTGACAGGGGGAAAGGCAGTTCCTGAGGTATGTCGGCCCTTGACTCTATAAGACTTTAAAGGTCAGAATCAGTATTTTATAAGAGATCCGGAATTCGATTGGAAGCCAGTGTAGATGCTGTATAATCGGTGTTATATGGCATCTCTTAGATGTTCTCGTCAGTAACCTGGCAGCCGCATTTTGAACAAGATGAATTCTTCGAGTCGCTGATAACGGGAGGCTGACATAAAATGATTTACAATAATCCAACCTTGATGTGACCGTGGCATGGATCACTGTTGCCAAGGCCTCTTCCAAAAGATAAGGCATTCGCTACTTCACCTGACGTAGATGGAAAAAGGCTTGTTTACTGACAGTAGCAACCTGGGCTTCCATTGTCAACAATGGGTCCAGTACCACACCAAGACTCTTGATGGTAGCGGATGGAGAAAGAGGTTCACCATCAAAGGTGGGCAGCAGATGCATCACCTCCGTCAGGCGACCCAACCAAAGGATCTCAGTCTTTGCCGGGTTCACCTTCAGTCTGCTTGCGTGTAACCATCCCGACACGGCCCCAAGGCACAGAGTGAAGTTGTCAGGTACTGAGGTTGCCCCGGGTTCAAGGCAAAGAAGGAGCTGGGTATCGTCGGCATATTGATAACATTCTAAGCCAAAACTCTACACCAGTCTAGCAAGTGGTTGAATGTAGATATTAAACAACAGGGGGAAAGAATAGCCCCCTGGGGCACCCCACAATTGAGAGGGGATCTCTCTGTGACATGGCCCATCCACTCCACATATTGACCACGATTTTGAAGGAATGAGCTGAACCATTTGAGGGCATCTCTCTTACTGATGTCCACACTAATTGTGGAAAGCAATTAAATGAGGCAGGCATGCTCAGTATTCTTAGGACCAGATTTTGACAACAACATTTATGATTAATATTTAAACTTCTAAGGTGGTGGAGGGGGAAAAAGAGGAAAAGAACCAACATTGGTGGGTGGGAACATTACTAACACTGCTGAACACCAGGTGACATATTTTTAACAAAATATTGCTGCCCTAAAGCCTCCTTAGGTGGCTTGGCTGGATTTAAAAATTTCTTCCTCTGCCATAAGTCGGACACACAGAAATATTAAGCCAATAGTTTGACTGTAAGGAATTTCAGAAATTCTCTGTTCGTGTTTGTGTTTTCACATGTCTTCTGCCATTTACTGTATGTGAAGATATGACCCTTTTCAATTATTTTTCTCATATCTATTTTTGCTGACAGAAGCCAATACTAAAAAGAACTTGAACAGCTTTAAACATTCACACATACCTCTACATTTAACCTCGGCTCAGCAAATTTTTGAATGAGTGAATAAAGAAGTGAAACAACTTGAATGCTGGTTCAAATAAATAACTGCAACATAAAATGGAAAAGGAAAATGGTTTTATAATGGAATAGAAGCAATTGTTGCAATCATGATGTGAGTGCATTGATATGCATGTTTTTAGATGTTTTTAGATGGGTCTTACTTCTTAGGTTATGTGTATCCCATTTTGATCACACAGAGATATTTCTCATTTTTGAGGTGCCATTGCAAAGTACTTTGAAACCTTGGATTAAAAACAGGACAGCACTTCCCATTTTGATGACACTTGTGTAGGTAGTTTGATGACATGGTCATCATCGCTTTCTGAACATATGTATTAGTATGTATTAATGCATGAAAATTAAATATAGCCATTAGGCATGGTTTCGAACCCAAAAATAGAGAATCGAAAATCTAATGGGGGGGGATTTTTTTTATTAGTAATAGAAAGACTTACAAAAAAAATTCCAAAAATTTCTAAAATGTAACTTCATTACTAACGAAATTTGTTAGTAGTTCTAAAGTAGGCAAAGCAGGGAAACAGGACTGACACTGTTTTAAGCACAGGCAAATCAAGGGGCAACATTTCCCTTGGTTTCCTTGCAGGGAGATATAATGCATTAATATATTATTATTAATATTATTATTAATATTATTAAAGGACAGGGTTTCCTTGCAGAGAGATATAATGCATTAATATATTATTATTAATATTATTATTAATATTATTAAAGGACAGGGTTTCTTTGCAGGGAGATATAATGCATTAATATATTATTATTAATATTATTAAATAAAATAGTTGTGCCCACCTCTGGTGCAGGCCTTGCTAATCAGTAGAGTTCTCCTCACTCCAGCTTTTTCCCATTCAGTTTTACCATAGCAGTCTAGGACCTCCGTTTGAACTCTATGGCTTTTCTTGATTCTGAACTCTTCCTTCTCCTCTCCGTGCTCTTTTCACTCCTGCTGCCCTTCTCTCAGCAGTTCTTATGTCCTTCTACTCTGTCCTTCTATCTAAACCCCCTTCCTGGGTGTTTAAATCGCTTTTTTCGTCAGTCCTCCAGCCCCTCTAGGAGTCCTGATCTGGACCTCTCTATCGTTTCCGGCTCCTTTTTCACTTCCTGGAAGAGGCCTTTCACTCTAATTAGGGTTCAAGCATAGAAAGGCCCCGATTTGACTGTGAGTTATGTCTGCAAAGCTATTTTGGAGGGGGAAATTTTCCTGTTGGGTGGGCATCCGAAATATTTAATAATCAACGAAATTTTGGGCCCAGAGAGTGCGGAAATGAAAGTCCACTTCCGGGATTGGCCCTGCGAATCGTATAAACTTGAAAGTCCCATACATACGAATCCCTTCTGATTTCTTTTCATTTTCATAACTTTTTTCCCATGCCTAATAGCCATATAAGTTTGAATCTAAGCAGAGAAATGAAAATATTCCACAATAATATAATAAACTCTGTAAATTCACAATAATAGACATACCACAGTGAAAGGCAGATGGACATATCACTCATTGTGTTAATTAAAACCATAGATTGGCCTGAAAGGTCTTACTATAGACAGCTACAGTAGTCTCGCTTATCCAACCTTAGCTCATCCAAAGTTCTGTATTATCCAATGCAGTTTGACTCCCGCCCAGATCCACAGCTGTCTCAATACACAGTAATACATGTTACCGTGTATTGAAGTGCCTTTTCTGTCTATTTGTTGTAAAACATGATGTTTGGTACTTAATTTGTAAAATCATAATGTAATTTGACATTTAATAGGCTTTTCCTTAATCCCTCCGTATTATCCAACATTTTTGCTTATCAAACATTCTGCCGGCCTGTTTATGTTGGATAAGTGAGACTACTGTACTTGGATAAGCTAGTGAGTAATTCTGTTCCAGAAGTGGGAAATGTTTTCTTTTGAACTGCAGTCCTCCAGTTTCCATTTTAATGCCATTGGCCATGCTGATTAGAGAGCTGTAGTACAGAAAAGTAAAAGTTACAAATTATCTGCAGTTAACTGAATGAATGAAACTATTCTGAAGTACTCAAGCAGCATCTATGCTTCTACTTGATATAACTTTTAAATTCTAACTTTAGTATTCTGTGATATACCTCAACACTTCAGGGTCTTGTCTCCTAAGAGTTAGTTAGTTAGTTACTAATAAGAAGAACAAGGCCAGAGTATGCTGGCGCTATTGGTCATGTCTTTTTGCCTTTAGTATTGTTGATTACCAAAATATGACCCCTGATAATTTTCCTAAAATAGATTTTGGCCCTGAGACTGAAAACAAGAAAAATGCCTCTAAATCAGTGTTTCTCAACCTGGGGGTCAGGGCCCCTCGGGAGTGTCAGAGGGGTCACCAAAGACCATCAGAAAACACAGTTTTTTCTGTTGGTCATGAGGGTTCTGTGTGGGAAGTGTGGGTCAATTCTATCATTGGTGAGGTTCAGAATGCTCTTTGATTGTAGGTGAATTATAAATCCCAGCAACGACAACTCCCAAGTGTCAAGATCTATTTTCCTCAAACTGCAACAATGTTCACATTTGGGCATATTGAGTATTCATGCCAAGTTTGGTCCGGATCCATCATTGTTTGAGTCCACAGTGATCTCTGGATGTAGGTGAACTACAACTCAAAGTCAATGCCTACTAAATTCTTCCAGTATTTTCTGTTGGTCATGGGAGATCTGTGTGCTAAGTTTGGTTCAATTCCATCGTTGGTGGAGTTCAGAATGTACTTGATTGTAGGTGAACTATAAATCTTAGCAACTACAACTCCCAAATGACAAAATCAATCCCCCTCAACCACACCAGTATTTAAATTTGGAAGTATTGGGTATTTGTGCCAAATTTGGTCCAGTGAATGAAAATACATCCTGCATATATTTACATTACAAATCATAACAGTAGCAAAATTACATTACAATTCATAACAGCAGCAAAATTACAGTTATGAAGTAGCAACAAAAATAATTTCATGGTTGGGGGTCACCACAACATGAGGAACTGTATTAAGGGGTTGCGGCATTAAAAACCACGCTAAATGAAAAAAATAACCCCTCCCCCACTGTGCCACTATCTCACTTTTAACCAAAGGCTACATGGATGCTTTTTAAAAGGGAAAAATATGTCAGGAATTTCAAAGAAGCAATATAATATAGTTGTCTATGAGAAAAAATGTTAGAGCTCTACCTAGAGGAGTTACGCCTTGGTCATTAAGCTGCCCTCTAGAAATCACGGGAAGTTAAATGATCTTGGATTTAAAAAACCCCATAAGCAATAAATCACTTGACAAAATATGTTATTAAACATAAGCTGCTGTTGTACAACTGAAGCCAAACTTAATAGGTTTATTATGAAAGGCTGAGAGCAAGAGTAACATTTGCTTTTTCTTTTAAACATTATCATGAGTAATTACTTCAGTTGTTTGCTTAACAGAACAATAATGCTGTATAATACAGATAAAACATCAACATTTTGTACTCAAAAGCATTAGGCAGCTTCAGATGCCAAATAAATTGCGTCTGACTTTTATGAGACAAACTGTTTCTGACAGTAGTTTAATTGTCAGAGAAAGGCAAATACTGTGGAATATTTTCCCCATACTTATTTGGTTGAAATCAACACTTGATAGCATTTCATGTCACACTTTCCAATGGTAGAAAAGCAAATAAGCACACCCCCCCAACCTATATTTGTTCAAAGTTAGTGCAAGCTCATTATAAAACCAGTGGTTCCTATGCAAGTTTAGTCATAAATAAGCCACCAGTTTCACTTCCTATCCTTGCCTTTTCACCAATCTCTTATTGCAAAGTAAATTTCACCTGAATGGTAAAATTCGCTACTCCTCCCCTCTTTACAACTGCCCAGGTGCAATTATTTTATGTCAATGACTTGCCATGAGAGAAATTTGCAGGCCAATAAATGTAATATAGGAGACGGGATTTTTATATGGATGGTGCAGCCTGTAATAGGGCTTGGTCAATTAAATGAGACAGATGGCATCAGCTTGTACCCTTCTCCAGTCTTCAAGGGCCTTGCATACACATGCAGTCACTTTGTGGAAATATGGCCAGAGGATATTAATCTTAGCCTCAGCTCCCAGCCAGTAATAAATCTGACAGTTGGCTTTCAAGGAATGATACATCAGACAAGATCTATTTTATTAAAAAGGAGAAGAGAGATAACTTTTTGTGAAAATATCATATTCTATTTATCTGTCACCAGCACCTGAAATAAATGCCCCCCCTCTTTCCATCATTAGTCCTACAGATTCAAAATGTTGGGATGGCGTATTTGTATGCATGCTGACATAGAGCTTATTATTTAACTAGCTTGATGCAAACATTTTAAAATAATGATGATGGATGATATTTCTTTATATCACACTTTTTTCTCAATCCAGGATTCAAAAATACCTTACAAAAGCTTTTTTAAAAATACAACTCAAAATCCATATCAAGCAAACGTTTAAAACAAAACTGAACTACCCATAGGGGAAAAAATGCAGTTAAAAGCATGACCTTTTAAAAGAAAACAAGTAAACAGTACAGCACATTCTGAAAGTCCTTTCCCCCTCCAGCAATCAGCCATCAAATGTCTGCCAAAACAAAAGAAAAAGAGAATTCAAAAGGATAGTAGAGAGTAACCCAGTCTAACCTTTGCAGAAAGGAAATTGCAGAGTCTAGGAACACTCACTAAGAAGACCCTCTTCTGTGTTTTCTCCAGATGTAGCCCATGAATGGGGTAGAGGGAATGGCTTCTTTAGAAGGTCTCAAAAATGGGTAGATTCATTTGGGAGGGCACAGCCCTTCAGATGCTCTGGACCTGAATTATACAGCCTATGGGCCAAAAAATTAGCACTTTGAATTTGCCTGGAAACAAACCAGCGATCATTGTAGTTGTTGCCAAAAGAGAGTTGTGTGCTCCCTGTAGCTGATCCCAAGTAACAGTCTGGCTGTAAGATTATTTATTCAGTGACATCTAGAAAAGCCACTTGTATCTCCATTTTCTCATGGAATACCTGATGGAATATCTAATTTTCATAAGAGAAAAGAGCCACATTGCTGTTGCAAAAGAAGCTACATTTTGAATATTTAGGCTGAAAAATTAACTAGAAAGTGAACTGGATTACCTCAAAAAAGGACTACAGTTTTGGCCAATGATGAAACAGTAATACGAACATAAATAAATAACATGACCGGAAGAGAATATTAGTAGTTGCTATCTGGACTTCATATCTCTGCTGATGCTTTGGGTGGGACATTAACTCACTGGCTGGCTCTTCCCACCACAATATCTGGCATTTCCAGTTAGGAAGATAAGTACCAGAAAACCCAAATTGTTATCATAGTGCATTTATCATTACCAGTGTATGTATAGAAATTGGATTTCAGTCTCAGAACTGGAAGTTTTATTTTATCTGCTTATCTATTTTGCATTTGACACACAGTGTTCTTGGATGAAAGCTTTTAGCCACTTGATGATCAAAAAGGAGAAAGAGAGTTAACCAAGAATGCATAAACATGATTTAGCTGATCATTTTAGGTCATCTTTAGAAACTTTATGATGTTCAAAGTCATAGTCATGTCAGTCTGTTTCAGACTGAAAGATACAAAAGATCTTGTACCCCCTTTGAGACTAAGAAAAATATTTTTTCAGAATAAGCTTTCATTAACACTAAAATATTTAAACAAATAAGCAAGTACACAGTTAGCTGTCTGTATCTATGGCACTGAATTGTTGCCAACACTGTGAACTGAGCTGAGTCCCCTTCAGGGTTGAGAAGATCAGTATATGAATACAGCAAATAATAAATAAAAAAATAAAAATGCACCCATGGATTCAACTATCCACATATTGAAAATCACCCCTCCCCCCCAAAAAAATCCAAAAAGCAAACTTTGATTTTGATACTTGTATGGGACACTGGAGTCACACTGGAGAACCTAGAGATTCCTAGGAAGACCATACTGATCAAATTAACAAATCAAATCTGTAAATGTTAAATTGGCTGGTGTGGATGGCCTACTGTACACTGGTCTGAAGTGCCTCAGAAACTCTTCTGTTGGTTGCTGCCAGGCTGAAAAGGGGAGGTTTTCTGAGAGGTGGCATCATGAGACGTAGTTACAATATTAGAATTCCATTGTCATAGTTTTATCTGACGAGACAGGATTTTGTCCAACATCTCACAAACTCTTCCTCCCTTCCTCCTCCCTCCCTCCCCTCCCTCCCCCTCCCTCCCCCTCTCCCCCCCTCTCTCACACACATACATGAAGAAAATATGGATGGGCTTTGGAGAAGCTGAATGACACTGATAAATATTTCCGCTCATTGTGGAGAATGAGCTTGCGTACATGCTGTCATAACTACCAGAGATGTAACTCTCTGAGCAATGGGTGCGCTATATTGTGCCTTTCTAGTGTATAAGATGATAGCCCATTCTGCGACTAAACAGTGTCTGGTTGACTACAGTAAATTACATTCTAAATAAATATTTCAATAAATTGAGATTAGCTGCTGAATGAAAGTGACAAAGGACAAAAATTACAACAAGCACATCCCTGCAGAAGCAAGTGTTTTTGAATAGAAGGAGTGCAAAGTGAGTAATGAATGTGGAGAGAAGTCTTGCTCTTGTCCTCATTTATTTAGAAGTAAGGTACGAGGAATTTTGAACTTGTGTGAATTTGTACACTCAACTAAATGCTTTTGTTGATGAATCTGTGTGGAGTTCCTCCATGTTAGGTAAAACCAGAGACTAATAAACCCATGCACATGGGTATGTGCATGAATCCCCTTTATACCATGGTCAAATGGCAAGGCAGGGTGGGGATGGCCATGGCATATTTCTAGGTGTGTGCAGGGGCGGTCTAAAGTAATTTTAAATGGTAAGCGAACATTATTTTGGCGCCCCCCCAAAAACATTATTTTGCCCCTCCCCATGTAAAACAAATATACAATTATAATATCACAATACCATTAGTAGTATTATATTGTATCAATGTACAGTATATACAATATATTATACCATACTCCTACTATATTGCTAACAATATTGCGATATGTTGTAATGTTAATTGTTGTTTTTTCAGTTTGTTGTAAGCTGCTCCGGCAATATTGTTATATGTACACTGTAAGCCACTCTGGCAGTATTGTTGTTTGCTGTAAGCCACTCTGAGTCCCCTTCGGGGTTGAGAAGGGTGGCATATAAAAATAGTAAATAAATAAATAAATAAATATTATATCATAATTATATTATACTACATTACAATATAATTATATTATAATATATTGACATTATAATATAATATAACATTCTATTATATTATTATTATAAAATAATAAATAAAATTATTTATTTAAATAAAATTATCCTCTACTAAATATTTTCATTACTCCTATGAAACTCAAACAACCCCAAAAAAGTAAAATAAAATATTATATATTACTATTTTGTTCAATACCACTATACTGCAATATTGTTTGTAATATTACATGTAATATAAAATATATCATTATTCTATTGTTATATTGTATTATTATTATATTGTATGACAATATTAAGCAGAACTGTATAATAATCAACAAGAAATGCAATGTAAATGCATCAAAATCAGAATATATTACCTACCACCCATCTCATAATTCATAGGAGTCTCCCATAAGTCCAAAATTAGGATCCCAATGTAAATGTAAATAGAAAAACAGCCAAAATATTCAAATGAGGTCGAATACAGGCAGCGCGGCCTGGGCAAACTTGGGCCCTCCCTCCCTCTAGGTGTTTTGGACTCCAACTCCCACAACTCCTCATAGCCTCAGGCCCCTCAGGTCTAGACAGAACTAGAGCCGAAGAAAGGAAGGAGGGAGAGAAGAGGTCACAGATTCATTCCTTCACTTACACTTCCTTCACTGATTGTTTTCTCCTTCCCCGCAAACGCGCGCGCGGCGGAGACAAAGGGAGAGGGGTTCTGCGCAAGGGAGCTACTGGGCATGCATGAAGGTTTTCGCGCATGTGCAGTTGCTCCTGCGCTCAACTTCAACTCTGGAGCAACTGCGCCTGCGCAAAAACCTCCACGCATGCCCAGAAGTGGCGGCGGAGCGCACAAGGCCGGCACCCAAAAGCAGGCAGCTGTGGCGCTGCCTGAGGAACATCGGCAGGGCCAGGATGGCACCCCATGCGGCCAGGATGGCGCCCTCTTCCCAGATGGCGCCCTATGTGGCTGCTTACTTGGCCTACCTGTAGGACCGCCCCTGGGTGTGTGTATACTTTGTGGATCTCAGTGCAAATATGGAGCCAGCCCATATGGCCTCCACACACCCCTCAAGCTCAGTTCGTAGTAATTTGACACCTCACTTACATGTTTCTATGTTTCACATTTTCTGGGATAGGGATATAAATGGACTATTTCATCACCGCATGCAAAGATACAGCGAATCTTTATTTTATCCCCATTTCAGAGGCCCTTTCATACCACACACTATGATTTGACTTAACCGCGTCTGCACATTATGAGACACAGCATGGTATTGTGATTTGAACATTGGACAACAACTCTGAAGACTAGGGTTTGAATCCCGACTAGCTATGGAAACTTACTAGGTGACCTTAACAAGCTACATTTTCTCAGCCTTGAAGAAAAACAAAGGTAATCTTTTGAGCATATGTTGCCAGGAAACCTACTTACGTAGACGAGGATGATGGTCCTCCAAGATTGGAGTTCTGGCGGTGGATCCCTAGGTGACTGTGGAGCCCTATTCTTGACCTGCATCTTCTCCCGCAGTGAGGGCATCGGTTTCCAGATGGAAGGTGGTCCTGATTGGGGTTGGCTTGACACACTTTCCTCTTGGCACATTTCTCTCTTTCCATTTGTGCCTCTTCAAATTCTACAGCACTGCTGGTCACAGCTGAACTCCAACTGGAGCACTCAATGGCCAGGGCTTTCCAGCTCTCAGTGTCTATGCCAGAGCTTTTAAGGTTGGCTTTGAGCCCATCTTTAAATCTCTTTTTCTGTCCTCCAACATTCCGTTTTCCATTCTTGAGTTTGGAATAGAGCAACTGCTTTTGGAGATGGTGGTCGGGCATCCGGCCAGCATGGCCAATTCAGCGAAGTTGATGGCAGAGGACCATTGCTTCAATGCTGGTGGTCTTTGCTTCTTCTAACACGCTGACATTTGTTCGCTTGTCTTCCCAAGAGATATGTAGGATTTTTTGGAGGGAACGCTGATGGAATCGTTCCAGGAGTTGCATGTGACATCTGTAGACAGTCCATGCCTCGCAGGCGTATAGTAGGGTTGGGAGGATAATAGCCTTATAAACTAGCACCTTGGTGTCCCTACGGATGTCCGAGTCCTCAAATACTCTCTGCTTTATTTGGAAAAAGGCTGCACTCGCAGAGCTCAGGCGGTGTTGAATTTCTGTGTCAATGTTGACTTTTGTGGAGAGATAGCTGCCAAGGTAGCAGAAACGATCAACATTTTCTAATGTTACACCATTAAGTTGTATTTCTGGCATTGGAGCGGGATTGGCTGGTGACTGCTGGAAGAGCACTTTGGTTTTCTCGATGTTTGATGACAGGCCGAGCTTCTCATATGATTCTGCAAAGGTGTTTAGAGTGGCTTGCAGGTCTTCTTCTGAATGTGCACAGATGATGTTGTCATCAGCATATTGGAGTTCTACAACAGATGTTGTTGTAACCTTGGTTTTGGCTTTCAGTCTACTGAGGTTAAATAGCTTACCATCTGTCCGATAGATGATTTCCACTCCAGTGGGAAGCTTCTCATCAACAAGGTGAAGTATCATAGCAATGAAGACGGAGAGTAAAGTTGGGGCAATAATATATCCCTGTTTGACACCTGATTCCACCTTAAACGGGTCACTTTGAGAGCCATTGCTGTCCAAGACTGTGGCCATCATGTCATCATGGATGAACCGCAGGATGTTCACAAATTTGTTAGGGCATCCGATTTTTTGGAGGATGGTCCAGAGAGCACTGCGATTCACTGTGTCAAATGCCTTTGCAAGGCCAATGAATGCCATGTACAGTGGTTGATTTTGTTCCCTGCCTTTTTCTTGGAGCTGTCATGCAGTGAAGTTCATGTCCACTGTTCCTCTGTAGGTGCGGAAGCAGTTCTGGGATTGTGGGAGGGTGTCTTCTGAGAAGGGTTTAAGGCAGTTTGCAAGATTTTTTGTGAAGATTTTTCCAGCAGAGGTTAGAAGGGAGATACCTCGATAGTTTCCACAGTCTGTTCTTTCCGATTTTTTGAAGAGGGTGATGATGATGGCATCCTTGAAATCTGCTGGGATTTTCTCGGTCACCCACATTTTTTCTATGAGCTGGTGGAGTTGTCAGCTCAGGTCCTCCCTCTTTAAAGATTTCAGCAGGGATCCCATCAGGTCGGCTGGCTTTGTTATTTTTTTGTTGGCTGATGGCTGATGGCATTGCTGACTTTTTCCAAGCTAGGCAGTGCTGGAAGCTCATCTCTGGTTTGTTGTTGTGGGATTTGTGAGGGAACCTCTTTGGCCACATTGATAGCAGTTCTGTGTTTAAGACGTTCACTGTCAGTGTTGTCCATCAGTGTCCGTATGTTCCATGTTCCGAAGTTCATTTTTCTTTTTTGGCCACAGGGTGGTGACCCCCAATGGACGCAGCAGTCCAGTTAGGGATAAGAGAGGCAGACTATGTTTAGGGCACCTTTTCTAGCCCCTTCCCCATGTGGGGTGAGCAGAGTGGATCCTAAAAAGGGCTGCTCAATCATGGATACAGCTGCCAAACTACTCAACTGCCTCGGTTCTTGAGGTAGGATGACTGAGTTTGTATTCACCACCCATGTGCCAGTCTGTGACTAGGGGCTTCCAGATTTCACAGTCCTGCCCCTGTTGCCACTTGCTGATTGCCATGGGACTTTTGTTAGTCTGTTTTTATTATCTTTGGAAGACTCCTGTGCATTACATTTTTTAATGTGTGGAGGTTAGTGCACAACTGACGAACACATAGTCTTCACAGAGTGACATGGTTAACTAACTAACTAACTAACTAACTTTATTTCTTATGAGTCGCCCTCCACCAAAGTTGCTCTGGGCAACTTACACAATTAAAATAAACAGGTTACACAGTCACCACTTGTTACTAACAATCATAGGCTCTTATGAAAAGCCATGTCTTAAGTGCCCCTAAAATGTATGTAGATCAGGAGTGGCTCTTTGGTCTGGCAGTAGGGAGTTCCACAAGATTGGGGCTACAATGGAGAAGGATCTCTGTCTTGTGGACTCCAAGCGAACCTCTCCAGGGCCAGGGACATAGAGAAGATTCTCATGAGCTGACCGTGGCAGTCTCTGGTGGTGGAGTGGCACGATGGCTGTGACTTCTCAATCTGTTGCAGCCTTCTTCCGCCTTCACAGCTGTTGTAACATGTACCATGTTATCCTCTGCCTGCTGCACCATTGAGGTCTTTGGGTCTTCGGACTGTGCTTGGTCTGGAACCTCCCACACGGCCACTCCTGTTGTGTAACTTCAAGTCATTTCTGACCTTAAGGCAAACCCGGACTTGAAGGTACGCAACAGCAATTTCCCCCATATTTGAATGATGCTATATCATAGAGAAAATATTCTGTGGTGGAAAAGAAAACACATGAGGGGATTTTTTGGTACACATTTTTCTGTGTACCCACATTGTTTTTTCTCCATAGAATAATTTTGCCACATTATTCTGGGATATTTGAATACTAGGAGAAAATGGTGCAAACTTCTTGTGGGGTGTATTATTCTTCCTGCCAGGGTTTCCTGACTGGTTTTTGACTTGGGACTGAATAATTATATTTACAGTTTCCATCCCTACTCTGAACAAACCACAAGGGAGACTCTTGTTTTCACACCATCCTTTCAAAGCTTCCCCGAAGCTTTTGGCTGATCACTGTTGATAACAATCTTGCACTGGCTGTGTCTTTTTACAAGGATCTGTCCTGAAACAGGGCATTAGAGTGGGTGATTCAGTAGGGACCTGCCAAAGATTTGATTCTGTGAAGAAATGTTCAACAGAATAAGAACTTAAATCTCAGCCTTGTGTCATTTGTGTCTCAATTTATGATCTCTCTAGAAAGTGCTGGTTTGAAAGTGTGTATGCATCATCAAGCAGTCTTGAATCAACTTGGATTTTTTCCAGTTTGTTGGTTGAAATTCTCACCTCCTCCCTCTTTCCCCCCTCCCTCCTACTTCCCTCCCCCACTTCCATGTGTCTCTCTATGTGTATTATTTAAACGTTAGACTGGAGATGGTTCTGATTTATTATGCAATTATAGATGCAGGAAAAGTGTGACAGACTTGCTAGCAAAATTCTTCTTGCAACTGTGCCAACATTATTTACTGCACATGTGTAGAAACTCAATATTAAGTTGTGATATCTTTGGCTGCATAATGATATTTAATAATGAAACAGCTGAAGCAAATGGCCCATATTATGAATGAATGGCTTACTAAATTTCACTTTCTGCCTAAAAGTTGTTTTCTAACTAAAGGAAAGCAAGCCAAACATTGAGATTATTTTCTTCAAGTATCCAAATAAAGGTGACACGTAGCTTTTCCTTCTGAATGTTGTAACAAAGAATGCAATTTTGGGGCTGAACCCTAAATACCAGGATGTTGCCTAGAGCACATCCTTTTGATTGTATAATAAACCTCTGAAGATGGAGGTTTATGTGGGATATAAATGTTTATATGCTGATGGGTACTTAATGAGGCATGAAAAGCACTGCGGTAAAATGGGAGCCAGCCGCCTCCAGCTGGTTTCCACATGTGGCTCTTAATGTTGTTTGCAGGGATTTGATGGCTTCCAAAGTTAGGAATATTTGGGACTATCAAAGTTACTGCCAGGCAAATATAAAGAATTTCAGACAAAAGATGAATTCAGTCTGTCCTTTCCTAAATTGGTGATTTCCAAGATGTTCTAAATTATAGTTCTAGAATTATTGACAATGGGTCATGCTGGCTGAGGCCAATGGGTATTGAAGTTCATAAAAGGAATATCATGATGAAGAATGTTACCTTAGTCAACATCCTGTTCATACCAGAAGCCTACAAGCAAATTTCAAAAGGCAATGGTCCTTGAACGTTTATCAGTTCCCAGGCAGACATATTGATTACGAGTATGGGTGCTCAATTTAATCATTATATCTAGTAAATTTTTCTTTGTAACTTTGGCTAATCCCTTTTTAAAGTGATATCTTTTTGGGAAATGTGAGAGATAGCAATGGATGTACTCAAGCAGAGCAATCATACCAGGAAGGCAGAAACTGAAAAACAACCAGCCCCATACCCACCTATGCTCAAACAGGGTTTTGCAAAAAGAAATCCACCCCCATTTTTTTTTGCTTTTTTTGTAAGACACATTAAAAGTAGATTTAATTACAGATTATTGTTCATAATCAAACATATGGTCTTACGGAGGAAGCAATTAAGAAGAAGAGAAATAAATAAGCAATTACAAAGGCAGACAAAGGCTGTTAAGACAAAGCATTTATGCATTCTGTGAAGTACTTTTCCCCTTCTTTTCTAAATTTACTGGCTAAATTTACTGGCTTACATTTTATTGTCTTTTGGTGTACAAGTGGCCTGCCATATTTTCCCCACTGTCTTCCAGGATTCCACGTAGCAGAACTGATTAGTTAAGTTTTCTGCACCATAATTGGTTGACACTTTACTCTTCAGACTTCTCTCTGAAATCCTAAGGGCTATATTTGTCTTAAAATATTAAGATTCAGCTCCCTGAAAGAAACTATACACATGTATATCAGCAGCAGGGATGTACAGGTCAAATAGGAGGATGTTAGTGCAGTGACTGCTTTCAAAATAAACCCAACGTTTTAATAGACATGCAATAGAATGCAATCCAAATATACTTCTATTATGCCTTTTCAAGTGTAGGGAATAATATAGAGAAAGCTTCATCTTGGGCACTCAAGTATTGTGGAAGATAGGGTGATATTATCCATTTTGTTCTCTTCTGACTTATGATAAAACTGGACCAATGCTTTGGGATGACAAGCCTGAATCAATGCCTAACAGATGAATAACAACGGCACAATGATTGCATGAAACACTAAACATTGCATGACACAGCTTCTGACTGATTTCATCTTGTGGTGCACATTTAACCACTCTGTATTTGATTATTCAAGTCTGGATACTGAAAATATGAATTGCTTCTGTTACAAAGTGCTGGAGAGATAAGAGCTACTGCATATTTTGCATATGGAAAAATCCCTGATTTACACTGTAATAATAAATCAAAGAATTGGTGGGTGGTGAGAATTAGGATGAGATGCAAGTTTTTTTCTGAAAGGCTAATCTCGGAGATATGGTGAACAGATTCTTGGCAGAATTCCTCTGCTACCCTGAAGCCCACTGGCAGAAGAAATACAGAAGACAGTCCAGAGACATAGGCACAATCTGGCACAAGCTCCAGGAGAAAATAGTCTTAAGACATTTTGAAGCACTTATAGGTTGTGAGGGGTAAGAATTCAATGAAGGGCTTGCCCATTATCTAGGTTGAACAGCTGGGAGGTATACCATATTTACTCGAATGTAATGCACCATGGATTGTAATGCAAACTTTAATTTTGAGGTGCTCATTACAAGAAAAATATTTGTTGTGCAATATAATGTGATCCTTCTCTTGCCTGTCAGCTATGCACCTCCCTCAGACCTTGATCTCTGCCTGACAAAGAGGTTGTGGCTTCCCAACTGTCCTCATTCACAAGGCCTTCCAAACCAGGACGTTTTGAAGGACCCAGGAATGAGGCCAGATGGGAATCTGCTACTCCTCTATCTGTCCCAGGCTTCCTTTGCCTGTCAGCCATTCTGTCTTGGTTAATAGGCACAGGGAAGCTATCTTGACCTGGAAGAGGGGTGGGAGATTCCCATCTGGCCTCATTTAGGCCATGAATGAGGACAGTTGGGAAGCTGTGCCCCTCTCAGGTTCTTGATGTGGAAAGGGGGTGCACTTTCCCTTGCCTCACAGTATTTTGCCTTAGCTGTGGGACAAGGAGGAAAGGTGCCTTTCCACCAAACCAAGGCTGGTGAACTCACCAGGCTTGGCTTGGCTGGGGGCGGGGTGCCCTTTTCCTTACCTGTCAACTGCTTTGCCTCAATTGAGAGGCAAGATCTACTTGTTTCTCAGCTGAAGCAAAATGGCTGAGAAGGGTGCTCCTCCACCATGCCGAAGCTGGTGAATTCATCAAACTTGGCTTGGTGGAGGGATGCCATTTTCCTTGCTTCTTGGGGCATGGCTTTCACAGCCTGAATGAGTTCACTTGAGATGCCATTGCTCCTCCATCAGGCGGAGACTGGTGAGTTTGCTAGCCTCAGCCTGTTGGAGAGGCACAGGTGGGTTTAGTTATGCAATTCTCACGTGCCATAAATTGTAATGTACACCTCACTTGTGGCTAAGTAATTTAGCCAAAAAAGTTACACATCATACTTGAGTAAATATGATAGTTTTCCCATCAAGTAAACAAATGCTAATGATGTGTTGGTTCATGTTACATTTATGGGAGTCAACATTATGGAGGAGCAACGTGGAGCTTTGTAAGTGCTCCTAAGTGATGCTTGAAAAAATGTGACATGTTTAAGATAGTTTTTTGTTAATATAAATTTGATTGCTTAGAATAAAAGCTTTTCTTTAAAGATCACCTGTTGTCTACATCCTCTTTTTATACCTTTGCTCATACACATATACTGATAGGATTGTCATCTGTTAGAGGAGGGGTAGAGGGGCAATTTCAGCAGTGGTAGAAAAGACAAGATAACTTCCCACTGAGTAGGTAGATGATCTTCAGAGTTCCCCTCTCCTGCTTGAGAGCAGGAGGCGGGCTGTTACACAGGGCATTGCCAGCAGGCTTCTTGAAGCCTAGCTGGGTGTTTTCATGCTTTCCTTGTTTTTCTTTTTTTAACAGCTTTTCTGAAGAATGAAAGCTTGCCTAGTTGAATACTCTTTTGTCAATCTGGAACAATTAGCTCTCAGAGTGCTCATCAGGCTTTCTTTGGCTTCCTCATCTGAATATGAATTGCATATCTCCCCTCTCAGCTTTTCTGATATTATTGCATTAAACATATGGTCTGACTCAGTTTGTCGGGATCACACATTAGAAAACGTTTTGATTAGTGCAGCTGTGCTAGCTTGGGGAGGGGGGCTTACTAACCTAGCTGTTCTATCCCCTTCTCTTTTTCATGAGAAAGAGATACTGACTATATATAGTGTACTGATTAGCACAATGAGAGCTATATATGCAATATAGCAGGAAGCATTCCTTTTGTTCTCTTAATAATAAAGGTCCACCTGCTGAAAATGGATTCTGTGATGCTTTTTTTTATTAAATACCTTTATGCACCAGACAAGAATAATAGGAAACTATAAAAAGATGTAATAAGCAGGTATCTACATATATCTTTCATATATTATGTTCCTTCCATGCAGTAGCGTAGGGTAAATTAAGATGCTAATCCTGAAATTCTACCCCATAAGCAAACAGTCAGTTATCTCCACCCAATCAATAGTGTGAATGTTATACTTTACACGAATTATTTGAAGCCAAAAATTATTTCTCACACCCAATAGTCTGGGAGATAATTTTCTGTCAGCATCAGAGTAGGTTCATCCACATGGACTATCCATAGCAAAAATTTCAACCCATGCCATGTAGAGGAAAGGAAACCTGTCACTCAAGAGACAAATATGCCTCCAGATTCTGAATCTTTAAAAATATTGATTACTTCCTTGTCTGTGATGCTAAGATATTGCAAAACCTGTACTTGTGTACAACCAGTAAGATAGGAATGAAAATATAAGTGCTACATAACACTTCATACAATATCTCACTAGCTTCCCCCCCCCCCCCAAAATAATTATAATTTTTATTTGATACATCCCAGCAATTAACAAACTTTTGCCATATAGGACTTATTTCAGTATACATTATTCCAAAAGTAAATATTCCTGAAATGACATTTTATACATTCCTTAGTTATATATCATCCATCATCCCTGCCCTCCCCCCCATTCCCACTGGAACAGCAATTCTAAATGATGAAATGACATCATACAATATCTCACTAGCTGCACCATTGCAAATATCTATTATATAAAGGGGTTCCTGTCATGGACCGACCGTCCCAAACAGAGAAACCTTACAACGAAGAGACACCAAATTTGCCAACAGAAATAGGCCTCAGGCAAGGTAGGTTTTGAGCAAAGAAACTTTCCCACCCAAAACCTAGAAGGCCCCCAAAACAACATCCCAGCATCCTTTACGGCCGCCAGCGAATCCCATTGGCCAACGTCGGCCCACACAAAATGCAGGGAGGCTGAGTTTCCATAGCAACTGTGGCCTGAGCCAGCCCAGGCTAGGTTAGAATGCTGAGTATTTGAATTTAGTCAGTTTAAACATACCTCTGCTAAACAGAAACTTACACAGGAGGACATAACAACTACCAGGAGGACAAAACACTAACACAAATAGGGCACCAGGGACACAGGCACCACTAACAAACACATACCGCCAGAATAACACTTGCAACACCCACAAAAAGAACTTCAACACAAAAACCCACCCCAACCAAAATTCACAACAAACACCACTGGCCACACCCCCTCCACATCGCAACCAGCACACAGCCAGACTGAGACAACTATGTCACCACAACACACACAAAATAAACCCCACAAATACCTGACAATTTCCCCAACACAAAACCCAGGACTGCACTCACTACTCACCACCACACACACCTCCAAATACACACATGTCCCAGGCACAATACTCCAGCAATTACTACCCACACAACACAACACAACTTCCTATCACAACCCATCCCCCCGCACACACAGCACCTACCACCACCACAAACAAAAACCAACTCCACCTATACTCCAACCACAACACAACACAACACTGCACGGATACTCTACAAACACACACAAACACCCAAAACACCCCACCCACACAAGCATTCCCCAACATACTACCACCCACAATGCCACCACACACCCACTAACTCACCTAAAAAGTAATACCTACACACAACACAATATGCACATAACACAACCTTGCATCTACTGCTCAACCCATTCGTATGCCATTCCTTCCTTCCACACAGGCACAAAATACCACACAATGCCAATATGCAGAAGATACACAACTATGTGCACAGAGCACATACATACCACTCACAGGACAAAAGACACCCACAACAAAAGACAACCACTTAACAAACCCCACCCACAACATGACAGCCACACAAATCGCGATGCCTACCTCTACAGACCCACTACACAACTCACACACAACACAACGCATACATACCACTGCTAAACAGAAACATGCACAGTACAAACAACTAACACATCCCACATATGCACCATACATCCACACCACACTACCACTGCACACTCACAACAACAAACTAAACACTCAACACCACAAACACTTCTCCAACCACCATCCCAACCACACATCACCAATCCTCCACTTTACAAACACCACACCCACAACATGACAGCCACACAACTGGCGATGCCTGCCTCTACAGACCCACAACACAACTCAACACACACAACGCATACATACCACTGCTGAACAGAAAGCTCCACAGTACAACCAACTAACACAGGAGGACATAACAACTACCAGAAGAACATAACACTAACACAAATAGGGCACCAGGGACACAGGCACCACTGACCAACACATACCGCCGGAATAACACAAACATCAAAAACCCACAAAAACAAACTAACAATCCTGCAACACAAAAACCCAACCCAACCAAAATTCACAACAACCACCACTGGCAAAAGCCACACCCCCTCCAAATCACAACCAGCACACAGCCAGACTGAGACAACTATGTCACCACAACACACACAAAATAAACCCCACAAATACCTGACAACCTCCCCAACAAACAACCCAGGACTGCACTCACTACTCACCACCACGCACACCTCCAAATACACACACGTCCCAAGCACAATACTCCAGCAATTCCTACCCACACAACACAACACAACACAACTTCCTATCACAACCCATCCCCCCAACCTTACCGGACCCCACACACACAACGCCTACCACCACCACAAACAAAAACCAACTCCACCTATACTCCAACCACAACACAACACTACAAACACACACAAACACCCAAAACAAACATTGTATATCCACAAGCTCTGCAAAACGCCAGCAACACCACACACCGACAACTCCACAGGACTTGAACATCCCACCCACCAGAACAACCCACAACAACACAACCATGACCCCACCAAGACCGTAAGTAACATCATTTCCAACCCTTACATATTCAGACTTTCTCGCATCTCCTAAATAGGGCACAGCAACGCGTGCCGGGTACAGCTAGTCTTTATATAAGATGTTTTCTTAGCAAGCCCTGAACAGCAAAATATCCAAACAAGGAATATTTGATGCTTTCCAAATGGAGGTTCTAATGTCTGTTCCCCTCCTTTTCCTCCACTGCTTCTTAGAAATACAGTACTATTTGAAAAGGAATGGTGAGGATGACAATGAAATGATGATTACCCTCCCCCTCTGCTGAAATGTATATTTAAGAGAGACTATTCAAATAACAATGGACAGGGTATTCATCACTAATATTACTCACTGTTTTTAATTCTTTTCTTTCTATACTTTAGATCTCGTTTTTGTCCCATATGGGGCCCATTTGGAAGCAATGACATGATCTGAACATTCAAATATAACGTTTTTAATTAAAACAGGTCTGAAACATGGAGAAAAAAGAGGATGAGGAGAAGAAGTGGAAGGTTTTTGTTTTTTGTTTTTGTTTTAAAAAGGTAGTCAGAAAATTATAAGTCAGCACAAAATACTTGTCTGGTTGCTGTATAAAAAGTGAGTGAACAAAATACAGTAGTTTTAGACAAAAGAAGTACTGAACAAGCACCAGCATGAAGATTTATTTCAGGAATTATGTTTTAGTTTTGGAAAGTCATTTTAAGGTTATTGTTAAAAGAGCATTTATTGGGATTTCTTTATTTTAATTTGGTTGAACTTTCTCCCAATATTGAAGTAGAGGAAAAGGATCCCAACCCATGCAGTGCCCTTAAAAAGGCCATCCACATGCATAAGGAAAGCTAACATAATTCTGTTATAAATGCAAAAGTTCTAGGCATGAACAATTTTCAATGTTAGAAATCTAGGAGTAGAAGAACAATTCAATTACAGGATCCTGACTTTTTCCTGTGTATGATAATAAATTAAAACAAAGATATATACATATGAAGCAATTGTACACTTAAGAGTCTTTGACTGCTTGTCATTCTAATGACATCAGTCATTATACTTGCTACAAAGTTATTACAGGTCACACGTGCTCACATAGAATAATAGAAACAGAGCTGAAAGAAACAACAATGGCCATCCAGCCAATGCAAGAATACACAAAGTACATCTTACACAGTGTTGCCCAAAATCCTGATATTCTCAATCCTTATCTTATTTACATTTGAATATACAAGGGAAGGTCAATAAGTCCGTGACTTTTCAAAATTCCCGCCTCTTAACTGAATGGGTCACTGACTTATTGACCTGCCCTCGTATGTTTGTTTTTCTCAGACGTAGGCTACTGTTGCAACACAAACACACACTATTGCACCCTTTTCTAAAGATTATACTCTTTATATAAAGTTGGCAACCAAATAACAATGCCTTGCTCCAGTTTGGATCATTTTATCACAGTGTCTTCAAGGTAAAAAATATTCAGAATCAGTTCATCCGTGCTAATAAGAGTTAGATAACGTGTCACTGCCATTGTCTGTCAGTGTCCTCTCCCACCACTTCTGATGCCCAGTAGCTTTTCTTTTCTAGCATCTTTATTATTCTCATCACTGGAGCTACCGGGGACTAAATATTAGGGCTATGCAAAAAGTTATTCGTATCTGGTATGCCGGATCTGTTTCATAAGATTCATATATATGAAATGATATTAAGAAATAAGGGTGGGCCCATGCAAAAAAAGCTTAAGATTCAAAACACTGACCTGTGACTTCTGGAAAAGTTATGTAAGTCTTGTAAGTGGATCCAGGTCTCCATCACGGGCACTGCTTCTCTCCCAAAAAGGGTTGGGTTTAGTTTCCCCAAAGGGCTTGAAGAGGATGGTGAGGCCCAAAGTCAAGGGAGAAGCCCTGCTCTTTCCCCAAAGGGGGTGGCAAAGGAGGCCCAAGCGGGAAGGTGGGGGGAGGGGGATGCCTGGCTGGATGGCTGGACAAGGAAGAAGCCCCTTCAGCACATGGCTGGCCCACAGAGAGACAGGCAGAGACCATTATATTGAGGCTGTAATAAGGGCAGCCCCAGTAGTCTGAAACAAGCAGAATTCTGAGGTGTAGTTTAGCCTTTTTGTGACGACCCCTGCGAGGGCCTGATTGCATTGCTCCGATTTAATTGCACGCCTGCTACCCTTTCCTGTATTTGATGCAACTGCAAATGCTTGTATGCCTTTGTGTGGGAGGAGCTCGGGCTTGCTTTGGATTTTTGGCGCCAAAACTGCTCCCAGGGACCTAAGCTCCTCCTCCCTTTGAAGCTGCCCCGAGGAGAAAGGTTTAAGAAAAAGGACGTGCTGGCTGGGTTTTCTGGGCTTCGGCTCCAACCAGCCAACCTTGCCATCTATACCCATCTAAGGTCAATTTTCGAGAATATCAAGCATATTAGAAGGCTTTTGTGTGTCTTGTGTGACTTCTGCGTCTTTGGCCAGTCTGCGAATTGTAAAGGACGACTCTCTTTTCATCTAAAGGGTTTGCTGGACTGGAGGTGCTTTGACTGTACTTTTCCTGCCTGGCTTATTTACTTAGATTATCACTCGTAGTCTGAGGATGATAGTCCTCCAAGTGTAGTGGCTTGGCAGTGGGTCTATAGATGGCTGTGGAGCCCTATTCTTGATCTGCATGTTCTCCCACAATGAGGACATTGAATTCCAGGTGGAAGAGAGTCCCCATCAGGGTTGACTTGATATGCCTTGCTCTTAGCACATTTCTCCATTTTGTCCTCCATTCGTGCCTCTTTGAATTCTGCAGCACTGCAAGTCACAGCTGACCTCCAGTTAGAGCGCTCAAGGGCCAGGGCTTCCTAGTTCTCAGTGTCTGTGCCACAGTTTATGCCACGGCCTCCCAGTTCCCAGAGTCTACGTCTGGAAGAAAGGGGTTGGACTGGATAGCCCCTGAGGTTTTCCAGTGAAATAGTACTGTTACGTTTATGTTGCTTAAAATTCTCCAAAAATCAGTGTAAATTGACATAAAAAATCAGTGGACAATGTTTTAAAGGGTATTTATTTAATTGTTTTATTGTTGCTGTTATGATTTTATTGATGTTAATGTTTTTATATTGTAGTTGTGTTTTTATGGCATTGAATTTTACCTTGTAAACCGCCTCGAGTCACCGCAAGGCTGAGAGTGGCAGTATACAAATATAATAAATAAATAAATAAATAAATAAATAAATTCTGAAACTTGTGGAGAATGATGCCCTGGTTATGTTGTATAATTGAAAATAAAAATTACCTCTGCTATTGCTTTGGTAATTTCTTCAATTGTAATTGGCTTATTCATATCTTCTTTTTGTTCATTTGTCAATTTTGGAAGTTTACTCTCTTTAAAATAAATAAAGCAAAAGTAAATAAATCCCCAGGACCAGATGTATTCTCAGTGATTTATTATAAGAAATTTGAAAATGAATTAATAAAGCCTATGCAGGAGTTTTTCAACTCAATTCTAGAAGCAGGTAAAATTCCAGATACATGGGAAATGGCCATAGTTACATTTATACCAAGTAACTATGGAACAATATCTTTACTAAATAATGATTATAAAATATTCACAATTCTAGCAGAAAGATTAAAAATGTGTAGATAAATTCATACAAGAAGATCAGGCAGGATTTTTTTTCCTAGAAGACATTCAGGACAATATGAGAGTGGTCTTGGACACAACTGAATACCTGGATAAACATGATGAAAGATAAGCAGCATTAGTATTCATGTATGCAGGAAAAGCACTTGATAATGTAAACTGGGAGTTCTTATTTGCAACTCTAGAAAAAATGGAATTTGAAACAAACATAACAAAATAGATTGAGGCAATTTTTTTTATAAAAAACCTCCAAAATGTTAGTGAATTGAGAATTGTCTAAAGAATTTAAAACATAAAAGGGCACCAGGAAAGGATACCCATTGTCCCCATTGTTATTCATCTTGGCATTTGAAGAGTTATTAAGAAGGATAAGAGAGGAGGAAAAACACTAAAGTGCTGAAAATTAAGAATGCAATATTCAAACTGAGAGCATTTGCAGATGACTTAGTGGTTATAATAGAAGATCCAACAGAAAAACATAGATAATTTATTACATATATTAGACGAATTTGGAAAAATAACACATTTAAAAATAAACAAAAAACCAAAGTTCATACAAAAATATCAAAAAAGAGAAGAGAAAGCTAAAAGAAATATAGGGATTACAAGTTGAAAAAAGTAAAATATTTAGGAATAACACTCTCAAATAAGAATCCAACACTATTTAAAAAAATTATGAAAAGACATGGAAAGAAATAAAATCAGATATACAAAGATGGAGCACAATAAAGTTGTCACTATTGGGAAAAATATCAGATCAAAATGGTGATTACAAAAAATGCTATTTCTTTTTCAGAACATTCCAATTATAATAAATAACACACCTTTTAAACAATGGGAAAAAGATTTAACCAAACACATATGACAAGGCAAGAGGCCTAGAATTAAGACAAATATTTTGCAGGATGAAAACTAAAGACATGGCATTTGGTTGATGTGGAGTAGCAGACGGACAATTGAATAATGACAATGTTGTGGGGGTGGACAGTGGATTGGCTTGGACAGCCTATAAATGTGGAACGGGGATTATGTAGTAGTTTTGATATGTATCGTTTTTTAATCTCTTGTTGCAATTGATGTGTTGTTGTTTTTGATCTTATATATGCTGCATTGTTGCCTTCTGCCAGCCGCTCTGAGTCCCCCTTCGAGGGTAGAGAAGGGCGGATTATAAATGAAATAAATAAATAAATAAAGGGGACGATTGGAGTTACCAAATCTTAAATTGTACTTCAAAGCATGCATACTAGTTTAGATGAAAAATGGGCTAACCTTAAGAAATGAGAGACTTTTTAAAAATAGAAGGTTACAATTTAGGCTTAGGATGGCATGCTTATCTATGGTATCAAAAGCAAAAGTACTCACAGGTTTTAATCACCATTTTATAAAATGAGCCATACCAAGAATTTGAAACAAATAAAAAATTAACCTACATACAAAAACCCCATTATCAATTTCAGTGGGATAAGCTTTATACAAGTTAGGTAAGAAAAAAGGAGAGCAATGGATTATGTACAAAGATTTAATAATACATGAAAATGATAAATAAAGATTTAAAACTCAAGAAAAATTGAAGGGTGCAGGCAACAATTTCCTGTCTCTTAAAATATACTTTTATACTGATTTCTAGTCTGATTTTAAATGACTGTTTACTGGGGAGTTGTCCTTCTCCTCTTAGGGCACTTGTGCCCGCTTTGTGCTGGTCTGTGACCGTAATAAAGTTTTGATTTGAAGGGTGCAGGACTTCACATACAGTGGTACAAATATAGGCAACTGGGGAAAAAAAAGAGATTTGAAGGAGACCAATCATAATTTGAAAAAGAATTGTTGTTGCACTTGGGCCCTGAAGCCTCTTTCCACTGCAAACCAGACATTGTCCAAATGATCCAATATAAGAGTTTATTAAAAGCAGAGCATAATAAAAGCTCAATATATGAAAAGCAAGCCAATATAAAAAGGGAATCAAAGTTCAAAAAGTTACTTCTATAAAGCCCAAAGCCCAAAAATCAATTCAAGAAAAGTCTCTAAAATAATTCCACTGAGATATTCAAAGACAAGGTACATAAATCCAAGGCAAGCAAAACTATGCCTCACAAGATCAGGACGTAGGAACAGCATGAGAACTTGATTACATGAATCCCAGGCCCATGAAACTGAGAACTGATCACCTGAATGCAGTGTTTTTCTCACAAAGATTATACCGCCATTAATCCTCTAAAAAGCCAGAATCCCTTCCATGAGATCATTTCGTTTGTACCTGCTGTCTTGAGCCTTATCTCTCAGTCACTTGGAGAAGTGAGTCTGTCTTCATTACAGGCCCTGTTTCCTCAAATCTTTCTGACCTCAACAAACATTTGTCTCCCACATTCTGCACTTCTGGCAGGTTCCCATGATAACAGAGATCGCCTTCACCTTTCCCTTGGGAACTGCCAGGAGCAGGAGATTCCAAAAATCTCTCTCTCAGTCACTTCCAGTCTCCTCTGGACCCTCTGAATCTTTTCCAGCGTCCCCATCCTCTGCCTCTGAACACACAGAATCTGACCAGGCTACAACAACTGTGCACTAATGAAGGATATCTTTGGGGGGGGGGGGGATAGTATTATTGAAGATGGAAATGGAAACAGAACTGATCCAGGACTGTATGATAAAATGGACACAAAATGTTGGGCACAACATAGAACTAGATAAATGGGGAAAATGTGGACTATTGGCTTAAAGAAAATTCAATGCTACGATCTTAGAGATTTTTAAAAATAAAATGATGTACAGATGGTACCTGACCCCAGCAAAACTAGGTAAAATGTATAAGGGAAGAAACAGCAAGTGCTGGAAATGTAAAGAACAGGAAAGAACTTTCTTCCACATGTGGTGGTCCTGTAAAAAAGCAAGAGAATTCCAGGGGAATGTACAAAAAACACTGCAATATTTTTTTCTAAGATATAATTGGAGCCTGAATTATTTTTATTGGGAATGTCAAACAAGCAAACAAAATAATTAAACTATAAAGTATTGCACTACATGATAATAGCAACAAGGATACTATAAGCAAAATTTTGGAAGAAGGTGGACCTCCCAACAAGAGAATAATGGATGGTTAAAATCTTTAAAATAGCAGAAATGGACAAATTACCGATAATGAACATATTAAAATCACAATAAAAACTTTATCTAGGTCTGGATATCTAAACTTTGTAAAAAGAAGTAGAAGAAGAAGAAGAAGAAGAAGAAAGAAGGAAAAGTTTGTATAGAATGCTTCATAATTTAACCTGTTAGAAATTGTGTAAGGTATGTATCTATCTATGTATATAATAAAAGTCAGTGTTTGTATGTGGTGGGAGGGAGGGCTGTGTATGTATGTGGCAGCGTTCTGATTGGCTGCCGCTTTCACAAGCCACTGTGACGTGCACGAGCAACGGACCTAGACCAAATTTGGCACACATAATCCCCATTACCCACTTTCCATCCTGGTGTGGTTTGGGGGAGGTGGACTACAGATTATGGGATTTGTAGTACTTTAAAACACTTGGGCGACCACAGACCACTGTGGCCCCCACCAAAAACAGATCAAGACCACACTTGGCACACAGAACCCCCATGACCTTTTAATGCTTATGAACACTTCTATCCCCCAAACCTCCTATCCCAGCCTCCTTAGACACTTCTGCTAAATCCTTGAAGGCTAGCTCTGCCCAGCTAGGCCCCAAAGAGGACACAATCTTCCCTTTTCAACATTGACCCAAAGAAGGCAGTTTTTTCTTTTTTTATATAAAGACTTTATTAAGTTTCAGCTTAAAATCACAGAAGACAAATACATAAGAAACAACATTTACAGTTCCGACGCCGTACTGTTGGGTATTGACCTGCCTGCTGGCAGGTACAGGGAAGGGCTTGTCCTTCCCCTCCCTTTCCTACGTCGGAACAGGGAACGAGGCGAGAAGGGTAGAAAACAAATGATCGGGAAGGGTGGGGGGTGAGGGAGGGGGGTGGAGAGGGATACAAGAGGTAGGGAGGGGGGGAAAGAAAAAAAAAAAAAAAAAAAAAGAAAGAACATAGATTAAAAGAGTGATAGGGCAGACTATTCTTGTGACCTTTGTTAGTCACCACTATTTCCCTTATAAGTATCTTTTAACCTTTATGTAAGGGACTCTAAGTGGGGGGGGGGAGAGAAAAAGAGAGAGGCAAAAGTTACTTTGTTTCCTGATTCCTACCGTCCATTACATACATAAGCCGTTTCTTCACGGTTTCGATATTCTACGCCTTATATGTTTAACTCAAACTCTAATTCATATTCATTTTTACAATATTGCACAAACAAATCATAGCTTTTCAATTGTATAGTGTCTTTTTTGAAATTTGGTTTTAGACTGGCGGTCATCCTTTCCATTTGGATGGTGTCCATTACTTTAAAGATCCATTCCTCTTTTGTTGGCGTTTCTTCAGATTTCCAGAGCTCATGAGAATCATTTTCGCAGCTGTCGTAATTAAAATAAAAATATTTTGTTCTATTTTATCCAACTTAGAGTCAAGTATTCCTAATAGAAAACTTTCCGGTTTTTTATTTATTGGTTTTTTCAATACCTTTATGGTCTCCCTATGTATCATAGACCAAAATTTTCGGGCTCTCCTACACGTCCACCACATATGAAAATATGTTCCGTTATTTCCCGAGCAGTGCCAACAGTGTGGGCTAACAGTCTTATACATTCTGGCAATCTTTTCTGGGGGCAAATGCCAACGATACAATATCTTCACCCAATTTTCTTTATAGCTCTGACTATACGATATATTAACGATATAAGGCAGTTTTTTCCAGGGTCTTTTGAAAAGGCATTTTCGTTTTACAAGGTAAGGCCCTACCATGGCCAATTGTGAATACTGGTGGAGTTTGAGGAAGGTTGACCCAAGATTTTTGGGAAATGTAGTTTATCCACATCCGTATGCATTTTCTAATGGGAACATTCATAAAAAAAACAAAAGCAAAGATTGAGTTTTTTCTAAGACATAGCATAACAAATGACAAAACATATATTGCCTAATATCCAAAAACAAACAATACCCTTTTAAAATACCCGGGCACTGCCGGGTCACCAAGCTAGTAAATAATAAATATCAAGCCAGGAGAAAGACTAGAAAAACAATATAATAGGATGGAAGAATGGAAGTATATATGAATGTCTCCAACTCAAGGAGCACTGACGTGGAGGGCGACTCATAAATAATAAAATCAATCAATCAATCAAATCAATCAAGGGATGGGAAGTCACTAAATTCAGAGAGGTGGGAAGAGGGGAGAGTATAAACAAATATGAATATTGTATAGATTGTAGCACAGCAGTTCTCGTTCGTGCCTGGAGGGCAAGGAATAGGTCCTGGGGTTCCTTTAGCATTAGGGCCTGCAGCAGCAGAGGTGGATTCGGAGGATGAGCTAGATGACTGGGGTGAAGCGCAGGGCCCTTCGGATGGGCCGCAGTCTCCCACAGAGAGCTTGGCATGGGATGAAATGTTGTTTGGGCCCAGCTTAGATTCCGATCACCAGGTGGAGATGGGAAGCAGCGAAGGGAGTTATGAGCACCCCGGTGGGAGGAATTCCCAGGAGCCCGAGAATGTAAACATGGACGAATCCGAGTGGGAAAGTGCCAGGGAGGAAAGTTCTCAGGAAGATAGCGACACAGCTGCCGAGAGGCAAGGTCGCTCCTTTGATAGGAGACGAGACATCGAGTCTAGCAGGAGGGCTTGGTCGAGGGTCCTAGACCGACCGAGGTCCATGAGCAGAGATTGGAGACGAAGGAGCCTAGAGCGTCGCGGACCTCGGCCGACGGATTAAGTATAGGGTCCGTGGGAACGCATCCTCAGTTCTCCGGCCACGTCTACCCTGAATAGGCGCGAAGCGGAGTGGGACCACAAGCCAGCTGTGGTCATCAAGCCTTGCCTTGGATTTGCCTTGTTTCTTGAGCCGCAGCGGTTTGCGGAACCTTGCCCTGTTTCCTGATTCGCATTGAATTGCGGAGCCTTGCCCTGTTTCCTGATTCGCATTGAATTGCGGAGCCTTGCCACGCTTCCAGCTTATTTGCTACGTTACTTTGGACTACTTGCTTATTACCTTTTGGACACTTGCATATTATTGGACTATTTACTCTTTGGAACTGTTTTCATACTCAATAAAGTAGTTAGCCTTCAGTACGTCTCTGTGTGTGTGTTTAAGGGGTCCGCCAGGTCCGTGATCGTGACAGCTGGCCTGAGAACTCCAAGAACCCCTTATCACACCACGGGACGCCGCTCGACGCCGCAAGAAGCGCCCACGCCAGTGGTCGCCATGGCTAACTTGACCAATGTCCAAGTGCAAGAATTGCAACGAGAATTGGGTGAGCTGCGGACCCGGGCTGGACGGCACTGGTGAGCCCACCTGGCCGCTATAGTGGTACTCCGGCCCAGGTGGAGGTTTTTGTTTGCCAAGTGGAACTTTATTTGGAGCAACGCCCCAACGAGTTCGCCAACGATCGAGCCCAGGTGGTTATTGTTTTCAACCTGATGGAAGGGACAGCGGCAACGTGGGCTACCGTTGATCCGGGCGCAGTCCCCCATACCAACACGCTGCGGGCTTTCCTAGACGCGATCAGGGCGACCTGGGGCTCCCGCCAATGAAGAGCTCGCCGAGAGGGATTTGGCCTCGGCTGACGAGCAAGGATCTATCCCTGTCCCAGTACATCTCCGTTTTCGAGTCCTGGCTTCCCAGACACAGTGGGGTCTACCGGGCGTTGCGGTATCACTACATTGCGGGACTGTCTACGGAACTGCAACAGGAGATGTTAAAACACCCCGGCCCGCGGATCTAGAGGCCGCCATCACCTTGAGCCTTCAGATGGAAGCAGGACTGCAGACCAGGAGGCGGTGGGACAAGGGCGTGATGGAGAAACCGTGGCACGGAAGGAAGGGGCTGACAGTTTCAACCCCGGCAATTGCCAGTGCCGGCCGGCCTGGATGACCCGGAACCCATGCAGTTGGGAACAGTTCGGCCCAAAGTGGACCAGGCGGAGAAGGCTCGGCGTCAGCGCCTCAACTTATGCTGGTACTGCGGGGGGGCTGGACATTTTTCTAAGGAGTGCCCCCAGAAACCACGTGGAAAGACTCCTCGGCCTCTGCCGCCTCGGAGGGGCCCCAGAGGCCGAAGAAGCCCTTCAGGCGGCGGGGGAGGGACCGGCCGGGTGTAAGAGGGTTCGCCACTCGGCCGACGCCGCTAACCCCCCCTGAACCCAAGACTGGACAATTGTTCCTTGTAATGGTCAGCCTGTGGTTGCCCGAGAAGGGGCCGACCAACAACTTCATCGATGCAGACTATGCCAAGTCTGCTGGATTAAAATTTCTTGATCTCCAAGAGCCCAAGGGTGTCCAGACTATCGATGGGAGAGAGCTGCAAACGGGGGCTGTAACTCAGTATACCGCTCCTACCAGGATGTGGACTAGCTCCCATAAAGAGGACATTTCTTTTCTTGTGACCAAGCTCCCAGATTCCCCATTGTCCTGGGCATTGTGTGGCTCGCGCTCCACGACCCCCAGATCTCCTGGGCCAAGAGGCAGCTAATTTTTTTCTTCGACCATTGCCAGGGCCACTGCATGACGGCTCGGGCGTGCCTGGCCCAAGAAGTGGAGAATGTGGCCACCCTGCCCAAGAAGTATGCCGGATTTTGGGATGTCTTCAGTGAAAAGGAGGCGGAACGCTTGCCTCCGCACCGGCCCTATGACTGTGCCATTGAACTGCAACCGGGGCCCCTATCCCGCTGGGAGACTCTATCCTCTCGGAACCAGAGCAACAGGCTCTCCGAGATTTCCTGGATGAGAATCTGCGGAAGGGGTTCATTCGCCCTCCCAATCCCGGCCGGGCCCGATTCTTTTCGCCAAGAAGAAATTGGGGAGTTGCGGCTTTGCAATGACTACAGGGAACTCAACAAGATCACGATCCGGAATCGCTATCCCCTGCCCTTGATCCCCGAGCTCTTGAGCGGATGCGGGAGCCAAGGTGTTCACTAAACTGGACCTGAGGGGGCTTACAACCTTGTCCGGATTCGCCAGGGTGATGAATGGAAGACGGCCTTCCAGACCAAGTGGGGCAGTTTCGAATACCTGGTGATGGGATTCGGTTTGTGCAACGCCCCAGCATGTTTTCAACATTTCATGAATGACATTTTCCGTGACCTTTTGGACCGCTATCTGGCCGTCTACCTAGACGACCTGCTGATTTTTTCTCCGGATCAGGCGACCCATGATCGCCACGTCAAGGAGGTGCTCCAGAGACTGAGGGCCCACGGGCTCTATGCTAAGCTGGAGAAATGTGCTTTTGACTTGCGTGAGGTGGACTTTCTGGGCTACCGTATCTCACCAACGGGCATTGCCATGGATGACACCAAGGTCCAAGCCGTGGTCGACTGGGCGGCCCCTGCTAGCAAAAAAGACATTCAAAGATTCCTGGGCTTTGCCAACTACTACAGAAAGTTCATTCCTGACTTTGCCAAGTGGGCTGATCCGATCACCCAGTGTTTGCGGGGAAAGGTGCCGTTCCGGTGGACTCCGGAGGCGGATGTGGGCTTCCGCAAGTTGAAGCAGCTGTTCACCACTCAGCCGCTTTTACAGCACCCCAACCCCCGCACCCCTTTCATCGTCCAGGCCGATGCTTCGGATGTGGCGGTGGGAGCGATCCTGCTGCAGCCTCAGGGGACGGACTTGTTGCCCTGTGCCTACTATTCCCGGCAGCTGACGGCTCCGGAAAAGAACTACACCATTTGGGAGAAGGAACTGTTGGCCATCAAGGTGGCTTTCGAGGTCTGGAGACACTTGCTTGAAGGGGCCAAGTTCCCGGTGGAGGTTCACACCGACCACCGGAACTTGGAGCATCTGAAGTCCCAGCGCAAATTGAACCAGAGGCAACAGAGATGGTCCCTGTTCTTTGAGCGATTCAATTTCCGCATTCACTATGTGACCCCCAAGCAGACCAAGCAAGCTGATGGTCTGTCCCGCAAGCCGGAGTACGTTCGTGAGGGCGACGGGCCGTCCGAGGCCCGGTTGCTTAAAGCGGAGAACTTTGCGGCTGCTCGGGCGCTTCCTGTCAACCCTCCAGTGGCCCCGCCAGCCCCTGGTGACAAGAGACCATTGAGTGTTCAGGTCCAGGCTCGCCAGCGGACCGATCCGTGGGTACAGGGCCCCTTGGAAGATGATTTCGGCCGATTTCATCACCGACCTCCCCAAGTCCAAGGGCTTCACCACGATACTGGTCGTGGTGGACTGTTTTACCAAGATGGGACACTTCATCCCCTGTGTGGGGGTGCCTACTGCCAAAGAGACTGCTGATATGTTTGTGCAACATGTGTTTCGGCTGCATGGACTTCCACAGAGCCTGGTGACTGACCGGGGCACCCAATTCACTTCCCAGTTCTGGAAGGCTGTCCAGAAGTTGCTGGGGATTGATGTGCGGATGTCCACGGCTCATCACCCACAGACCGATGGCCAGACCGAACGGGTCAATGCCACCTTGGAGCAGTACCTGCGCTGCTATGTCAACTATCAGCAAACCAATTGGGCGTCCTTGTTGTCCCTGGCAGAGTTTGCTTACAACAATGCGACGCAGGAATCCATCAAAGAGACTCCTTTCTTTGCTAACTATGGACACCACCCTCGGTTCTACCCGCCGGTGGACCCGTCCGGAGATGTTTCCGAGGCTAAGGATTGGCTTCGAGAGCTCACTGCACTCCAAGACTTGCTACGCACTCAATTGGACCAGGCGAAAGCTGACTACAAGCGGATGGCTGATCGGCGGCGCCAGGAGGGTCCTGACATCCTTGTGGGGGATAAAGTTTGGCTGTCCACCAAGAATTTGCCTACGCAGCGACCCAGCCGCAAGCTGGACGCGAGATTTTTGGGTCCCTACAAAGTTTTGGAGAAGGTGGGGCCTGTTTCCTTCAAACTACAACTCCCAGCGGACATGAAGCTCCACCCGGTGTTTCATCGTTCGCTGCTCCGCCCGGCGAAGGGGGTGCGGCCTGACGTGACGCAGCCGCCTCCTCCCCCTGTGATGCGCGATGGCGAGGAGGAGTTGGAGGTCCAGGACATCTTGGATGCTCGCATCCGCTACCGGAAGCTGGAGTATTTGCTTGACTGGAAGGGGTTGGGACCGGAAGAACGTTCATGGACCCGGGCTCGGGATGTCCATGCTCCGGATCTCGTGGCTCGTTTTCACCGCAAGTACCCTGACAAACCCAAACCTCGAGGGCGGCCTCGGAGGGGCCCTGAGGGGGGGATAGTGTAGCACAGCAGTTCTCGTTCGTGCCTGGAGGGCAAAGAATAGGTCCTGGGGTTCCTTTAGCATTAGGGCCTGCAGCAGCAGAGGTGGATTCGGAGGATGAGCTAGATGACTGGGGTGAAGCGCAGGGCCCTTAGGATGGGCCGCAGTCCCCAGGCCACCTACCCTGAATAGGCGCGCGAGTGAGTGGGACCACAAGCCAGCTGTGGTCATCAAGCCTTGCCTTGGATTTGCCTTGTTTCTTGAGCCGCAGCGGTTTGCGGAACCTTGCCCTGTTTCCTGATTCGCATTGAATTGCGGAGCCTTGCCCTGTTTCCTGATTCGCATTGAATTGCGGAGCCTTGCCACGCTTCCAGCTTATTTGCTACGTTACTTTGGACTACTTGCTTATTACCTTTTGGACACTTGCATATTATTGGACTATTTACTCTTTGGAACTGTTTTCATACTCAATAAAGTAGTTAGCCTTCAGTACGTCTCTGTGTGTGTGTTTAAGGGGCCCGCCAGGTCCGTGATCGTGACATAGATGTTAAGAAGTTTTGTATTGGTTCATGCATGTATACATGTGTGTGTATATATCATTGTTTTTATAACTATGTAAATTGATTTTTTTTAAAAAAGCATTAATTGTAAATAAAATAAAATAAAATAAAATTCAAGGACATAGCTCTTATAGTGTTTTTTTAAAATGTTGTTCATAAAAACTTTTTTACATTCCCAAAAATCAGTGGCTGAGTGAGATGTTCTGACACTTGGGGGGGGGGGGGGTAACAGTGGTAATTGTGTTCTGCAAGTGTAGCAAGTTTCATCCAGATAGCTCTACAATGAGGAAGAAAGGATCCCCAGAAGCTTCCCCATTTGTACAATTACTTAACAAAAAACTAAGAAAAAGTGTTAGATCGTTATAGTTATGATACAGATGCCTTATGGCAGGGGTGCTCACACTTTTTCAGCATGCGAGCTACTCTTAAAGCAACCAAGTCCAAAAGATCTACCTGCCCCCGCCGCCGAGTGTTCCCGCTGCCGCGCACTCTTGCCATCGCACATGCTCCTACTGCTGTTTTCTGCCCGCGGGGCATTGCAGGAAGGAGAAAGCACGAGGCAGGGCATCCAGAGGGAGCACTGCGCCCTGCCTGTCTCGCTGGCAATGGAGGCTGCACAGCTGCTTCTGGATGAGAGAGAGGCAGGGCGCTCCCTCCAGACGCCCCACCTCGTGCTTTCTTCTTCGTGCAATGCATCGCAGGCGAAAGAAGCACAGTGAGAGCGGAAGCCAGCAGCAGGAGCATGCCTGCACGCAGGGTGTGCGCGCGCATGGCAGGAGCACCCCATCCGGCTGGTGAGGCCCGAAGATCACCTGGAAGAGGGCCAAAGATCTACTAGAAGCTCCTGAGCTACCTAATGAGCACCCCTGCCTTATGGTATTTTAGAAACAAGAATGACAGCCCCCCCAATAAGTATTGAAACTTTTTCATTGTTCAGACATGCCTAGTAATTACCAATGCTAACACGATAATTACTCCATGAAGAGGCAAGATGCATTGTTCACTGGTGTCTCCATTTTGCAGATTCTGCTTTGGTTTGATTTTTCTAGGAGCCTAGACTCTTGATGGAGTCTTGGCTTTGGTGGTATTACTCCCAGGTTTCCTAACACATTCGAAACACCTCACCACTTGTATGCATCTGAAAGAGAAATCTCTCTCTCTCTCTCTCTCTCTCTCTCTCTCTCTCTCTCTCTCTATATATATATATATATATATAAGAGCTGAGAACTGCATTGGACACATAACAAGTGCCTATATTTGTGGCCAACCCATTTCTGATCTGTAGCTTAGGTTGGATCTTAGAAAGATTAACTACCTTAGTACCCCTCCTAGCTAGGAGTACATCACTGAATCTAATTCTCATCTTTGAATAGGGTAGGGTAAGAAAGCAGAAAAATATACTTATCTTTGTCAAACCTTAGCTAGTGGAAAGGTTAACAAAACTCCTTCCAAACACTGTATGTGACTACTTACTTATTATTTCAAGTTTGATTTACCCAGAAACTTAGTGTAACTTAATAATCCAATTCCTGCTTAACTTAATAGAAAGCCATTCTACAATATGGAGTACATTATATTCAGTGATGTGTGGGAGGTCTGCATATAAATTCTGTTAACACATAACAGAAGAAAACAATTTGATGTTGGAGTTTAAATTCACAACAATTGAACTAAAATGGAGTCAAATTTCCTGGTAAAACAGAACACGAACATATTCACGGTATTAGATTGCAGTGTGTGCCTTTGTGTGTGCGCTAATTGCCTGTTTCAACCCACAAGGCCCATCAATTATAGGTCTTTCACATTTTTTAAAAAGAGCCCTTATTACAGGCACTTAGCAATGTTCAGCCAATCAGCTCATTCAAGTGACTAAACACACTGAACCCTGCAATTTTATTCCCTATGCTTTGGTGGACTTGAGCCTTCGTGGTCCCTGCAACCGAGGTAATCTTGAGGCATGCTGTTTTCAGAATGATCAGGAGTTGGGAACACCCCAGAATGGATGCTAGGTCTATTTTCAATTGCCGATTCATGAAGAATAGAGATAGTTGGCAGATGAGATCCGCCAGGATTAATTTCCAGTGCTATGTTCCTTTTTCCTAATGGTACAAAGATATGTTTTATTTGAGAGTGGGAGGGAGTGGGGGAAGAAAAGATAAATCATTCATTTGAATGAAAACTGGTATGCATTACAATAGCTTAGATTTCCAGCTAATGATGTCAGTAATATCAATTTTACATAGCCTGGAAATACTGCCAGTAATATTTTTCAGTATAAGCTCAAGTCCCCTTTCTGGTAACATGCTATATAGCTACTGGTTAGCATAAAATCCCATGCATTTCAGTTTAGGGAGGGGTTTTTAGAATTCTTTGCCAAACACCAGGATTCCATAGAATGTAGCTAGAATCACATTGCTTTAGCTAAGTAGTATGGAAGACTCCACAAAAGTTCTATGTCTTGGAGGATAGTACAGAAACTGCTCCTGTTTATGTAATAAAGGGTGATGTCTTGCATCAGTGGTTCTCAACCTGTGGGTCCCCAAATGTTTTGGTCTTCAACTCCCAGAAATCCTAACAGCTGGTAAACCGGCTTGGACCCACAGGTTTAGAACTACTGTCTTACATAAAAGAAACAGTGATATAGGCGCCAAGCCATTCCTACTCAAACCACTGCCTCTATTATAGAAAAAATCAACCTGCTATCATAAGCGTTAGCATTTTACTCTAGTACAGTGTTTCTGAACCTGGAGATTGGGTCCCGGGGGGAGGGGGGGTTGCACAACGGGTTCAGAGGGGTTGCCAAAGACGTCTCAGAAGATCCAATTAGTCCAACTGTCGGTGGCCAGATTGCTAACCGGAGCAGTGTACAGGGAGCGTACCACTCCTCTGTAGCGGCAGCTCCACTGGCTGCCGATCAGCTTCCGGGCACAATTCAAAGTGCTGGTTTTAACTTTTAAAGTCCTGAACAGTTCTGGCCCAGCTTACCTGTCTGAATGTATCTCCTGCTATTGATATCGTAGATGACCCCCCTTTCTCTTGGGCTCTGTAGAAGATAGTTTAAAACCAATGGATTCATAGTTTTCCCAAGAACACCAGGCTGGAAGTGATCCCATAATCCCCTATCTGTCCCTCACATGGGAACCTAAGGCTCTTCCCAAGGCCCCATGGTCCCACATTGGACCCACACCCAGTTATTTTCCTTTTGCATTACTCTTATGGACTTTTGCTCATTCCCAAAGCCTTTTCCCCTTTCTGTCTAGCACCCCTTTCTCTTGGTCTATCTTTTTATGAATATAATAAACTGTGTATCTTTTTGGTGGGTAGGCAGGGGTGATCAGGATGTTATATTTTCCCCATAAACCTCAATGTATCTCCCCTCATGTTTTCCCCATGTACGTAATTTTAAAAATATGAAAGTGCCACTGTTTACCTTTAGCCAGCTACCTTGAGGCTTGCCAGCTGCAAAGCTTGTGATGCAATCATCCCCCCACTAGCTTCATTTGCATGATAATAGGATTTTCTGGTGTAGAAAACAAAAGGCTGTTTTTGTTTTCTCAACGAAGACCTCTCATCTCTCAGGAAAAAGAGCCTCGAAGTTTTGTTCCCTCTTCCCAATGAAGAATAAATGGCATAAATATTTCTATATTTCATAAATGGTCACCTCTGCCAGCCTCGGAAACTGGCACATGGCTACAGTTTTTTCACTTGTATATTATCCAGAAGACTGAAACTCCCATGAAAAGCTGTATCTGGCCCCTTCTGCCAACAGGAAAGGGCCATTAAGGACAGTTCCTATTTTTCACAGAAGAACAAAAGAATTCCTTTGACTCGAAAGATCAGGGGCTTGGATTCATTGACATATGGACAAATCTACTCAAGGAAACTCCAGCTGCTTTTGTTTTGAACACATTCCTGCTCCACGCTCCCCATTCGCCAAAACAGAAGTGGCAATGTTTCACTATTGGACCAAACTCCAGCTGCCCCAGCGATTCCATCCAATCAACACAAAGCTGGTCTGGGGGCGGGAAGTGGGAAATCTGTAACCTTATAAAATGGCATGCAATTTCAATGTAACTTTATGACTGCTTTGCGCCAAGGATATTGCGGCTGTCATCCTCTTCAGCTGATGAGAAATAGACTGGCTTGGTTTGGTTTTACTGGTATGTTAATTTATTGTTAAATTTACTCATGATTTTGTACAATGTTTTAAGTAATTTTATTGTGAATTGTAATTTTTATGATATTTATGTTGCTATCAGCCTCTGATGCTCATGTGAGGCCACTCTGAGTCCCCCTTGTGGGGAGAAGGGCGAGATAGAAATATACTAAATAAATAAATAAATAAATAAAATTCTGATGGTCTTAGGAACTCCTTTGGCAGAGAAGGCTGAAGATCTCTCTACCTTTTTGGAAACAGATGATGAATCTTCCTACCAAAAGCCCTCCTCCTGCTGTGGTTGGCCACCCTCTCAGCTGGCCTCTCAGGCAAGGGGTGGGCTGTTTCTGAGACTTCAAGCGAGGAGGGGAGAGCAGGCTTCCTTGGTGTAGGGCAGCATGATGTGCATGCTCAGACGAGGTAGAGTGTGCGAGGTTGGAGAGATGCTCACACCAGCAAGTCCCTTCAAGGTAGGGGGGAAAGCGCCTACGTGACATGGGACTGAGAGTGGCTCAGCAGCATAAAGAGGAGGAAGAGGAGCAGTAGAAGTAGCTTAGGTAATTTGTAATGCCATTTATTAGAAAAAGTCAGAATTTCCTTTTGTTTTTATTAATGCTCCCATTAGAAAATATATAAAGATGTGGGTGAACTACAACTCTGAAAATCGTGGGTCAATCCTCCTCAAATCCTGCCAGTATTCACAGTTGACCATGTTGAGTCTGTGTACCAAGTTTGGACCAGTTCCGTCATCAGCTGGGTTCAGTTCTCTTTGGATGCAGGTGAACCACAACTCCCATATGCCAAGGTCAATCACACCCAAACCCTACCTGTACTCACAGTGGGCTACATTGAGTCTGTGTGCCCAGTTTGGTTCCGATCCATCATCAGTGGGGGTCACAGGATTCTCTGGCTGCAGGGAAGACTACAATTACCATCGTGTAGGTCAGTGTTTCCCAACCAGTGTGCCGGGGCACACTAGTGTGCCATCAGTGATCATCAGGTATGCCATGGGAAGTTGGAACCTCCAATACCCTTACTTATTAAAGGAGTGCCGCTATGTCACAGTACAAAATGCACAATTAATCATACATAATCGTACGCAAAAAACACATTCAAAGTACCCAATCCTGCTGGAGAAAATCAAAAGTCTTACATAAGGTAGTTTGGTGTGGTCGCCACAGAGAGCGGAGGAGTTGCGAACCAGGAAGTAGCGAGTTCACGGAGTGTTCCTCTATGGAAAACTCGCGATATTTGATGAAATCACAGAAGTGAGTGCAAAAAACAAAGTGTATCGTCACGATGTTATCTAATGTCAGTTCTGGGATCCGCACAATAACACAGTCAGTTTGCGGACAATTTAAAGAAGCGGCACCATAATCATAGTGACAAGGTAGAAAATCGCGTTAAAAACACATATATTTAAACCTCCAGAGGCTGAAGATAGATGTGGCAATGGAATCGAAAGCTGGCATGAGCAAACTTGGACCTTCCTGGTGTTTTGGACTCCAACTCCCACCATTCCTAGCAGTCTCATGCTCTTTTCCTCCCCCCCCCCCTCAGCCACTTAAGCAGGAAAGGGCCTTAGGCTGTTAGGAATGGTGGGAGTTGAAATCCAAAGCACCCAGAAGGCCAAAGTTTTCCCATGACTGACAGCTGTTGAGCAAGACTTTTGTGTGTTTCTTTCTGCCATTCCTGCCAGGAAATCTATGTTGTGTTCATCGAAACAGGCCCAGGTTTCACACTGAGTGTATAAATATATTAAAAACATATTAACTATAGGTATTACTCTGATAGAGTGTCATTTTGTGTGATTTTGGTTGGTGGAGGAACTGTATTGAGGGGTTGCATCATTAGGAAGGTTGAGAAGCACTGCTCTAGTAGATCTTGCATCAGAAGTGGGGAACCTTTAATGCTCCAAATCCCATAGCTAAGAAATCTCATCAGTCTCATATGGCATGGCCAATGTCTTACATATCAGAACTACACAAAGGTTTCCTAATTCAGTTGTTGAGGAGTTAATCAGTTATTCTGAACCTGCATTAGAAACCTCAAATGACATAATGTGTTTTTTTAATTACACGATGTTTGGAACATTTTAGCTTCTTGAAAGAAGATGGATCCTCTTTATGATAAACCTTCCCATATCTCCCTGCTGTGTCAGCTCCATTGGTTGTCTGTCCATTTCCGAGCTCAATTCAAAGTGCTGGTTTTGACCTATAAAGCTCTATACGGTTCTGGCCCAGCTTACATGTCTGAACGCATCTGCCTCTACGTCCCACCTCATAATTTAAGATCATCCAGGGAGGCCCTGCTCTCGCTTCCACCAGCATCTCAACTGCAGCTGGTGGGGAGAAAGACAGGGCTTTCTCGGCTATGGCTCCCTGCCTGTGGAATGCGCTTCCAAGGGAAATACGATCAACCCCATCCCTCCTGGCATTTAGAAAAAAGGTAAAATCGTGGTTATGGGACCAGGCATTTGTAAAGTAACTCAATGCAGCACTTTAAGTGGAATGGACTGATATGATGATGGACATGAGAATATAGCTTACTGTTATTGTTTGAGTGTGGACTGGTTATAGTTGGAATGTTATTTTAAATTAATTGACTGTTAATAACCTGTTGATCTGTTTTACATTAATTGACGGTTGATAACCTGTTGATCTGTTGTTGTTTTTAACTTTGATTGTATTTATGGTTTTATATTATAAATATTTAAATGGTGTTTGTATTTTTTTTAAAAGAATAGAATTGTCATGTTGTACTCTCATATATATATATATATATATATATATATATATATATATATATATGGCATGAGAAAAAAGTTATGAAAATGAAAAGAAATCGGAAGGGATTCGTATGTATGGGACTTTCAAGTTTATACGCATCGCAGGGCCAATCCCGGAAGTGGGCTTTCTTTTCCGCACCCCCAGGGCCCAAGGGGCCTTTCCATGCTTGGAGCCTAATTAGAGTTAAAGGCCTCCTCCAGGAAGTGAAAAAGGAGCCGGAAACGATAGAGAGATCCAGATCGGGACTCCTAGAGGGGCTGGAGGACTGACGAAAAAAGCGATTTAAACACCCAGGAAGGGGGTTTAGATAGAAGGACAGAGTAGAAGGACATAGGAACTGCTGAGAGAAGGGCAGCAGGAGTGAAAAGAGCACGGAGAGGAGAAGGAAGAGTTCAGAATCAAGAAAAGCCATAGAGTTCAAACGGAGGTCCTAGACTGCTATGGTAAAACTGAATGGGAAAAAGCTGGAGTGAGGAGAACTCTACAGATTAGCAAGGTGGGCATTGGCAACTATTTTATTTAATAATATTAATAATAATATATTAATGCATTATATGTCCCTGCAAAGAAACCCTGTCCTTTTATAATAATAATAATAATAATAATATATTAATGCATTATATGTCCCTACAAAGAAACCCTGTCCTTTAATAATATTAATAATAATATTAATAATAATATATTAATGCATTATATGTCCCTGCAAAGAAACCCTGTCCTTTTATAATATTAATAATAATATATTAATGCATTATATCTCCCTGCAAGGAAACCAAGGGAAATGTTGCCCCTTGATTTGCCTTGCTTAAAACAGTGTCAGTCCTGTTTCCCTGCTTTGCCTACTTTAGAACTACTAACGAATTTTGTTAGTAATTACGTTACATTTTAGAAATTTTTGGAATTTTTTTGTCTTTCTATTACTAATACCCCCCCCCCCCCCCCATTAGATTTTCGATTCCCTGTTTTTGGGTTCTAAACCATGCCTGAGATATATATATATATATATTCTCTATCTTCTCCTTCGCTACTTATTTGCTCAGCACATTTTTCATTGGACTTCTACTTTCTAGCTCCTTCACCCCCCCCCCACCTGCTCACTCACCCCCAATATCCTCACATTACCCCATCTATCCTCCTTGACCCCTCCCCCCCAACTTTTTATTAAGGCTTTGTTAATGCTGTATTTGAAAACTCCAATAAAGATTTTTTTAAAAAAATGTCATTTTATAAAAGTATGTATGTTCAGTTAAGTGCCTGCTTCTGCCAACTCATGTTAATTTTGTCCTGGTAAACATAACAAATGTCCCACTTATACAAAAAATAGAAAATAGTAGAATTCAGCAAATAATTGTATAAACTTGTAATACTGTTCAACTTCACAGTAATCACAAACAATATTGTGTTAGTTTTTGGTTGTTGTTTTGAAAGCTGTAGTGGAGTTGGTGTTTGGGAGTAATTTTTTCCCAGGGTCTTCACTGTGCAGTATTCACAACTCAGTTTATCTGAACAGCCATCTCAAGAACTCTGATTTTTTTTTGCAAAGCTAACCACAGGTCTAGCACTTATTAAAATTATAAAGAACTTTTATTATTGTTCATTGTGAGTAACTTTTATTGTTAAAAGATTAAGATTAGTAGCTGAAAGGTTTGGCATTGAAAATGCTGTAAATGATATTTAAAGCTCCCAGAATACTTCATTTTCTTCTTTTTATTACGGTACTATATTAACTCTGCAATTCTAAACACACTTGTGTCTAAGCCTCCTTTAATACAGTGGGGTCTCTGAGTTAACATCCCTGGAACTACGCTGTAAATTAATACAGTATATTAAGTCTGAAATACTGTATTCACTTAACTTGGATTAACAACTACTTGACTTAGAGTGGATCCACACTGTAGAATTAATGCAGTTTAATGCCATTTTAACTGCCATGGTTCAGTGCATGTGGAATTTTTCGTTTGATGAGGCATCAGACTTTCACACAAATGGCTAAAATAAATACCATGTAAAACTATAAAATCCCATGATTCCATAGCATTAAGCCACGGTAGTTAAAGTAGTGTTAAACTGCATCAATTCTATAGTGTAGATGCATCCTTGATCTTCTAAGTGCACTATTCTTGCTACTCTCTTTCTCTATCACAGGAGTCCGCAAACTTTTTAAACAGAGGGCCAATTCATGGTCCCTCAAACTGTTGGGGGCCCAGGCTATATTTCAGGAAAAAACATGAACCAATTCCTATGCACTCTGCACATATCTTATTTGTAGTGCAAAAAAAATGAAAGAACAATACACTATTTAAAATGAAGAATCATTTTAACCAACAGAAATGTACCCTTACCAGTATATCAATGGGAAGTGTGGATTTGCTTTTGGCTGATGAGATAGTCAAGTTAATTAGGATTGTTGTTGTTGTATCTCTTCAAGTCGTTTCAGACTCAGGACGACCCTATCTAACCATCTGCTGTGTTGAATTATGTGGAACAGACACATTGCTTTGGTTATTAGAGGCAAATAATTATTTTTTTCTTTAGGCAGAAATGACAGGACTCTTCTATCTTTTGAAAGCTGTAAAACAAAGCAAATATCCTTAGGGACATTTTTAAGAATATGTGCCTAATGTTTACTTGGTTTGTCTATTTCGAAGTTCTATTTCCGATCCATAATTGATCCTACCTGGACTTATTTCACTTGTTTTGATTTCTGTGGGAGTTAGTTCCCCATTGAAAATGCACTAATCTACCAGCAATTAAATTTGACAGATTTTTCTCCAAGCAGTTCCTTTATCACTTTTAATAAATTTATTATATCCTATTTCTCAGTGTTCATTCAAGGCAGCTTACTAAGAGATATGTAAAAACATAACAATGTTAAATAATAAATCAAGTGAAAGCAACACAAGCTGAAATTCAAAACCTAAATTGTATTAAAGCAGCAGCAGCAGCAGATTTTTTAAAGAGCCATGGTAATTTAAAATAACTGAATAACATTAAGGTTTCAAAATACAGGCAACATCAAAATATAGTAAATAAAGTCTCTGGTAAAATACAGGTTTAAAAATAATAATAATAATAAACCAAATCTAGTGCTAAAGACCATCAATATTACAAAACTATAGTAAATTGATGTCACTTTAGCTGTTATACTCCACCCTACAGAATCTTGGGATTTGTAATTTAATGAAGTACTCTTGGTCAGTGAATTCTGGGCATTACATCTAAGGGAAGAGGATTAAAGCAAAGAAGTGTAGCTTTCAAAGTAACTAGAGTAACAAAACTAGAATTCCTGGGATTCTGTAGGAGTGAATTATGGCTGATAAAGTGATATTAAAGGGCAGCATGGATATGTCCCAGTTATGCAGAACCTGGGAGAATGACTCTCCAATAAGAAGGTATTTTCTTCAATTGCCACATGCTTAAACTCAGCAGGTAGTTGTACTGTAGAGGAGAAGTTCAGGAGAAGTCAAAGAAGGACCTTGTTGGGGAATTAATTAAACTAGTTATGAATATGTACCCATCTTAGTTACATAGCTCTACATACTCGCATAGCTTTTATAGTTACATATCCCAACCACCTCCCCAATTCTTATTTCATAAGCAACAGCTGCTATGAGTCATAGGAATTTGACATTTCCAATAGCATTCACTGGTGCAACAGTCAGAAGCAGGATCCTTTGTCATAACCCTCCCTCTTCTGGAGATTGTGTATGGGAACGGGGTGGAAAAATGTGGGGACTGGAAGGCTAAACAAGGGAACATGTAGGGGTAAAGAATACAAAGCAGTCTAGATTACTAGATTACTCTAGTAATGCTAGATTACACATTTATAACTGCCTCAGTGAACTCCAGAATTGGGGAGGTGGTTGGGATATGTAACTATAAAAGCTATGTGAATATGTAGAGCTATGTAACTAAGATGGGTACATATTCATAACTAGTTTAATTAATTTCCCTCATTATTTTAGCATCTAGCTCAATCTATATAAAAGAAAAAAGTTCTAACCCTCAAATGGAGAAATGCCTTATAATACGAGACACCTGCTAGTCCTTAAGGACAAGACTTCCAACCCTCAAATAAGGGACATACCTTACATTTAGAAAAACCTGGCAACTCTACCTCGGTTCCAATTCTTAAGATCATTAAAAGATCATTATATGTTAAAGGTCATTGTAAGCTGAGGCCAATACTGTGATCCTTTGAGATCCTGAATGGAGCTTTGTTCTTTTATTTTATGGCAGAGAACATGAAGCTTCTTTTTTCAGCCCATCCTTTCTGATCTTGGAAGCTAAGCAGGGCCAGCTCTGGTTAGTACTTGGATAGGGGACCACCAATAAATATCAGGTGCTGTATCCTATATTACAGAGGGAGAAACTGACAAAACCACTTCGGAATATTGCTCACCTATGAAATTAATGGGGTTGTGATTTGAAGAAACATACATGCACACATGTCTTTCCCAGGAAGACATTGCCCACCTTTGCTTTCTCTAAATATGACTGCGGAAATCACCCCATTCACTACTTCTGTCAGTGATATTTTTTCTGCATATTTATTTCATCTTTAAATTAATCAGCAGCAGCCATTTTAGTTCTGTACACGAGTAGCAAGAGAATGAAGACATATGCAAATATTGCGTCATTTTCCAATTATGTAAACTGAAGATGAAAAAAGGCTCCTCTGAGTGTTTTTGTGTTCAAATATACACCAAGTGAATTTGAGTGCTGGAGCCCAGGAGCTGACCTTATATAAATAATACCAATAATTCTTTGCGAAAAAAACAGCAATAATGTTATTCATTCTTTATATATTTTGTTATGTACTTATTGAATTCTCCCTGGAAGTACAATTTGATTTAATGTGGCAAAATGCCAGGTGAACAAAAGATGTGCCAATACGCTTGTGCTCATGAAATATATTGCAGAGATATATTTTAAATGAACACCCTTGTTTCTGAGTGTCTTTTTTCTTTTAAAAAACACTGTTAATAATATTTTCATGACATCATTTGACACAACTGCTTAGCCAAAAGTGAACAAGCTATTCTGGGGAAAATAAGATCATTGAATCAACAAATTAATTATGCTTTTCAAGAAACTTAAGCTGTTAAATATAATGATGCAGAGCATTTGTGAATAATTTGTGCAGCAGTTTCACAATAATCAGACTGCTAATGATTTTCAATTACAAATTTGACTCCAAATTGTTTAATTTGAAAAAGAAATCCAGTCATGTAACAGTCTTATTTTTGCATCTGTTTGTTCAGTATTCCTAGGTTATGTCAGTAAGTGAGTTATAACTTCACCTTATCTATGTGGGTACATTTTAAAATGATTTCTCAGAATATAATAATTCTAATGTATTCATATTAGACTTCCCAACCCTGTCTGAAGATTATATCTGCTTAATAAAATGATCATGTCCTGTGACTGTTCACACCTTTTACTGAGTTTTGACAGTTTCAGAACATCTACAGAATCAGCCCTTACTTGCCTCCTTGCCTTTCCAGAGAAGAAGAAATTTTCTTCTTCTAGGGACATGGAACAATAGCTTCAAACTACAAGAAAGGAGATTCCATTTGAACATTAGGAAGAACTTCCTGACTGTGAGAGGCATTCTACTCAAAGGAGCAAGGTTTAAGCTAAATCAAAAAAACAACTCTAGTCAATATATCAAATAAGATCTGTGTATTCTTATAGATGTTATTCAAAACCCAGGAATCAGCATAGAACAACAAGCATAACCAAAATATAAGGCTCTAAAGTATATCTTACTGTACTCCTATCTGCGATATAAACCGCAACCGAAGGAAATCCACATTATACAGTCCATACTCATGTAGGGAGAGGGAAATAGTCCAGGAAGCGGTGGAGGAGCAGGTTGAATGGAAAAGAGCTCAGCGTTTCAATCAAAGTTGCAAATGCTGTAAATAAAGTTCCATGCAGTTCCGGGATTGTATCCAAACGAAACAATAGGACATCAAGGGCATAAATCCACACTTGGAGATACAGCCATATGGGAGAAGCCGACGGGGTGATTATACACAAATGAGTAGGTAACCAGATTCCGTTTTGCCCCTCACTGGAGCTTTCTCAAGGCTTCGGCAATCAATACATGTGTAGTCCTATCTGTAACATCAATATATACATTGCATTAAAAGTGGGTACAGAAGAAAACAACCTTGAAAATCGGATATAACATATATACATACCGGTGCAGGATCAATACATCAGCATAACCTTGCTAGTTAGCAAAGTGACCGTAAAGGTAATTAACGGTGAAATTAGCAGTCTATACATAGAGTAGTTCATTAACCCTAATTAAGACCAAGCAGGTGGAGTCATGTCAGGAGAGAACTGAGGGAGACGGGCTCATTTAACCCTTTCGGGGTCTCTGAATCGAGTAAGACGATCCATTTACTTTCCATTTGATGTAAAGCCTGAGTAACGTTGATGTGAGGTTTCAGTTCTAATTTTTCTAAGACCTGGAGTTTGAGATCGCTAGGAGAGTGGCCCTGTTGTTTGCAATAGGTGTAAAATGGGATATCTTCATTGCCTGCACGAATCCTGCTATGATGTTCTGCTGGTGCAGAATGCCGCTGCTCGCTTGCTGGTGGGAGCACCAGTGAGGGAGCATATCACTCCCATCCTCCGGCAACTGCACTGGCTTCCCATCGAGTACCGGATTGCCTTCAAGGTGCTGGTTATAACCTTTAAGGCCTTGTACGGTCTAGGGCCTGCGTACCTAAGGGACCGCCTTACCCCGTATGTTCCCCCGAGATCACTGCGCTCGGAAGAGCAGAATTTGTTGGTGGTACCATCATCCCGCTCCTGCCATTTGTCCAGCACGAGACAACGGGCCTTCTCTGCCGCGGCTCCCGCGTTTTGGAACTCACTTCCTAGCCACGTTTGGGCGATCCGAGAACTTATCCCCTTTCGAAGGGCCTGTAAGACGGCCCTTTTTAGGCTGGCGTTTGGCTAAACCTGAATGTGGACGGCATGTTTTTGCCTGTGCTGAGAATTGTAATCTGCTGGCATTTTGTCATGTATTGTGTTTTTACCTGATGTTTTTATTACATGTTTTATTGTATGTTTTATTGGTTGCTGTGATCCGCCCCGAGCCTCCAGGGAGGAGCGGAATATACTGAAAAATTAAATAATAATTAAATAAATAAATAAATAAATAAATCTCTGGCGAACTTGTCTGGTCGTCATTCCCACATAGACCTTGGGGCAGCAACACATGATGGCATACGTGACATGTGTCGAAGCACAAGTCACGAAGGATTTGATGTGGAAAGATCTTCTTTTAGCGGGGCTGAATATGTCCCGCTCTGTATTTATGTTATCGTACACGGAGCAATGTCCGCAAATTCTTGTGCCAGGAGAGAAGTTGCTTTTATTCTGTATCACGTGGTTTGAATGAGTTAATATGTCACTTAGATTCTGAGTCCATTTGTAGGCTTTGTTGGGGGGTTTTTCAAGGCCCCCTATGTTAGAAATTATTGGCCAGTAATTTTTTACAATATTAATATAGGTCTTGGAGTGAGGGGACAGCGTTAAGGGCCAAACTATATTCTTCAATGATGTCTTCTTAGAGGATTGTAGCAAATCATTCCTTTTTACATTGTCGGCTTTGGTCCTGGCGTTCTTTAGGGTAGCCTTGCTGTCAGAAGTCTATAGTCATTTTGTCAGCTTCTGTTAGGTAGTCTGAGTTTTTAGATGAATTTTTCTTAATACGTAAAAATTGAGAATATGGCAAATTATATTTTAAAGAAAAAGAATTGAAGCTCCTGAAGTGTAAATAAGAATTCTTCTTCATTGGCTTGCTGTAATTTTTAATCTTCCTTGAATTTTCTAAACAATAACAGAAAATAACAGGGTATCATTCCCCCCAACCCTCAGAAATACTCATACATCTTTTGGATTTTTTAAAAAAGTTTTTTTTAAAGGCACAAAACTATCTCATTGAATGTCTTTTATATTATTATATAATATTATATGATAGACTAGCTGTCCCCTGCCATGCGGTGCTATGACACAGTCTGTGTATATGTGTTTTGTGTGTGTGTGTTTGTGTATATATGTGGTTTTCTGCATGCGTTGCAATGTATTTTTTTGCTTTTAAAGTCTCTTCTGCTGTGTTTTTCAGTGTTTTTATAAATGATGGTCACTTGTTGGCCTGATACGTGCATTGTGTCCAGATTTGCTGTCAATTCATACAGTGGTTTTTGAATTATGTTAATCCTACAAACGAACATTACATTTTTATTTGTATAGATGCATGATAGAATCATAAAGCTGGAATTAACTCCAAAGACCGTCCTACTTCAACCCCCTTTTCTCTGCCATGCAGCAAATGCACAATCAAAGCATCCCTGACAGATGGCCATCCAGCTTCTGTATTATTATTATTATTATGTATATCTCAAATAATAATATGTTCCTAATTTGAAAGTGCTATTTCCTGTTTAGTTGTGTAGTCCTTACTTTGAAAGTAGTTGTTGTACTCCAGAAACTTCATTTTTGTGTCAAAACTTATGTTAAATTGGTGGAGACTCTATACTAGAGCAAAATGTGATATAGCAGGATGTCGCTCCTGCAAAGACAACATTTTTGCAGTTTAATAAACTTTCCCCATGTTTTCATAATAGAACCAATTAGGAAATGGCATTTATAAACCAGGAACAAAAATCATAGTGTAGAATATTAACTATTGGAACTCTGTCTGGCTATGAAGGGGCAAATCTCCCCCCCCCCCCATCCTGATTGGGGCTTTCTGATTATGAGCACTGCATTCTGGGACATGTTGTTTATGGCAGGGCCTTTTGAATTCTCTGGCATAGGGGTGCCCTCGCCTCCCCAAACTACATTTCCCAGAATTCTGTGCACCTTCCTTTCCCTCTGCTAATGGCAAGAGGCCATTAATTTACAGAGGAAAGGCAGTCCTTTTGGCTTTGTTTTGCTTCCTTGCACTAAATATGATACTGACTTTGGGAGCCTTTGGAGATTTAAAAACTAAAACAAAAAAAATATTGGGTAAGTTTCTATTCTTAAATTTTGGGAGGTGGGATTACCACACTTTGTAAATATTGTCATAAGTACAGATCATACGAAACTGATCTAACTGACGACACTTTACAATTTTTTTGTATATTTATTTATTTACTTTATTTGTATTCCGCTCTTCTCACCCCGAAGGGGACTCAGAATGGATTACAGTACACATACTTGCAGGCAATCCCTGCAGTTCAACATGACATATAAACATGTGACATTTATCACAGTACAGTACAGTACAGTACATACATTTTGACATATTACACACATATAGATGAACAGAGGCAAACCTTCTGGCCACCAGGGGGAGCTGACGCACTCCTCATCTCTCAGCGTTTTTCCAGCGTCACTTGTTGTTCTTCCGCATTCCTGGGTTCTTTTTAATGGCCTCATAAATCAGTCAAAATTTGCCTCCCCGCTTTAATGTGGCATAAGCCTGGTAGCCAGCAAAGGGATAGAGTTGTCAGAATGAAAACTAGAGAGAAGTCATATACCATCAAGGGTTGTATAGCAGAGGTATTTTCAGCAGCTATTGCTTGTTACCTGCTGAAATTTCCTCTTCTACACATCCTTTAATAGTACAGGAACATTTCCTAGTTTTCAGTCTGACAATTTAGCTTCCATTGGTTCATCACTGCCTCCCTTACAATGCTGTAATCTGCGACCAGACTCCTCATTTTCCTGAAAGCCCTTGGAAGTCTGTCCTACATATGACGGAGCCTCTCCATAGCACACTGTGAGGTCAAGTGGCAGTGTTTGGATAATAAATGATAAGGAAATATCAAGTGGATATGTGGTTAATTTGAGCAATGAAGAACATCAGATTACTAAAGTCTGATTATTTTCTCTTATGACTGATCTTTTCCAGTCCATTTCATTTCTGCACCTGTTCTTATAATTATTCTCCATCAAAGTATATAAAGTGGGGTGTACACTTTCTCTTTTCCTTTTTTGTCTATTTTTCACATTCACAGTTCTCCCTCTTGATACTCTCCAATCTGATGCTGCCTTTCACAGTTTCCATTAACCCAGTATCTGCACTTTCCCCTCATTTTAGTCAGTTTCATATTCTTCACAATTCCACATTCCTCCCAATCCGTCTTTTTCCATTTACCCACTAAGCTTTAAAAATGTATACAGCATTCATGCATAAGTAGCATATGTTTTATAGCTTAAATTTACGTGAGATCATATATTGACAGAGTTGTTCTCTTTAATTACAGTCCATATATACACCACATGTAATATATATAAAACATATGGTCTGAGATATATATATTGAGAAAACCCATATTTTTCCAAGTCGACAGATCTCAGGTTCACCCTGCTATGATGTTCCCGAGGCTTTAGGACTATGATCGATATTCTCCCCCTTCCTCCAAAACACAGCTTTAAGATTTTATGCATACCATAGCCAATTCCCAAGGTTCCCCTTCAGCTTCCTCTGTCTCAGTTTTTGAATTGCTTTATTCCTTTAAAACTTTATTACATTAAGATTTCATTTTTAAAAGGTTCCTGGAATCTGTTCCCCTGATCATTTTTTTTGGTTTTATATATTTATCTTGCTGCCTTTATAAACGTAGACTCGCTAATGTTGCCAGTGGATATTGTGCTCATTGGCTCAGATCCAAGAGAAGAATGAGGTCAGCGAAAGGCTTACTGCCCTCTGATTTTCTGGGGGTTCTCACTCAACAAATCAGGAGCAGGCAGAAAGTGTTTCTCCTAGCTGCAATTAAATGTAACCTGAAGTGGAACTCGGGGCTAAATCTTATTCTTTCTTTTGTTTATGACAATTTTAGCTCACCCTTCCTCCAAAGAACTCAATATTACCTACATGTAAATGCTCTCTTTTATGTTTAGCTTCACCACACCTCCACGAAGGCTGGGAGACCCTGTCTGACCAAGATGATCAAGTGAGTTTCATTGTTCAAGTGGGATTCACATTTAGTTCTCTCCTGTTCTACTCTGACATTCTTACCCAGCTTCCCCCAATCTGATGCTTTCCAGATGTTTTGAACAACCATTGTCAGGAGTTTCAACTAGCATGGCCCATTGGAAATTTTGGAGTATGGGCTAAAAGACATGGCAGACTCCAAGTTGGGGTTGTCAGATCTTCATTGCTATTCATGTTTTTGAGACATCAGTCATAGCAGGATCTTCTAAAGTAAGAGTAGGAAAGCTTTTGTTTTCAACATGTTTTTAGATTCCAGTTTACAGCATGACCAATTAGCAGACCCATCATTCAAAGGGAATTACAGTTGTATTACACCAACATCTGGAAGGACAAACTTTCCTTACAGGAAGTCTCCTCGTTTTACTATTTCACATGTATCTGTCTCGGCATTACTTCGCGAACGAAGATTCAGGAAGGACTCATCCCACGCTTTTTACAAGCGCGTTGATGACTAAAAAGGCCAATCTGAGATAGGCAAGTTCGGTTGCAGAAAGCGCAGCAGAAAGTCTCCTTGGGTGATGTTTTTCCAAGTTGCGGTTCTTTCTGCGTTGTCGTTTCTCTTTGAGACCCATTCGGCGTGTCTTCTCGAAAGAGGCCGCAGCATTGTGGATAGTGCTTCTCCATGCCTCCCGATGTGAGGCCAGGGTGGACCATTGTTGGTGATCAATCTGGCCAAGCCTGAGATGTTGTTTCAGGGAGTCCTTATATCTCTTTTGGGGGGCGCCTCTCTTGCGTTGACCTGTGGCGAGTTCACCGTAGAGTAGTATCTTTGGGAGGCGGTGGTCCTCCATCCTAGAGACGTGTCCTGCCCAGCGCAGCTGTGTTCTCAATAGCATGGCCTCAATGCTGGTGATCCCTGCTTGCTCAAGGACAGCAACATTCGTCACATAGTCGGTCCAGTGTATATTTAGGATTGTGCGAAGAGAGCGCTGATGAAAGCGCTCGAGGAGTCGTAGGTGTTGGCGATAGGTGACCCATGTTTCAGACCCATAGAGGAGAATGGACAGTATGATAGCTCTGTACACACTGATTTTGGTGCTTTGTCTCAGGTGCTTGTTGCTCCAGACTCTTTTGTGAAGCCTTCCGAATGCACTATATGCCTTTGATAATCTGTGATCTATCTCTTTGTCAATCTTGGCGTCTGAAGAGATGATGCTTCCCAGGTAGGTGAACTGCTGAACGGACTTAAGCACAGATGTGCCTATGCTGACGTGAGGATGGTGGTGTTCTTCCTGTGGTGCGGGCTGGTAGAGGACTTCTGTTTTCTTCAGGCTGACTTCCAGCCCAAACAGCTCTGCAGCTGTTGCAAAGCAGGATGTGAGCGCTGCAGGGCTGCTTCTGAATGGGCGACAAGGGCAGCATCGTCAGCAAAAAGTAGCTCACGGACTAGATAGTTTAGAGTCTTAGTGCGAGCCCTCAGACGGCTTAAGTTGAACAAGCTACCATCAGTACGATAGCGTATATATATGCCGTCTTCTTCTTGTAGGTCTGCCATAGCCCTTTGGAGCATCATGCTGAAGAAGATTGTAAATAGGGTTGGTGCAAGAACACAACCTTGTTTCACTCCATTAGTTATGAGAAAGGGCTCCGAGAGAGCATCGCCATATCTGACTTGACCGTGCTGGCCCTCATGTAACAGGACAATCATTTTGAGGAACTTGGGGGACATCCTAGACGTTCCAGGATCTGCCACAGACCTTTCCTGCTCACAGTGTCGAAGGCTTTGGTGAGGTCGACAAATGTTACATAGAGTCCTTTGTTCTGCTCTCTACATTTCTCTTGCAGTTGTCTAAGGGCAAAAACCATATCTGTGGTGCTCCTATTTGCTCTGAAGCCGCATTGGCTTTCAGGGAGAAGTTCTTCTGCAATAGCCGGAACTAATCTGTTCAGGAGTATCCTTGCAAGGATTTTTCCAGCAATGGAGAGCAGTGTTATACCCGATAGTTTGAGCAATCGGATTTTGTTCCCTTTTTCTTATACAGGTGATGATAACTGCATCTCGGAGATCTGATGGCAGTTCACCTTTTTCCCAGCAACTCACAAGGAGCTCGTGGAATTTAGCATGCAGTACATGACCTCCCTGTTTCCAAGCTTCAGGTGGGATTCCATCGATCCCGGCTGCCTTGCCATTTTTCAACTGCTGTATGGCCTCAATGGTCTCTTCCAGAGTGGGAGCTGTGTCCAGTTCATTTTTCATTGGTTGTTGTATCATGTGTTGGATAGCTGAACCTTGGACTACTCGGTTGGCATTAAAGAGACCCTGAAAATGTTCAGCCCATCGGTTCAGGATGGAGGTTTTATCAGTAATTAGTGTTTGACCATCTGTACTGTATAAGGGGCTTTGGACCTGATAAGTAGGTCCAAACACTGCTTTGAGAGCTTCATAAAAACCTCTGTGATCACCGAGATCTGCACAGCGTTGTGTCTTTTCTGATAAGTCAATCCACCACTTGTTCTGGATGTCTCTGAGTTTTTGTTGAGTTTACTACATGCGAGACGAAAGGCTGCTTTTCTTACATGGCAAGATGGCTGGGCGAGGAATGCCTGGTGAGTGGTTCTCTTCTTTGCCAACAGCTCCTGGATCTCTTGGTTGTTTTCATCAAACCAGTCTTGGTTTTCTTAAGGGAGAATCCTAGGATTCTTCAGCAGACTGCAGGATACTGTTTTTGATGTGTTGCCAGAGCGCTGTAGGAGAAGAATCTGTAGGGTGGACTTCAAGTTTTGCTTGCAGATTTACCTGGAAGTTGTCTCTCACAACAGCCTGTTGAAGACTGTTGACTTGGAGTCTCCTCTTTAAGATGCCACCCCTCTTAGGTTTGAGCTTAAGGTGTAGATTTAGTTTACATCTTACAAGGCGATGGTCTGTTTGACATTCTGCACTGGGCATCACTCGGTATGACGGACATCACGAATGTTTTCTCTGGCGCACTAAAACATAGTCAATGAGGTGCCACTGCTTGGATCGGGGATGCATCCAGGTGGTCTTCAAGCTATCTTTCTGCTGAAAGATGGTGTTTGTAATAGTCAGCTGCTGTTCTGCACAAAACTCTAGCAGAAGGCGCCCATTATCATTACAGTTTCCAACACCGTGTTTGCCTAATACACCTTTCCAGGCTTCAAAGTTTTTCCTACTCTGGCATTGAAATCACCAAGGATAATGATTTTATCTTCTGCAGGGACCTTTTGTATGAAGTGGCGTAGGTCTGAGTAGAATTTGTCTTTCTCCACAGGGTCAGCTTGCATAGTTGGGGCATATATACTGAAGAGAACAGCATGTGGGAGGCGTAAGGAGATAATGCGATCAGAGTGACCTGTCGGCAACGTCTCGAGTTTAGAGGCGATGGAGTTTTTTTAATCATAAAGCCTACTCCTGAAAGATGTTTCTCAGTTTTGGGTTTGCCAGACCAGTAGAGTGTGTAGCCGGCACCGTGTTCTTTAAGGCTGCCTTCCTCATGGAGACGAACTTCACTAAGAGCAGCGATGTCAATGTTAAGCCGTGATAGTTCATGGGCTATTAGAGCAGAACGACGCTCAGGACGTCCACTATCTGCAGAATCTTGCATGGTTCTGATGTTCCAGCATGCAAGTGTCAGTCTATTTGCACCTTTGCAGGCAGGTGTTGGCCTTTGTTTCTTTGTCTTTGTTCGATCGCATCGGAAGATGCCGTTGTATGACTAGCCAACCAGGTAGACGGGGATGAGCTTTCGTTAGGCCACCTTTTCTAGGCCCCTCTCCATACGGAGCAAGCAGTGCTCTCCTTAAAAAGGCTGCTTGGTCGTTCAGGATGCTGCGAACAAGACTGTCATCTCCCGGGTCAGTCTCGAGCGACCAAAGTCCTGAACCGCCTGCATGCAGGGTTGGGTCTGCGGCTTCCAGTGCATCTTTACACCTACCGTTTCGTCCCTCGCGCCTATCGCTACAGGGCTTTTTCGGAAGTTGGATGTGTCCTTCGAGCCTGTGCAATGGATTTTTCTGGTGGAGCGCAGCGTGCACAGAACTGGCCTCACCCTTTAAACCAAAGGTTCATCTGCCAGGGCCTAGCAAGCTTGGACGGTGGCAGCGAGGTCCTCAGGTCGTAGGTTTGGTTCGAGTTTCCTTCTCTTAGATGGTTGACCTTACAGGGTTAGACGAGCACCATCTGCCCGGGTTTGAAATCAGAGTTTTCCTTCTCTTAGGATGGTTGCCAAAAGGCTAGAGAGCCCATCCTGCCCATTGACACTCTTTGTCAGACCCTTCGGTTGTGACCTGTCTGGTATGGGAGGCCCTACCGCCAGCTATTATGCCACCGCCAGCATAGCTCACAACTTCACTAGGGTACGCAAGCCTCTCCCCCACTTCAAGGGGGCGCCAATGGAGAGGATTTCACATGTATACAAGGAGGAAAAATATGCATCTTTCTAAATCAGTACATGCTCCCATTCCACTGACTTTTCAATGGAATGACCATCTTACAGATGGCACTGTATCAACCTTCATGGAACACAGGTGATTCATGACAATAAAAAAGGCATTATCTACTTACGTTCACAGCATGACCTGTATGAGGAACTCACCCATTTAAGGCTGGGCCCAGACCAGCCTGGCAGTTTGGCAGACAGAATAGCCAGGAAAAGGGAGAGTGGTTGGGAGCCTTCCCTGGGAGGAGTTAGGGAGAGAGCTGCCTGGGATGAGCTCTGAGTTAAGCGGAGGAGCCGAACTACTGGAGGGAGAGAGGAGCTTATTTGCCAGTTCTTGACAAGCTCTCAGAGAGAGGAGTGTTCGTGACACGCTCTCAGAGAGAGAGAGAAGAGTTGCTGACAGCTCCTTGTCAGAACTCATAGAGTAAAGAGCCTCTGTGTCAAAGCTCTGTTAGAGTAAAAAGCCTCTGTGTCAAAGCTCTGTTAGAGTATAGGGCCTCTGTGTCAAAGCTCTGAAGTGAACTATCTAGGATAGTTGATTTGTAGATAGCTCACAACTAGTTTCGTTATTAGTGGGAGTGAGTTCTAGTTTAGACAAGTTTCGCACTGTCTGTTGAACATCTAAGATTGAGTACACTATTTTGCTGTAACCATCACGCTAACGAACCATCTTTTAATTACCATTACGCTCTCGTGCCTCATTTGAAGAACCAATACGCTCTGTGCCTGTTAAGTTAATAAAAGTTTAACTTTTGCCTTTTCAGAAAAGCCTCTGTTGTGCTCTTTACATCAGCATTGTGATCCCGCTCCAGTGTCTTTCGCATTCCCCAGTTCTAAAAGAAGTTTTTACCTCAGCCTCCTCTTAGTTTATTAGAGCCTAGCTGAAGGGTTGTTTTAAAAAGAAAATCCTAGAATTAATATTTTATGTTGGTGGTAGTGATCCAAGAAGAGTTTTAAAATCCTCCAGACTTTATTAGAGCCAAGTCGTCACAACGTGCTAAACAAACTAAGGACCCTTTTTACATATGAAGCTACTGTATATACAAAGGGAACCTTGTTAGCATATTTGAGATTGAGAAATAGAAGTTGGTAGCATAAGCTTTTGTAGACTAAGTCTTTGTCCTCAGATAGTTTATGAAACGTTTGCTGCCATAATTAGTATCAAATGTGCTACAAGAATCCTTTGTATACTGATATTCCAGACCAGGGGTGCTCATTAGGTAGATCAGGATCTACTGGTAGATCTTGAAGGGCGTCCTAGTAGATCTCGAAGGGCATCCTGGTAGATCTCAGGCAGATCGCAGGCACAGTGTGTATGGTTCCCATGCCATTTGTGAGGAATGCTCAGGGGCTTATTATACTCACATTTAGTTGAATTCAGTCTTAAAATGTATTATATGGCTCTCACTGAAATAAATTTCCTAATATTTTGCTTTTATGGCTCTCTGAGTAGTGAGTAGGTAGATCTTTGTAGGTAGATCTCTGAGTAGGTAGATCTTTGGGACTTGGTTGTTTTATAAGTAACTCGCATACTGGAAAATTGTGACCACCCCTGTTCCAGACTAACTCAGCTGTGTCTTTGAATTCTATAAATAAATTTAGCTAGTGCTCTAGCATGTTGCTTCCTGGAATTCCATAGATCTAACCCTAAAACAAGTCCTGGGTTATTTATCTACCTTAGCCTTTCCCAATCTTTTTAGCTTGAAGGAATTCTCAGGGGGGATCTTTCCATCCTTCTCAGCCTTGCGCTGTTCCCAGGGAAACTGTGTGAGACCTGAAGTCGGCCATAGGCTGCAGGGAAGATCTCAGAGGGTCACATCCAGCATGTAGGCTGTATGTTTTAAAGGGCCTTGATTTAAGATATTCTTTATACAGTCTTTTGAGACAAAGCCACCTTAAGGCTCCTCACAAGGCAAACATTCTAGACATTCAGGCATAAAATGTTAGTGTAAAACATTGTAAAATACCTTCTCAGCAGCGAATTCTAGTGTATAAGCGACTATAACACAAACATGAGGAAGGGCCGCACATGGGGCTCCATTTTTGAATCCCTAGAGAGATGCCTGAAGGCAATAGCCCTCTGTTTCTTTTTTTAAATGATTTTTGAAATTGAAACTGGCTACTGAAGGTTGGATGACAATGAAAGTTACCTCTGTCAGTTTTGAAGCCATCTATCATTATTTCCTGAAAATTATGGCTGGCCCTCTTATTTTGTTTCTAGAGAGTCTCCATCCATTTGGAATGTCACATTGAAACACGGTGCTGCATTTTTGATGAAAATAAAAAATACTCTGTCAGGTTTTCAAGCATCTAGTATGATTTCCCAATGAGATATGTAGACATTCCCCTTTATTATTATAGAAGTTTCAAATGCATACTCTGAAATCCATTTTGAGGAAACACCTATTCAATGTTCCCAACGATAGCTCCCTCCCTCCAATGGTCTGAAAGAAACTCCCAATATATGGAAGAACGTTTGAATTGCTATTGTGTTTCAGATTCTTACTGAGCTCAATATAAGTAAGCCAAATTGAGGAAGATATTAGACATGATAATGGGAGGAAAATCTTTGGCACATTAAAAAGAGGTACAAAAAGAGATTTCATCTTCCATGCTTGAATGTTGCCAGAATGTAATGGCTACTAATGTTGCTTTTTATATACAGATAAAGGTTTACAGATAATGGTATAATCCTACAAGAAAATGGAATTTGGAAAATGGCAACCAGCCAAACGTAATGGTTAATAATTTGTTCCTTTGTGTATCCAATATTTCCTAAAGCTTAGGTGCATCAAAATACCAATGAACCTTCATATCTTTATATATTAGCACAATTTGAAAGTCTCTTGAAATCTTTTTAAAGGCCTTTACAAAATCAATGAGAATGCAAAACTTACTTGGATGTTGAGCAAAGGCAGGATGTCAGCTTTAGCCTTTCACCACCAGGGGAAAACCCACCCACTGTTAGAAATAAAGCTATTCCAAATTGTTGTACTGAATTCATCCTCATTTTCATTGTTGTCATTGTATGCCTTCAAGTAATTTCTGACTTAGGGTAAACCTATCATGTGAACCTAATATGAACCAATCATAGTCTTTTTATGACAGAGTCATTGGCTTCCTTTGAGGTTAAGAAAATGTGATTTGCTCACCGTCCTAGTGGGTTTCCATGGCTGGATTTGAACCCCTGACCCAGATGCTCTAGTTCAACACACAAACACTGTGCTGGCTGTACCTCCTTTTCATAGGCTCCTCAAATAAGAAACGATTCCTCCAATTGACTGGAAGATCCTTACTGAAATTTACATCAATTGTAGGGCAAATGTTTCCAAAGTGCCACAAAAGTCATGTCTTCATAAGAATCAATTCATTTCAGACCTGGAATAGATATTTCAAGGCAAACACCTAGTTTTCAGCAGGGACTAAAAATACTTAACGCTCAGTTCCCACTGTCTTGATGGATAAATCTAGCTGTTTTGCTTTCTCCCACATTTTGTTGAAACTCAAATACTTTCTAGTTGAGCTTTTTGAAGAAATTTGTGACTTTTGAAAAGTTCTTACATGGTTACTACTGGACTGATAGGCCTTGTCTTGTGAGGTTGCTCTCGGCAATATTGTGAAAAAGAAGGAATCACAGAAGAAGTGGTCACTTACATGGCAGCACCTGTTATGTAGCAAGCGCTTTTCTGTTGAGACAGGAGAGTAAAGTTGGGATGCAGCTGTCATCAGTTTGACCTCCCCAGTGACCTCTTTCTCTTTTCAAATGTGATCTCTCCATAACAATGTGGCTGCTGCAGTCCAGAAGGACACTCTGCATAGTTCCTCATTTTCAGCAGTTCTGCAAATGAGACTTTTGAGGTTTTGAGATTCAGGCTTACCACCTATGCCAATCAATTGACTGCTGCTGAAAAATCTGGAGCCTGATGAGCACTTTCTGTCACATATAAGTTAATATAGGTTGGCAGATCAGTATGGGGCATATTCGAATCTAATTCAAATCAAAATGTAAAACAGCTTCAGGCTGCAATTCACAAGCCCAAACTGTTACACTATGTTAGTATGCAGATGAGGACTGAGAGATATTGAGACCGACAGAGAAGTGTCTAGAATGTCTTAAAGTTGGTTATCTTCCTCCTATCTTGGGTTTTGTGATTGCAGAACTGAAATATTTGGGAATGCCAGAACAGTCAATAATACTTTACTACCATTACTATTACTTTTGCTACAACAGATTGAGTATCTGTGATCTGAAATGTTGTGGATTTCTAGATTAAACAAAAACATATACAGTACAGGCAGTCCCTAAGTTGTGAAAAAGTTAGGTTCTGTAGATATGTTCTCAACCTGAAGTCAGAACAGATGTGTGTGTGTGTGTGTGAGAGAGAGAGAGCTTTGGATAACATAGGGAGGGAGGGAGAGTAGCTTTATCACTATCACTGCTGTAGCATTTGTTATGCTGTCTGTCCCCCTGTTCAGAATAATTTATCTCACTTTCTGTCCCTGTGATAGTTGGCTTGTGAAAAATTTGGCTTGTTGTGAGAAAGATTGGTGATAAAGCTTTAGCAGAGACCCCTTTTCCCCACGATAACCCTTTGAGGAGTTAATTTCCATTCCTAGAGATAGATTTCTTTCACTTCCTATTGCCTGACCCCCGGTCTTAACAATGAGTCATTTGTACGTCAGATGTTTGTTACTTGGGGACTGCCTATAGTTCCTTTTTTTACAATGATTATGGTATAGCACTACTGCCTGTCATCAGTAATAGAACTGGATAAAGCCAAAACTTAAATCAGATAAGACAGAGATGATCCTGGCTAGTTGGAAGGTAGATCAGGGTATAGAGATTAAGCATGCATTAGATGAGTCTATACATCCCTGAAGATACAGGTTCATAGTTTGGGTGTACTCTACGATTCAACTTTGAACATGGATATAAGAGTAGACCTTTTTGGTGGCTGCTTTTAGACTGTTGAACTCCCACCCATAGGACCCAAAATGGCCCTCTCATCATTGTCCTTCCATTGGCAGCCTAAAACCTTTTTATAGAACAACCTAAGGAGAGCTGTATTGTTTTAACTGAACTGCTTTAAAAAGATTTTTTAAACCTTTTAAAATGGCTATGGTAGTAGTTTTATATTAAGGGGGAATCTTTTTTTTGAGGGGGTGTTGTGGTGCGGGTCTTTTCTTTACGTTAATGTACTTTGTATTATGGTCTTTACTTTTGTGTGTTTGTAGATTTATTGGTTTGTTTTCTGGATAAAATATTTAAAAATTAAAGAGCATTTCATTCTTTTACTAGGTGTTAATGAATTTAAAACTGTAAATAGCTTGATTTTATTCTAAAGTTTACATTTTTATGTTTAAATTGCATTGTTCTTTAAAATTGTGAGCTGCTTTTAGTACCGATTTTAGGGGGAGACAGAAAATAATAATAACAGCAAAAAACCCCAACAACATAGAGACCATAATTAACTATTTGCAGATCTACTCTCCTTTGTTTCTCCTTTTGTCCTTGATGTACATGACAGATAATCTGCAATTACTCTCTCTGATTAAACATTATATTGAATATACAAGATGAAAAAAGTTTCAGCATTCAGTGGTATTAAAGACAGGGAGGAAGGGAACTCAGTTTTTAGGTGAGATGTGCTTTCTTACTGTCTGATAGGGACTTCTCCCCTTAAAACTGAAGCTGAAAGAAAATGGAATTCAAATAAACAATCAGATAAGCAAACAGAAACCAATGCATCATACAGATTTTAGCTGGTGTCTTTTTTCTCCTGGTCTAGTTTAAAAAGATGTTGGGGTTTTTGGGGGGGTGGGTGGTGGGGTGTGTGTGTGGAGGAATTACAATTCAGTGACTTTCTTCCTTTCTGCCCCTGCTGTGCTGTGCCTGTGATCTAGTCCAATTCATCTTCCATCCATAAAGCCGCTTTTTACACTTGTGTGTTAAGTAGCATCATCTCCCCAGCAGCTCAGCCAGCCAGAAAAGTTTCTTTCTCTATTAAATAGTAAGAAAGGCTGAGTTGACAGAGTGGGAGGACCCTGATCAGGTTACCCAGGATACATTCTTTGCTAAGAGATTTCCCAAATTGCCATCATAATACAGGAAATTGTTATGACATAGCATTGTTCCAGGGTATTTTGAAAAATTAAAATGGTAAATTTGATGCACAAGGGGGCTACTGGGGGGGGAGGGAGGGTATTACTATCATCCTTGTAAATATCTCAGATGCCCCTTGAAATGCATGTTGCACAGCTTAAAATGCCCCCTGTTTCATAGTTCACAAATGGAAGGCATACACTGCGGAAATGGAGGCATACACTGCGGAAATGCTTGATAAAACTTATTCTAAGCTTTCCATTGAGGGTCAGTTTGGGCCACACGTGTCAAGCACAAGGCTCATGGACTGAATGCATCTAGCCATTTTATGTGGGCCATGAGGCATTCAATGCCAGGGCAGCAAAGGCCCCGTCTACACTGTCATATAAGACCCCTTCTACACAGGAAAGGCCCCTTCTACACTGCCATATAATCAAAATTATCAAATCAGATAATCCACATTATCTGATGTGGACTGGATTATATGAGTCTACACTGCAATATAATCTACTTCAAATCAGATAATATGGATTATATATGGCAGTGTAGAAGGGAGCATATTAGTTACATTTATACAGTCTTACAATTACAAACAGACCATTGAAGGCAACCATAAGGCTCATGTATCGCTCAGTAAAAATGAGTTTGACATCCCTGATTTATGCCTTCCCTATTAGTTACAAACTTTTAATGTTGGTGTTATTGTTGCTGCTCCTGTTGCTGTGTGCCTTCAAGTCATTTTCAATTTATAATGACCCTAAACTGAAACTACAACGGGGTTTCTGGGGCTGAATGTGTGACCCACTCAAGGTTTCCATTGCTGAGTGATGATTCTAATTCTGGTCTCCAAAGTCACTGTCCAACATTCAAACTATTACACCACAAACACTATTTTCTTTAAAATGCAGGCAGCTGTCTTGATCCATACCAAAACAGCTCTAGCAGTTTTCATTTTCATATGTAAAAGATCTTTTGCAAAGCTAATTGATCTTATGTTACTTAAAATAGCCCGTGCAACAACATTTGTGCCACTCTAAGGATTGCAGCTATGTTTAGAGGAAGCAAGAAAGATGGGTTGCACGGGGTGGAGATGAGATGATATTATCTGTTGTTGTTGTTGTTGTTCTTGTTGTTTGTCTTCAAGTCTTTTACCATTTCTGACAACCATTCATGTCGATCAAAGGTCCTGGTGTTTCTACACCACCATATAAAATCCAGATTATCTGCTTTGAACTGTATTATATTGCAGTGTAGACTCAGATAATCCAGTTCAAAGCAGGTAATGTGGATTATCTGATTTGATGATTTGGATGATATGGCATTGTAGAAGGGCTCTAAGGGCCCTTACACACAGCCATATAGCCCAGAATATCAAGGTGGAAAATCCCACAATATCTGCTTTGAACTCGGTTATCTGAGTCCACACTGCCATATATTCCAGTTCAGAGAAGATAATGTAGAATTTTATTCAGTTGTGTGGAAGGGGCCTAAGATACCTGATTTCACTACATTACTGGCAAGAGTAACTTTGTGTATTATTTAGAATTACAAAAGTTAGTAGTATTGCCTCATAAGGAAAGGCCTTGAGCGTTTAACTCGCAACAGCAGAGCCTTTTTGTTCATGTTGTGCGATTGATGTGTATCCTGGTCTTTTGTTTGTTTGTTTCATTGGAATGTCCAGCAGATAACTTCCATTTCATAAAATTTTGAGAGCAGGGCAGTCATACTGCTCCATAATCACCCCTCACTTTTGCAATCCAGTGCATATTTGTACTGCCTGAGTAAAATCATTTATAACAGGGGTGTGATATTGCACCGCATAACTGAACTCCTGGAAAAGTGAGGATTTGTCAAAGCTGTTGCAAGGTAAGAGCTTCTATTTTTATCCATCTTTAAAATAACTCCTGATGAAAATAGAATAAACCTTACATCATTCTGCTATCCTTTTCCTTCGGCTCTAAAATGAATACTACCATGCTTACAAACTTCTTCTGAATTTCTGGAACAACCAAAGATCAGCAACTTTCAATCCAACCATTAATACATTTCCAGCCAGTTAAAGCATTTTGATTTTGCCTGTGCATCTTTAGCTATCTTCTATGTTGCAATGAAATTTACAAGCTGTTCTTTAAGCCTACAGGGCACATTTTGACCTTTAGTGGGAGAGAAGGCAGGGCCAAGGAGTTTTAGATTTATGACCATACGGCTCAGCAAAACATATCCATTAGCATTTATGCAGCTGTTTATCTGCAAATGATCCACAGGCTGTAGACTGTTTACACAGGAGGGTGAACACCATCTTATTTACCTTCTCCACCGGCACTGTTTGTAAATAACAAAGCCATGGCACCAAATCCCAAAGATAAGTGAAATAAATAAATATCCCAGGGTGCACAAAAAAAGTGCTATTCCCATTTGCAGCTGTCCCAGCTGAATAACCAACAAGGCCATTTCAACTGTGTAAATAAGGCATCGGTTTACAAAGTTGAGAACTGGAAGACACAGCAACTTGATTAACAGTTATTTTTGGATCATAGCTTGGGCCATCATATAAAGTGTCCTCCTATTAACCTTCTTTGATATAATGCACTCGTTTCAGGATAGTCTGTTCCTCCATAACATAAATGGACTCTAGATATTCTTAGATTAGGAGAACTGAGTGAAAATTACTAGTATACAGTGTCCTCACTGGTGTTTCTCCTTGACTCAGCTTTCTAAGAACCAATATGCAATACATTGTGAAAGTTTGCTTCATTTGTCTGATGAATTATATGTATTTCAATATTTTGGTAATTTCCACTCTTTGTTAACCTTCTCTGTATCTTCTACCCTTCCTTCCCCTCCTTGCTCCATATATTGTCCACATCTGAACTGCAGGCTGAATGGACCAGGAGCCTGTTCTTTGATTGTTTAATTCTCTAAAGCAGTGTTTCTCTAACTGTTCTCCTCCAGGTTTTGGACTTCAGCTCCCAGAACTCCCAGTCAATTTACCAGTTAAGAATTGTAGAAGCTGAAGTCCAAAACTTCCAAAGGAACATCATTTGAGAAACTTTGGTCTAAAGACATTATAGCAATTCTTCACTGTAATTAGGGCACGATATTTTCCACAGTTAATATTTAAACAGTGGCATTTCTTTTCACAAGAGATAGGAGCTGCCACTTTGGCCAGCCTGAAGAAGATGGAATAAATGTATGCATGTTAGGGCCATCAAAGGGCCCTTCTACACTGCCATATAACTCAGAATATCAAGACAGATAAACCACATTATCTGCTTTGAACTGTTTTATCTGAGGACCCTACCACACAGCTATATAACCCAGAATATCAAGGCAGAAAATTCCACAATATCTGCTTTGAACTGGATTATCAGACTCCACACTGCCATATATTCCAGTTCAAAGCAGATAATGTGGGATTTTATTCAGCTGTGTAGAAGGGGCCAAGGCTGCTGGTTACTAGTCACGAGTTGTATTGCCTCTGGTATCATAGGTAATGTGACTCTGCCTATCAGTTTCTGGAAAATGAAAGATGCAATTGTATATATGTCCTGCTAGTGAGCTTTACATAGGCAACTCATTGGCTATGGCTACAGTTGAACAGAAAGTTGGATTGGATAGACTTTCAGCATAATCCAGCATTGTTCTTAAGAATTTCTTTCACGTTTAGCAAGAGTGCACTCTGACCAGGCAGTCTTATTTTCAACATTGAATAGTTATAAGTAATTATGCGTTTGTGTTTCTGCTTAAGATATAGGATCCACAGGGCTTGTCCAGACAGGCCTTTATCGCAAGAGCAACCACATTTTAAAAACGCGCTTTCTGGGGTGGGTGTTCAGATGTTCTTCCAGGACTTCCCGGGAGAACACTAGGACACTGTAACTCCCTTTCCGAAAGCCCCCCAAAACAGAGTACAAATACAGACGATCTCACCCAGCCTCCATGAGACGGCTGCGAGATCTCCTGGCACATGCAAATGATGTTCCAGGAGAAGGTGGGGAGGAGCAATTTTCCTCCCCCCCCCTTTTTTTTTCCTGGCACATCATTTGTACAATGAGGCCATAGGAATACTGTCTGGACTGCAGTATTTTGCAGTCCAGATACCAAGAAGGCGTGGAATAAATCTTCCAAGAAGACATGGAATAAACCAACTATCAAATTAGTTCACCACAAACCAGGGTTTTCCTGGTTTGTGGTGAATTAATTCGGATTTGTCCAGAACACTGTCTGGACAGCCACCTTTTTATTGTGGAAGTTTCTGCAATAAAATGGCTGTATGGATGTGCCCTTAATTTGTTATATCATTGTTTATCCATAGGCACGCAAGCCGGAATGCAGCATCAGGACCATGCATTCTCTCCCATAAGGCTCTTTACAAATTTTGCTTTCAAATACTGGCTAGTGCATTGTCATTACATATAATTTGTCTCTTGCAGAGGTAGTAGAGACTGTACTTTAAGCTATTTAGATTGGGTGCTAAGGAAAAGCAAAGGTAAGAAGAACAAAAGGGCTAAAACAGCCCTGATGCTTATTTTCAACTGCTACACTGTAATTTTAAATAGCAGGCAATGCATTTTCAAACAGGCCCATAGCTCCAGGGAATTCAGATGGGGAAATACCACCAAAGACTGTTGGAAATCACAATCTTCATCTAACCTTCTCTAGCAGTCTGTTTGTCTATGATCTGGTTTCTTACTGTTTCCTTTATATATGTTCTGATGTTCAGCTTCCTTTACTCTATGGTTCCTGAGAAGATATAAAAAGGGCTGCAGACCACATGCGCTCTTCTCTCCTTCTGACTATATGACCTGTTGATATCTGTTTTGTTATAAGAGAAATGCTCTGGCCAGCTGGCACATGGGATTATCTCAAAGATATTTAAAACTGGACTAATATGTTTTTGTACCTGTGTATGTTGATCATATGAAAGTTGTAAGCAAACCAAATAGGTTAGTTCAATCAAAGTCTAATTCATTTTTGTCTCTTGAGTGTTTTATGGGAGAGTATCTTTTGGGCAATGAAAGAAAAACGCTTCTAAAGCTATGCTGTTTTTCTGCACTGACAAATCTCTGTTTTCCTGACAGATCGGAGATTGCAGGTTATTCAGTCTAACAACTGAAACCATAGTCTAGCAAAATTATATTTGGTTATATGCTACACGAGAAGATTATGCTCTAAAGGGTTTTTTGGCTCTTCTCTAAAAGGTTATGTTCTCTAATAAATACTTAGTTTATCTAATTGTGTATCTACAAGACTTGTTTTGCACATATATTTACTAACATGTTTAGAGAATTTTAGAAGACAAGTAAAAGAGGATTTTTTTTCTTCCCAGCTCTTATTTGTTCTGCGTTTAAAGACAATGATCTTTTCCATGGTTAATTAGAAAACCCTCCATTACTGTTATAACAGGAAAATAGTGGTTAAATTCATGATTTGATCTATTTAGAATACAGTAGTTATGGAAGAAATTGAATTTAAGTTAATCATCATGGCTATGTTCCATTCATTTCAGCAGGTCTGTATCAAGAATAACCAATGCTGGATTTCACACTAACAGCCCACAGCTGGAATCTTGTTTAAATTCACCTTGTTTGTTGCAGAAAGCAAGATGGTGTCCTTTTGCATGAGATGCACACACAGTGTACACATGCCAGCAGATGCATATATATTCACATGGGAATGTGCATGGACATGTAAGTGAGTCCATATCTAGTTGTGTGTTTGTTTGCACATTTAGATGTGCATCTGTTGCAGAAGGTTGCTGTTAAACATAAGCATTGTAAAGCACATTGAATACAGAAACTTATACCACGCAACCCTTATGTAGGAACTCAGGCCAAAATTTACTCTGAAACTAGAATTACTGCAAGGAAATGCAAGGATGAGGTAATGGGGCTATGTGAAAACAACAATGTGTATGACAGTATCCCTGAGCCATTGACTTGGTAGTAAATGTAGAAGTTCAAGTGCTTATTAAAACATCTTCCAAGGATGGACCAAAAGTGCAAACAGTTGAACTGATCTGCATTCATGTGAACACACACAAACATTATCTTTACACACCTATATAGGATGCAATAATACAGTACTGTTAAAATCAGTTTTTTCTAGTTGTATTGTGGCCTGCAAAGCTTGGAAGGAACATGGAGATTTGATAGGAAGTCAGATGATATCATTCTGGAAATCCAAAAAAAACCCAAACAAACTTGCTACAGTCTATTGACCACTGGGCCCATTACAAGACTAAACCTATGTGATCAGGTTTCTACCTGAGGGTCAGCCCAGGTTCTGAGGTTTCCAGGCCAAAAACATAGACTTTGGTATGCCCCCTGGGAGTGTCTTTAAGCTCGCTCGCTCTCTCTCTCTCTCTCTCTCTCTCTCTCTATATATATATATATATATATATGAATGATATAAAATGATATAAAATCAAACATTTACTGATAATTTTCTGCAGAATCCACTGTAAATAGTGCTAATAGATTACTGTAATATCTTTTTAAAAGCCAGTAGGTGGTGTTCAGAACCTGTTACCATTGCCATATTTTTATAACTCCAACATTAAGGGGATCCCATTTGGGGTCGGGATCCACAATTTAAGAAGCAGTGATCTAAGCTACTTGATTCTACATTCAAGGCTGAGGGTGAGCCCTGGCACCACACCAGAGAGGAAAGAAGGAAGGACATGGCTGCACATTGTAGCAACAGATCAATTAAGGCTTGTAAATCACAGCAAGCTCCTACTCTACTAGCTGACCTGGAGGTTTGCATACAACTTTTTCCTCCTGTCTGGAACTGTGCCTATCAAAACTGGAGAGTAGGGAAAGAAATAACCACAATGCAGCTGCCTCTTAGAGAAATGAAAAAAATTAGATCCCATACTCTTTGTTGGCATTAACCTGATAAAAGTAGCAATTGTGTGTGTGTCAGAGAAAGTAAAGCTACATGCATGCATGTATAATTCAACACCTACTGTACATCTGTTTAGTTGACATCAGATGGTTAAGCATAATTTTGTTGGTTTGTTCTGCACTACTCCCCCATTCCCTAGATCTGTCAATTTCAACATTGCTCGTCCCACAATAAGGAAGATGGAATGGTAAGTCTATGCTACAAGCCAACAAAAGAAATAGAAATCGCATATTCTGAAGTCATCTCAGTGACTCTGGAATAATTGCCTTCATGACTGCATCCCTGGTATATTGCAAATATACTCACTTGCCAGCGAGTATCTGTGGAGTCTTTAAATCCACAGATTGAGGCACAAGCTCCTTTCACCCTTGCTAACAAATCATAAAACAATCCATTTTCCTTCCTTTGTTTTGCCTCTTTGCAGAAGGTCAGAAAGGTTGGGGAAGATTGCGCAGAGTGACAGCATCTTTCATGTTCTGTCACATTTCTGAAATAAGAATATATCATGCACTTATGAATTGGGGACAGTGTCTCATTACCAAAGGAAGCAAACCATTCCCAAGGTTTGAATAATAAGAGAGTCTGAAGCTGCGCTACTGCCAAGTGAGAGAAAATAGCCTGCTAATATTATGCCCAAGCGGCCTGACTTGCAAAAAATGTAAACACCCGCTGAAGTTGGCAGAAGCTGCAGGTGTTCCATATCTGTGGAATTCAGGCCAATCTTGTCTGGTAGTTATAACATTTTCTTGAATATATTCACTCCCACAGACACAACCGAAAATATCCATCCCATCCATTTATCATATTGTTATTTTTTATTAAATCATCTGGAATATATTTCTCCACAATATTTACAAAATGTTTATAAATATGTGGCTTACCACTAAAATCCTCTGCAGTCCTCCAGGGCAGTAGATACAAATTCAAGCAATCTTGGGAGATAAATGTTTATGGGGAAAGAGTTTTTAGTTATGTGTTGCATTGTCCAAATTTCTCCCTTTTAAATAGTAATTGGCTTCAGTCTATGGATTTTGTAACTATATTTTAACCTTTTAATAGTAACTGGTTTCAATTTATTGATGTTCAGATATATTTTATCTTTCATGTTTTTTTCTTACTAATGTGAGCTTTTATCTATATCTATTTTTAATTTTTGGAAATTGCTTTGAGTTCTGGAGCTAGGTACAAGGTAGTATAGGCAGTCCCCAAGTTACACACATCTGACTTACAAATTACTCATAGAAAAGAATGGGGGTGAAACAACAGGAAGTGAGTGATATCTACCCCTTGGAAGGGAAATTAACTCCTGAAAGAGTTATAATGGGAAAAAGTGTATCCACTGAAGCTTTATTACCAATCCTTGTTTCTACAAAAAGACAAAATTTTAAATCCAATGATCACAAAGTTGGAAAATGTGAAAGCTTCTTAACAGGGGCACCACAGAAGTGTTAACCATTATCTATGTCATTCACAGCTTAGATAGATAGATAGATAGATAGGTTGGAGTTACACTATAAAATGTGCCTGTTCTGACTTACAAACTAAAAACCTACAGTACCTATCTTGTTTCTAACTTGGGGACTGCCTGTACATACATTAATTAATGTTGGATACATATAAACACACAATAAGTTAATTCACATTGGCTACATATAAACATACAAGCATACAGACTTCATAGACAGATGGGAGGGAAGAATTCTTGTTATTTTTCTAAAACCCTGTAGTTTTATCCTCCATATCCATGAATTCTATATTCACAGATGCAGCCATCTATAGCTTGGGAATATGCAAAACAAAATACCCTAAAATAAACCTTGATTTTACCATTTAAAATAGGGAACACAATTTTATTATGCCATTATGTATAATGGGATTTGAGCACCCACAATTTTGGGTTGTATGGTGTGTGTGTGTGTCTGTCTGTCTGTCTATCTCCTGGAACCAAACACAGTTGATATCAAGGACTATATTAGAGTGGGATACTGGCATGAATTAATTTTAAATGTTTTAAATGTAATCTGGCACTATCTAGGTGTGAGTTCAGGGAATGTCACAAGTGGTAGCCCAAATGCATATGGCTGACACTAGGTTGGAAAACATTGCTATAGAGAGTTCCTCTAAATCAATATGTTTGCTGTTTACAATCCTCTGCTACCTAAGGTGTAGCCTACCACCCAATGACAGAAATTCAACAGGAAGAGCACAGTACAAGTACTGCATTGTTGTACACCCTAGTCTTGTCCCCTGCCCACCAGTATACCTGTCAACCAAAACCTGTTTGGAAAATGTGCACCGGTGTGCATAAGTAGAACTCCTCCATTGGCCAGCAAATCTTGATTTGGAATGTGCACGTTGGGACTATCCTTGCAGTCAACAAATATGTGGTTTTGATTGGATGCACCAACACTGGGGACAGAACTAGTTTTGCATGCTTCTAAACTCTCTTATGTGTACCTCTAGCACCAATTTGAGTAACTTTAATGGGACTAAAGCCCAGTTTTGATCAAAAGAAATGGCTGGGGACCACACATTTCCATTTTCCCCACAAAGCTGGAAGAGACCAAAAATGGTCTTCTGCTTTTGAAAAAGAAAACCAACCATCAGAAAGTCCTGCTAAATTAAAGTGCAGTGTTTTTTCTCTGGACAAGGATCACTGTTTCTAAACATTTCCTAAAGTAGATGGATGGCATTCATATTTCCTATCCCTCATCTACACAGGCATAAAAACTCAGACTCACCCTCAGATCACTCTTGACTGTCTTTACAATGTTCCTGCATTTCCCATTAGTGTCACAAGGAATAGAATGTTAATCTGGCTTTGCCCCACTTCAAGCAAAGTCCAAAGTTGCTTGAAGTGGGGGTTACAACTTTGGAGCAATGTGAATTGAGTCTCATTAGGACAGGTCCACTGTCCACATGGGGCATACCATAATCATATTTTCTAGGCACTCATCAGCACAGGGATAGAAGATACATTGTGCCTATGCCACTGCTGTCACTGCTGTCGCAACTCTCAGCCACCCACAGAGCTCCATGGAAACTCTTGGTCATTGAAGGAACTCTGTCCTCACAATAGCACAGATACTCACACAACTAGGAAAAAGGCGGAAAGATCAGCTCAGTTTCTTGGGGACTGTCACAATTTATTCTCTGTCACTCCTCTTTTTCAGTTGCTTTAAAAAGTCTTACTTCTCCTCTCTTTCTCTCCCTGTTGTGCTAAGCTTATTGCAAACAGGGGGCAGTGAGGGGATAGGTGTAGTATTTCCTTCCCAGTTAGTCAAACTGTTGAAATCTCTCCTAACCTGTGTTAATTTTTCTCCCAGTTTAACCACATTTGGATGTTGCTTGGCCACACATGTCCCAGTTTTCAACTATTAAATAGGAGGGTATGGCGATATTCTAGTCATCCTCTAGCTGTTGTGTTCTATTTATTAATGTCAGCCTCAGATCCTTGGCCATGTTGTGTCAGCTAAGAAATTAATTATGTTAAAATGACCAATGGGTGCAAAAGTGATCTCCTGATTATACAGAGTAAGGCCATCACTTCTGAGAAGAACTCTGTGTGCCATGAAAAGGTCTTACTTTTTATGTTCATATTATTCTTACGACCAGAGATGAGAGGAAGTGAACAGGGAATTTTACCCCCTCAGCCAAAACAAAAATGAGCAAATAAAGTGGACTTTTTGGCTGTTAGTATTATATACCTTGGACTAGGATAAGCGGAGCATTTGTGATCCATCTGAGGCAGTAAAATGACTTATCCAAACCAGTGTAGACATTAAATAGCCACACTCAGATGATTTGTTTCTTCTCTACTTCCTAAGTCATAGAAAGACTGGGGGACAGAGAGCAAAACAATATAATCAAAGTGACAGGGTTAGAAAATTGGCAGCATTTCTCCTAATTTGTTCAATATTCCATGGGATCAAGGTCCAGGTGATGTAACCATTATCCAAGAGCAAATCCATCTAGCTCCTTTAAAGGTTAATTGCTGAAAATTCTGATTTTAAAAGTGCGAGGTGTAATAATTAGTTTGCTATTATTGGTCAAAGGTGTCACATAATGTTGGAATCATTCCAAAATAGGATGAGCACCAAAGATTTGGCACTTTGGGCAGAAAAATCTACAAGTGAGACAATGAATGCATATAAATTCCTCAATTTGACACACTGCCAATCTTTACTGGAAGAAAAAAAAAGCATTAACTACAATTTGGCTTCTCCTCTCCATTTGCTAAAGTAATGCTTCTAGGTTATCTGATGTGGAACCAGCAATTTATTCTCCAGTGTGCCTGGGATCAGTGCAATATGTATGCCATTACCCTTTTTCTTCAAAACCCATCAGAAGCTGGCAGTCATCACTTTGAACAGCACAGCTTTAAAGGAAGTATATTGAGACTGCAGTATACATGGGTATATGCCTCAACCTCATCAGATGAGGTACTTTTCAGTGGCATATACTAGTTCCTCTTTACTTTTGTGATAGAGCCCACCAGCTCCCATCCCACAATGTACAGTTGCTTCCTGGGTGGCTCTGTCATAAAAGTAAAGAGGAACTATGGCAACACAGTAGACTTCCCGTGTTACATTGATAACAATGGGGGTGGGGGTGAGGAGGACAGCAGGTGCTTCCCCAAAAGGGATTTCTTGTAAGTCAGGCTTTGTGGGTGTGGGGCAGTGGGTTTCCCACACCTCCTGATGGGCACTGTTGCAGTCGCCTGGGTCTGTAGTAATTTGAGCAACCAGTATGATGAGGTTGTAAGTGTGTATGTGTTTCAACATGTTGCAACAAAAGTAAACTCAGATATGTCAAGTTTGAAGGAAGGAAACATTTTCCCTTCATAGTGTAATGCTTGATTCTATACACAAAATGTTTTTGAATCGTGTTTTGCACTTTGATTACCTTGTTGTTATGCATTTTACCTGTAATTGGTTCTCCCACTCTATTGTATTTTATCGTGTATTTTATATTGCATTTTAAACTGTCTTTGTATATTGTATGTTGTTTTGCCTTCTGGCTGTGAGCCGCCCCGAGCCTACTTGGGAGTGGCGGCATAAAAGCCGAGTAAATAAAAAAATAAAATAAATATTGTTATATAACTATTTCAAATATATTTTTCCTGTGATCCTTTGCAGCATTTTACACAAGTACAATCAGAAAGAAAGTGGTAATCAAACACTAAGAGTTTCATTGACAGTGACACAAAGTTCAATGGCAACTTTTCATAGGAAGACGGTAAGAGACATCCCTCTTCAAAATATCTTGCCAAATGTCTGCAGAAGACTCTAGCAAGGACCTGAGAAAGATGTGCAAAACCTCTTCAGAAATTATTATTTTCCCTCAATGATCCCATAACATGATGTCTTCAACATCTTCCTTCTTATCTCACAATCCTCCTTCATGAGGACTAAATCCTCTTCGGTTGAAATGTCCCTGTAATTCTGGAACCTGAAAGGCAAACCAGACAGATCGATAACTGGCAAATAGAGGGAGAAAACATGGAGGCCATGACAGACTTTGTATTTCTAGGTGCAAAGATTACTGCAGACGCAGACTGCAGCCAGGAAATCAGAAGATGCTTACTTCTTGGGAGGAGAACAATGTCCAATCTCAATAAAATAGTGAAGAGAAGAGATATTGCACTGGCAACAAAGATCTGCATGGTCAAAGCAATGGCATTCCTTGTAGTCACCTATGGATGTGAGAGTTGGACCATAGGGAAGGCTGAGCGAAGGAAGATAGATGCTTTTGAACTGTGGTTTCGGAGGAAAGTTCTGAGAGTGCCTTGGACCACAAGAAGAACCAACTAGTCCATACTACAGGAAATAAAGCCCAACTGCTCATTGGAGAGAAGGATAGTAGAGGCAAAGATGAAGTACTTTGGCCACATCATGAGAAGAAAGGAAAGCTTAGAGAAGACTTATGCTGGGGAAAATGGAAGGTAAAAGGAAGAGGGGCCGACCAAGGGCAAGATGGATGGATGGTATCATTGAAGTGACTGGCTTGACTCTGAAGGAGCTGGGGGAGGTGACGGCCGACAGGGAGCTCTGACGTGGAATGGTCACGAAAAGTTGGAAGCGACTGAACAAATGAACAACAATAACACACCGGTCTCAGTTTCCCTGGACCAATGGGGAAAAAGACATTATTGTTTTCCCCAAACCAGCCTTTCAAAATGTCTATTTCATTTCCATATTCTAAAAAATAGAATTTGGTCAGAGCTATACTGACATCCTGCAGTTGATAACTGCAGAGTCAGGAGCCATTTTTTGCCCTCAGTATCCCACCCAGGTTTCACAGACTCTCCGAAATTCTAGGGAGAGAGGACCATTGCAATGACAAGAGTTCCTAATTGGTTTCATTGCATTAGGAGGTGCAGTTTGAAACTACTGCCATAGTTCCATCCTTTAGAACAATGGAATTTGTGGTTTTGTAGGAGACTTGGCATACTACTTTGTTAGGTGACTCCAGGCCTGTAGTCAAAGCAGAGGATTCTATTAAAATACAGGTCCCGTCCTTCCATAGGATAGAACCCCAGCAGTTAAGGTATGGCATTGCTAATGGCGAGGGATGATGGAAGTAGCAAACAAAAATATTTGGAGGGCCCCCCATAGCTCTACATTAGAGGGAGCAATCTTCTTCCTCTCTGTGTATCTAAAAGCACCCATAACAGAATAAATCTTTATCTCAGGATTGTCACACAAGGCATGGTTGGTCTTTCAGCTATTAAGTAAAAAAAAACAGGCAAATTTCTCCAACTGATCAGTTTAATCATATCATTTTATTTGATTTTCTGAACACATGCTGTCAACTGGAAATTTTCTGTCTATATCTAACAAATGTGGTTTGTAAAGGCTTTGACCAAAAACATGGAAAAACGTATTTCAATTTTGACGAGTCAGCAGCCTCTTCTGGAAAGCTGCTTCGATTTCAGCTGTTCTATTGATCCCCTTGGTATCAAAACTGAGCTGCTAGCAAACTCACAGGTCAGTGATGTTCTCTTCAACTGATCGATGCTTAGCTTACTGCAAACACTTTGAAACAATATTTTAAATAACACTAGGTTTAAACAAACAGCTTTTTGGCTGTAGCCCCCCAAAAAAACCCCGCTCACATTTTTAAAGGTTCTCTGGTGCTATTGTTCAGAGAAATTACTTCTAGGGAATATAACTTCCAGAGCGTCCTAGTAAGTACGTCCCAACAGGGAGATGGAATCCAAAATTACCTTCAACCCACTCTGATTTTTTTAATTTTTCCTGCAAAAAAGGAGGTTTGTTTGGTAGGTTTTCCTCCCCAGATGTCCACATAACTGAAACTGGAGAACAAGGTATACCATCTACCATAGCTCACAATTTGGCTGCCTCTGTGTGTAAGTAGTGTACTTCAACCCTCATTGAGATCCACACATTTGTAATGGTTAGAAACCAGTTAGAATAGTCTGCTCCGGGAATCATAGAATTAGTAGACACCACAAGGGTCATCCAGTCCAACCCCTTCCAGGAGGCTAATCAATCCAGTCAGATTCCTGATGACTCTTGGGCATTCTCTGGCACTTCAACAGGTGATTCTGTCAAAGTCTGGCTTGACCTCTGGAATGAGAAAATTAGCCAAGCAATTGATTCAATTGCTCCTGAGTGCCCTGTCTCATGGAGTGTCCTGTCTAGTTTTCTAGGGAGCTAGCAGAAATAAAAGGAGAGAGCAGGATACTAGAGCGATACTAGTGAAAACTTCAGAGTGACTCTACATGTTTGAATTCATTGAATTTGACACCATTTTGGAATTATGGGATTGTAGTTTGGTGAGGCAGAGATATTCTTTTGACCTCATCACATGGAGGTGAAATTGGTGGCTTGCATTAGTTTGCCTTCTCCTTTAAGCCGGAACTTGCTAGCTCCCATTATATGACATACTGCAACTTCTGGGGGTGGGGTGTGTGGGGGTGTCCTATTGTAAAGGAGAAAGCAAACTGGTGCATGATGCTGCAGTGGCAATATGGGAGGCTTCCAATGTTGTCTTGGATCAACAGGGCAATGCTGGGTGGCGGACACTTCCCACAGTTGGATGGGAACATATGTGAGTCCAGCAATGCAGGTGTAAGGACTCACCTGCCTTAAGCAGGGCTGAGGCCTGCTTGGAAGGGGTTTGGAAGTCCTGTTTTGGTTGTGCTGGCGTCAGGGGCGGTCCTACAAGGTAGGCCAAGTAGGCGGCCGCCTAGGGCGCCATCTGGGAAGGGGGCGCCATCCTGGCCGCATGGGGCGCCATCCTGGCCCTGCCGATGTTCCTCAGACAGTGCTGCAGCTGCCTGCTTTTTGACCCCGGCCTTGTGTGCTCCGACGCCGCTTCTGGGCATGCGTGGAGGTTTTCACGCAGGCGCAGTTGCTCCGGAACTGAAGTTGAGCGCAGGAGCAACTGCACATGCGCGAAAACCTCGGCGCATGCCCAGTAGCTCCCTTGCGCAGAAGCCTGTAAGCAGAGCACTCCCTATCGGGCAGGCAGGGAGTGCTTCCCCTCTCCCTTTGTCTCCGCCACGCGCGCGCGTTTGCGGGGAAGGAGAAAAGAATCAGTGAAGGAAGTGTAAGTGAAGGAATGAATGAAGGGCTTTCCTCCTCCTCCTCCTCTGTGACCTCTTCTCTCCCTCCCTCCTTCCTTTCTTCGGCTCTATTTCTGTCTAGACCTGAGGGGCCTGAGGCTATGAGGAGTTGTGGGAGTTGGAGGCCAAAACACCCAGAGGGAGGGAGGGCCCAAGTTTGCCCAGGCCGCGCTGCCTGTATTCGACCTCATTTGAACATTTTGGCTGTATTTCTATTTACATTGACATTGGGATCCTAATTTTGGACTTATGGGAGACTCACTCCTATGGATTATGAGACGGGTGGTAGGTCATATATTCTGATGCGTTTACATTGCATTTCTTGTGGATTATTATACAGTTCTGCTTAATATTGTCATACAATATAATACAAATACAATATAACAATAGAATAATGATATATTTTATATTACATGTAATATTACAAACAATATTGCAGTATAGTGGTATTGTACAAAATAGTAATATATAATATTTTATTTTACTTTATTTTGGGTTATTTGAGTTTTATAGGAGTCACGAAAATATTTAGTAGAGGATAATTTTATTTAAATAAATAATTTTATTATTTTATAATAATAATATAATAGAATGTTACATTATATTATCATGTCAATATATTATAATATAATTATATTGTAATGTAGTATAATGTAATTATGATATAATATCGTATGAGTATGGTATAATATATTGTATATACATTGATACAATATAATACTACTAATGGTATTGTGATATTATAATTGTATATTTGTTTTACATGGGGGGCGGCAAAATACTGTTCGCCTACCATTTAAAATTACCTTAGACCGCCCCTGGCTGGCGTCCATCTTGGAGAGGTGGCTGCAGCCAGCAACCATTAAGGGAAGGGAAGCCAGAGCAAGGGGGCGTGGCCTTGCAGGCTTGTGCCTAGATACAGTGTAGAGGCTGTGATTGGCTAGAGTAGAAGGGGAGGAGTTGGAGCTGGCAGAGTAGAAGTCCTGTCAGAGAATGTTTCAGTCTGGAAGTTTGGAGTTTAGAGCGAGGCTGTGCAGACGCACATCTCCAGCCTCTGCTGTTTAGAGTCAGGCTGTAGATTCAGCCTCTACGCCTGAGGCAGTCTTGAGCAAGGTTTCTGGGGGCGTATCACCAGAGCCTTGGCAACAGAGACTGACAGTCTGTCAAGCAATTCACCACGTAGGAATAGGCTGGACTAGTGGGAGTCACGACTCAGTTCTGACCGCCCTTAGGGCCAGTAGTGATTCTAGTGGGAACGCTTGTGGATGAGTGCCAATTAGAACTGTTCTTGTGATAGGCAGTTGGGATACCTGGTCATCTCTGGAGATAGAGTGACAGGTAGTTGGACTCTTAGACTGTATGGGTTATGAGTAACCCAGTAGTAGCCAGACTCAGGGAACGATCTAAGTGATTAGATGTTCCAGAAGTTTAGAACAACAACCATCTAGTGGAACTATTAGTTGGGAGTTGGGAGACAAGTCCTAGTACTGTCTGTGGAACTGAACGAAACATCTCAAGAAGATTTAATAGCCTTTTAATTAAGTAACCTCTACGCTCTAGCACTTATATAATCTTGTAACCATCACGCTGTTCTTAGTCTATCATTGTTGTAACCGTACGCTAGTTGCCTCTTAGTAGAACCAATACGATCTGTGCCTATTTAATAGCCTTGTTGTAGTTAATAAATACTTTTCTTATTAACTTTAATAGAAGCCTCTGTCATCTTTCGGTCTCCTCAGTTTATATTCTTGGTGGGTGGGTTGTTGTAAAGGCCAACGCTACAGACACTTCATTTAATTAGTATTTAATTAGTAAAGCAAATCCTAATGACCCATTAGGTTGGTGGCAGACTACCGGGAGTGTCAATTAGTCAATTTTGGTGACCGAGATCGTCACAGCAGGTCATGGGGCAATGGGTTCCCCATGCACCCAGATGTGCACCACTTGACTTTGCAAAAATACATCTCCCACAATTCCATAGCATTGGACCCTGGCAGTTAAAGTGGTGTTAAACTGCATTAATTCAGCAGGGATATCAAACTCATTTTCATCAAGGGTCACATCAGCCATATGGTTGCCTTCAAAGGATGGTTGAATCCATGAACAGAGAATCTGTGCATACAGAAAGCCAACAATATATATATATATATATATATATATATATATATATATAATTCACCTGGAAAGCCATACAAATAAATTAAAATAAACATCATAAAGCATAAAATCATACTAAAACATACACAAAAAAATTAAAACCCAATTTCATTATAACTCCATCAGTGGGGTTCAAATACCAATGGCCAGGATAATAAAATGATCATGACCACCTATAAACGCTTGGCAAGGGATAGTGCAACAGTGTATCATAGGGCCAAGTGCAGATCAGAGTACTATCTGATGGCCTAGGGACTAATCATACTCAATTATCTAACACAAGAAGCCTGAGCCTATTCCACCTGCAAATCTCTATCTATCTATCTATCTATCTATCTATCTAATCTATCTATCTATCTATCTATCTATGGTGTGGCCATGGGGTGAGTGCTGCGAATGCCAGAGGGAGTGGGGGAGGTACTACTGAATTTCAACTAGATCCTTCCATGGGATAACTTTTTAGAGAATTTATTAATTACTAGGGGTGACCCAAACATTTTGAAACTTGGGAGGCTGGCAGTGGTAAATATGTCCTCCAAGTGTGGCCATTCCATCCTTATAGCCCTAAAAATGACAGAAAGAGGAGCTTTGAAAGTTCTCCCATTGCCACCAATGGGTTGGATCTCCCTGGTGCAAAACAGATATTTTGGCTCCTGGATCAAAAAAGAGCATTTTGCCCTCCCAAATTCAGAAAGCTCCAAAAAAAATGGAAAAGGGGGCACCAAAATTGGGACACCAAAAATGGCATGGGGTTTACTTGAATTGAACAGCCTTACTACATGAAACTACTTGGACAGGTCTTTGGAAATTTAGGTCTCAGTTTCACAAGTATGCTGATGACAAGCAACTCATTTGCACTATCAGTAATTGATTAGATGAGGACAAAAAACTTGAAGATCAATCCAGACAAGACAGAGATTATTCTGATCAGAGCAAAGAAAGATCACGGGAAATAGGAATACAAGCTCTGCTGAATATGCTTACACTCACGTTCACAATTTTGATGTACGCTTTGAACGTTGAGTCTTAATTTTTTGCAGTAGTCAGAAGTGCTTAAAGCTTGTGTGCCAAGTGTGCACATTCCTGGAGATGTTTGATCTGGCCACAGTGATACATGCCTTGGTTACATTCCATTTGGTTTACATGCATATTATGTGTGCCTTCCTCCAGTTGGTACAAAGAGCAGCAGATAGAATATTACCTGGGGATACAACTCTCACACTTCAACAACTCCTTTGATTTCTGGTCTGTTTCTGGGGTACAATTCAAAATGCTGGTTATAACCGATAAAACTCTTTATGGTTTAAGGCCAGGCTGCTTGATACACAATTTCTCCCAATATGAGCCTTTCTGGCCTCTGAACTCAACAGGAGAGCCCTCCTTTTACCTTATCTTTCTAATACATATAGCCAGTGGATTCACACTAGACTAGAGAACCTAGAGAGGCCCACAAACACTTACCGGGGTTTGGCTGAAAGATATTTATTGGAGCATGGGTAAGCGAAACCATGGCTATCAAAACTGTGGCTAAGGAGGTCATATAATGATAGATTTTGTCTGCATTTGTTGGTGCTTGAGAGATAACAAACTCACAAGTAAAAAAAATATTTTAAATAAAATTTGGTTTAGAAAGATCATGCATGTGTACCTTATTGATAAAGCTACTCAATCACAGTCATATAAAGATTCTATATTTTCTAATTGTTTTACATGGGTTATTCTTAAAAGTAGGCATTTAAATTAACTGGAAGTTATTTTCCCTATTTTAATTGTAACTGCCTTTGCTGTGAATTTGTTCTTGCTAAAACAGTGAAAACATGTTCATTACTCACTAAACAAATAAGAGAGGATAATTCCAGCAAAAGCTATCCTGTTTCTTCAAGTTTCAAAGGGGCCAAATACTTGTGGCATTTTTTTTCAGTGAAAGCAAGGAAAGTAGGTACGTTTTATAGCTTATCGTATCCCTCTGTTCCCTGTGGATATCCATGTTTTTGGACCATCTTCTGTTAATTCCTACAGCTCTGACCTCCATGTTAAAGCATTATATGAAGCTATTGCTAGGAAGGTCAGTGAAACTGCAGAATAATGCCAGGGGGAATAAACTCTATATATCATGTTAATTTACCATCTATATTTCACAGACAGGCTGAAGATATAAATCTGTCACTTTCACATACATACCAGATCTACCAAGGTTAGAGACAAAGAAAGGAATTTTGTCCTGAACAGTGGCATTTTTCAGTGCACTAATCATATTTCCCTGTGTGATCACTGTGACCTTATCTAATCATCTCCCTGCTATTTGCTGCCATCTAATTTCATTTGCTTTTCAGGATCTCTACTTTTCCATTTGAAGTGATCTGATTTGGACCTTAAAATATTTCTTTTTTTCCAACATATGGCTCATCTCCTACAAGTCTCTTTACCAAAGATCCAGGCAGAATTTGATTAAATTGGGCAATTTACTTATGATGCATGGCCCATTTAAGACAGTGAAGCAGGGAGGAAGGCGCCAGTATAATTTTGATCTAGCTAGGGCATCAGCTAACCTCTTTTTGTCCTAGATACACAATAAAGATTTTAGTTCAAAAATCACATTGGGAAAAAAAAGCTACACTCCTTGATAAATATCAAAGTCATACACACTGTCTCTTTCCTTTCTCTTGTAAAAAGTGCATACCCACCCTCTGGTATTTAAGCAAGATTAGAGCACGGGCCTTATTTCATTGCATGTGCAACGAGGCTAGCAGAAATAATGATTTTTTTGGTCTTGTAATGTTGTTTATTGACAAGGTTTAGTGCAGTTCAGGGATATGGCTAATTTCCTCCCTGTACAGCAAAACAAAACAAAACAAAATGAAGCAAACAAACAAACAGCTTTTTCTGAGAGTAGCTGAAGGCTATATTGCTGCAAACAAATTGTTCCACAGTGTTGTTTGCAACGTAGATATTAGGTGAATTAGGAATTCTCACAAAAAATGCCCATGATTTTAAACTTCAAACAAGGATGGGAAAAGGTGAGGTCTATAGGCCACATCTGGTCCTCCAAGATTACCTTTGTTACCCTCAAAATCTAATTTAAAAATTAGTAAAACTACTAAGAAGCAGGGGTCAATATCTCCAAGTTGCTCATTGGCTATTCCTGCAAATCTGCCAGTTTTAGATGTGCATGGGTGTTTCAAGAAGAGATTATTTCCACCTTCCTTCCTGGTTTGAAAATGGCCTCTCCTGGACTTAAAACTGTGTCGAGGGGGACCCCTTTAGAGGATGAAGGGGCCACTTTAAAAAGCAAAACAGTAAAAGTTCTTGTGGATTAGAGCATGTTCTGGGGATGTGACACTGTGTCACTTTCAAATCTCAGGCTGTTGGCCATACTTTTATCACAGCAGGTTTTATCCAGAGGTTTGCAGAATGCATATCATATTATGCTGGTAGCTCTTTAGGTGGTTACCAGGATATAAGGTACACAAGGAAAAAGTGTCTGATACTGGTTGAGTTACATTAAAACCTATGAAAAAATTCCTCACTTCTGCTAAATCAGGTTGCTGGTAGCTGCCTAGATAGATTTTTGTGTGAAAGAAGCTGGAAGCATGGTTCTGTTAGTGACAACAAATTCTGGGGATGAGCATGCATTTAGAAGCATGTCACAGTATAATACTCAACACACATCTACCATTTGAATTACTTTTACACCTGACCATGTTGGTGATTCTTAAGAGTTTTACTACCAGTAATAAAAAGGATACCCTGTCAATTCAAACTGTCTATTCCTACTGTAACATTTCCTCCCACTAAGTAGAATAGCTTTACGTTTATCTTCTGTATTATATGTCTATGGCACATTTCACAATAATCATTGTCGTCATGGGGCAATATAATTAATGACTAGTGAGTTCCATTTGGGTTGCCTCACATTTCATAAAATCATAGAATGTTAGAGTTGGAAGAGACCACAAGGACCATTCAATTCAACACCCTGCCATGCAGGAAAAGCATAATCAAAACTCACATCACCTGGCTTTTCCTAAAAATTAGATATTTCTCAATCTCTAAAAGTACTTTTGGCACATCCAGGGCCACTTACTTTTGTATGTTCTCTGTACTACCATCATCTTCCCCAACATTTATTCTGGTGAAGTAATTGCCCTAGTGAAGAATAATAATAATAAATATTAATAAACTTTGTTTGTCATCTCCCTGGATGGATTTGGGGTGGCTTACAAAGGCACTCCAAGGTGCAGCATATAACATAAAATGGTACATAATTATAACACAATAGCACATAAAATTATAACAACAACCACTACCAACACATATAACATAAAATAAAATAGCTCAATTTTAAAATGCAGAACACCTGTAGGTAAAACTAGCTGCCAGATAGTCACAGACTGAAGTGCCATAGTGTCACTATCAACCTCATATAGGCGCATTACAGCCTACTTGAGGTCAAAGGCTTTTTTAAACATCCATGTTTTAAAGTTGGATTGGAAGGAATGGAGGATGGGGACTAACCTAATCTCTTTTGGGAGGGTATTCCAGAGATGGGAAGCCACCACCAAGAAGGCCCTCTTCTCATGCTTGAGACGACTGAGTAAATCCCTCACCAGCAAGTTTGATAAGCCACGAAGGGCAAGGATCTAAAGCATAGGTGGTTGCTCTCACAGTTTCAAGAATCTTGTCCATGTCATCAGGCCAAACATGCTGAAACAAATCTAACAAGAAGAAGACTTGAAGCAATATAGAAAGGACATTTCCCAGAGTTTGAGGCTATTTGGGAAGAGTGGCACCTAAGTGAGACACTATAGAGCAGGGGTGCTCACACTTTTTCAGCATGCGAGCTACTCTTAAAGAAACCAAGTCCAAAAGATCTACCTGCCCCTGCCGCCGCACGCTCCCGCCGCCGCACGCTCTTTCCACCGCGCGTGCTCCTGCTGCTGTTTTCTGCCCATGCAGCGCTTCTTCCACCTGCGGGGCATTGCAGGAAGGAGAAAGCATGAGGCGGGGCATCCAGAGGGAGCGCTCCGCCCTGCCTGTCTCACCGGCAACGGAGGCTGCACAGCTGCTTCTGGATGAGAGAGAGGCAGGGCACTCCTTCCAGAGGCCCCGCCTCGTGCTTCCTTCTTCCTGCAATGCCCCACAGGCGAAAGAAGCACCGCGAGAGCGGAAGCCAGCAGCAGGAGCGCGCATGCACGCAGGTTGTGCGCGCGCATGGCAGGAGCGCCCCAGCCGGCTGGTGAGGCCCGAAGAGCACCTGGAAGAGGGCCAAAGATCTACTAGTAGCTCTCGAACTACCTAATAAGCACCCCTGCTATAGAGTTTATTCTAAACTGAAGGGAGATGGCTAAGATTGACTGGTGTCACTTTCTTTACCTTTATAAAGATTAATTTGAAGCCACACTACTTAAATAGATTTGAAGAAATGTTGAGAACAAGCTGATATTAGGCATTATATTTCTCCTAAAAATGTTAATGGAAGAGAATGCTATTACTAGTAAGATGGCAACTCATTGAGACATCAGAAGTTTTATAACCCACATAACATTTTCTTGAAAATGTGAGATGGAATGTATATGCAGCTTATGAATGCCCAACAATGTTACCTATTGCTATAGTACTTCACAAAAATACTATATTTAGGGAGGGGGGCACAACAAATAGAGAATGTGTAATAGGTAACATTATTAGTTGTGATACATTACTTCCAAACTTTGACCATTTGAACTACAATAGCTAAAACAATGAACTGTAATTACAGATAATTGTTCACTTTGGCCAACATACACACACACACACACACACACACACACACACACACCTAGAGTTGCCATACCATAAGCCACTTTTTTGAGCTTTTTGGATCCTTATATAGATTCTAAACTGCTATAATTTTTTTAAAGCAACTCTCTATTAACTCTAGGAGCATCATTAGGTAGCAAAATATGTAGGTACTCTATTTTCAGAGTCTTTAAAAAAAAAACCAACAAAAGAAGTCCATTCATACTTTTAAACACTATTCTTGTTTGTATTTATATCCTGCTTCCTCCTTCTCAAATGAAACTTAAAGTGGCTAACATTAAAAACACAAGGGAAGGGAGTGTAAGCCAAGCAGGTGCCAGACTGCAAGATGCAAGATAGCAGTGTATTGTAAATCAAGTAAAGGAGAGAGTTTGAAATTGAAAAAGAAGCCAATTGTCAATGGACTTAGGAAGCATAAGAAAAATCACACACTTTAGAAACCTCAAAATACCCAGTACCCATGGTACGAGCTTGCGTCATTGGTAGCTGTTTTGTAAATGTGTAGAAACGCTGGTTTTATTGCATGTAATGAAGTCCTAGGAGAGGAGGGAGAAGGAAAGGTGAAGATGTTGAGACAAATAATAGAGCAGGAATGCAGGGGGTATGGGAACAGAAAAGTACCAGAAGCAAGGGAAAAGTACATTGCCAGGGTGGAAGGTGGGGTGAAAGAGGTACTAGAAAGAAGGACTAGGAAGTAAGCAGTGGATTACAATAAGTAAATATGGAATTGATTGTCAAGTCATGAGAGAGAAGAGGAAGAAAGGGCGAGTTATAGTTGCTGCATTGTCTCCATGTCAGCAGCACCAGAGAATTCAATAGGCCCTGCCCTAAACTACATTTCTCAGAATTCTGCTCACTTCCTGCATTAAAGCTTCAATGTGAATGTGTTCTAGTCTTCTTTCTCTGGGCCAACCATGTGCACAGGGACTTCTTCCTTGCCCGGCCATCCATCTAGGCATCCCTCTCTCCTTCCTTGCCCCCTGCCCCTTGTTGTGTCCTTAGGGAAAGAACTTCCTCCACTCTATCATCACCATCTTCCTTGGGGCCCTTTGGGAGAACCAAACCCAGCCCTTTTGGGGGGTAAATGGTGCATAACTAATCCAAAAGTCATAGGTCATTTAGAATCGTAAGGGGTTTTTTTGGCATGGTCAACCCTTGTGTTTCTTAATATCATTTTGTATGTATGGATCTAATGAATTAGATCCAAAAAATGGTTTAAACATGAAGTTTAGCACATCCCTAGTATATACACTTAAAGATCAACACACTTTATTTGACATATTTTTGCAGACAGTAACCCACTTCATCAAATGCATAGAGTATTGCCTAAATTGGCAGACATACAAATGGTTTAGGTGGTAGGATACAATTAGTAAGATGAAAGGTGATGTAAAGATCACCAATATTTATCATCACCTTAACTACCATTAACAACTGGGTGGGAGTACGGAAATCTCAGCATAGATATGTTGCTTAAGAAGCATATTATGATGAAACATTGAAACTGACAAAAAGGTTAAACTATACTGTTTTATAGATATAATAAAATACTTCATCTGTAACTCTGAGGGGTATTGTTTTTCCCCTCTTCAGTTATTATTGTTTGTCTTTACTTTCCTTTGCATTTGTCCCTGTTTTTAACTTGAGCCTTCCACATGCAAGTCTAGCACCTAAATATTATTCTATAAGATTGAACACCCCTTGTCCATAATTCCAAAATCCTAAATACTCCAAAATGGCTGAGATAGTGACAATTTTGCATGCCATGTTTTGACTTGTGTCCGATCTCCAAAATGTATAATTATGAATGTATATACTAAAATACTTCTTGGACCTCATCAGATAGGTCTTTGTAAATTGGGGGACAGTGGGTAAAATCATGGGGCAGTGTAGGGAACCCATCCGGCTATGTTCCTTACTGTCAGGATCTGTCCTCTGCTTTCCCACAGTGTTTCTCCACTGCCCCCCATTTTCTCTTCAGCTTCTCTGCCTTTTTTGGATGAGGAGTCAGCAGCGCTGTTGGCATGAAGCCCCATGGGACCCCATTGGAAGTAGCTCTGTGTTATGTGATGTGCTCCAGGGGACTCATATTGGCAGTGCAGAGAAGCAGGGAGAAGGCTCTCCTGTGCCTTCACCTGATGAGGATGTTGGTCTCAAGCATTTTGGATAAGGGATACTCAGCCTTGTATTTTCTCAGATCAGTTGCAATTGTAAAAATGCTATGGAGGTTGAAACATAGTAGGAAAATTATTGTGCTGTACTTTCATAATCAGAATGCAAATCAATATAATTTGTATAATTGGAATATTTTGCATAATATGTAAAGGAGATTCCCACATTTGAGGAAGTAGAATATGGCAACCTTACTAATAGTATAGAAGCAGCATGGTTTCTTCCCTTAAAACTTGAATTATACAATCTCAGTTCATGAATGTGGGATTTTGAACATTACCACTGATCTATTGTTATTTGCCTTCAAGTAATTTCTGCAGCTGCATTGACATCTACCAAAATAATCCAGAATATAGAGCTGCCCTAGATACAGCATGGTTGTTGAGTACTCCAGCAACTGTATCCACAGGATTAGGATTCACTCTGCTCACCCCCACATTGGGGGGGGGGGGGTGTCTAGAAAAGGTGCCCTTAAAAGGTCTGCCTCTCTCAGCCTTGACTGGACAGCTGTGCACAGAGGGGTCACCACCTTGTAGCCAAAGATGAACTTTGGGACATGGAATGTATTGACTTTGTTGGAAAACACAGACCATGAATGCAGAACTGCTATTATCACAAGGGAGCTGAGACATTTAACGCTGACACAGCAGTACTACATTTTCAAATATATCTCACTTTAAAAAAAAAAGGATTTCAAAGCCATCTACAACAATAACTCACCAAAATGGGGAAAATAGAAAAACTTGTTTTTACTATTGCATATAGCATTCTGGAACATCTTGTTGATTACACATGATTTACATACATACAGCCAAGGAACCTACCACAACTTGAGATATTTATGCAAACAGACACATGGGATAAATTTTAAAAAACAAACAAACAGTATCCATTGATTTTTATGTGCATTCTGTCAACCTGCTGCACTTTATTTAGCATCTGTCTGAATGAGGCCAGAACTTACAACAGTTGCAGAAAATGTTCTCAAGCTTTCAAGGCTTAAAATTTCTGTGAGCTTGTTCCAAAAGTTATTGCTTTCTGCCTCTGAGGAATTTATTGAAGCCTGATTTCCTTTCCCCTTTCATGCTCAATTGTATATACTGATCAGGACTCTGATCCTGTTGTCATTAAAGTCAATATGAAGGGTTTCCTTTAGGAATCATGCTGCATATGGCTCACAAAAAACTGAGATAGCTGACTTGCATAAGAATGTACATTGTAAATGTACAAAGGGGAGGCTGCATAATTGAGTTTTTCCCCTGCTCTCTCTCTCTTTTGACCTTTGCTCATTCTTGACTCTGGAAGAGAGAAAGAGTTGATCCAGATTCCTAACTGATCAGAGCTCCCATTGGATTGCGATGTGATGAAGCTGAAGATATGCTGGTTGCCAGGAGCAAAAAGATGCAAAAATGGAAACAATTCACGTGGGGATGGAAAAGAGCTGCATCTCATTCTGCTGACGTTAGATAAATACTGTGGAGATAATAATTAATGTAGTTAAACAATCCCGGGTGGTACATTTAAGGGACAATGGAGAAACCATTCAACCTTGCACTGGAAGAAATAATAATTATCTGATAAATTTGCTGGTGAAATATGAAGCCAGCCTCTTAGATTAATGACAAAACGGAATAATTTGTATTGGACTATTCATACCATTAAAATTGATTGTCTTAAGATTTGTTGTTGTGCCCTGAAATTAAAAGATACATCAATGTCATTTTTGCATTGGAGATGCCCGTCCTTTAAATCCATCAATGACTACTGGCAATCTTCTGCCAGTTTTCCTGGGAATAAGTCCCACTTGAATCAAGGCCATGTAGACTCTTACACAGGATTGTACTATATGTCTCTCTTCTTTTTCACCTTATATTGCATCTTTGTCTCTCATACCAGAAACGACTTGCAATTTCTCAAGCCACTCCTGAGACAATCCCCCCCCCCCCATCAACACAAATAACAGGTAGCAAGTTATTTGGAATGTTATAGAAAATTAGTTGTGTTTACAGAAACTTGCTGCAGAATAGACAGTAATTGGTGGTCTTCCAAATGTAACTGAATGGCAACATTTCTCCTTCTGCAATGGCTATCCTGGTTAGGATTTCAGTGGTTGCTCCAAGTTGCTCATTTCTGATGTAGAAACACTTGCATAGTTGAAAAAAATGACTGTGTTTTTTAAAATCTGTGCTATATTCATATTTTATAATATTAGAAAACACCAGTGTCAACACTGGGATATGCACAATCCCAAAGCTACAAGTTCATCCACAATAGCTGGCAACATTTAGATATGCCCCCTTCTCTTAACAGCCACTTGGGACCCTCCCCAAAATGTTCTCTGTGAGTCAGTTACCTTGCTGAGTTGGCTGGGTTGTGGCTCAGTTGGCTGAGGACTGATGACTGCTTCAGAGTGGCCGTCGGAAACACCATGCATTGTGGTGAATCCGGCGGTGCCTGGAGTGGGTCAAGAGGAACACATCGCCCCACACCTCACATAACCTGGCTTCCCCCCATCTCATCCCATTGGGGGGGGGGTGTCCACTGCTAGGTTTCTCCTGTTGAGTCCAATTGAACATGTGAAAGAAACCTCCTGAGTTACAAGAGGTGAGGATTACTGAACTAAGCCACTAAACACACAAAGGTTTGAGCAAAGCGATCTTGGGGAGAGAGATCTATTCAATATTATATCAAATATAAATGTGTATACAATTTACCAATAAAGCATAGATATACAGTATGTATACAGACAGTCTCCCTGAGTGTCATAAATACATCACAAATCAATAGGAAAACACAACTGTGAAACAAACTTGCCCAGCGTTCCAAAAGCGGAGTCCCATCTTCTATTAGGTGAAATCTCAAAGTCAAGTCAAAGTTCTATTTGAAAGTCCAAACACTGATGTAATTATAATCCGATATATTCAAAAGGGGACTTCTCATTCTAGGCATTTCTTTTTTGTAGAGGTTCTAATTATATCCAAGATAGCTAGATGCTCTGTAGCAACAAGAGAGGTGGTCTCCGTATTGTAAGATTCCAACAAATTGTAATCCAAGTGGGAAATGAAGTAGATATAGTGGAAAAGCTGGTTGGCGATGTATCAGGTAAAAGCCACGATGGTACACAATAAGTGGCCAGGACTGTTTCGCTGTCAGTTCGGCTTTTTCAGAGCAGAAAGCCTGAAGTAGCCAGGATTCACAGTGGGTAGACATTCTAAAACAGATAATATCAATACATTTTAAGAAACAAACCCAAAGTTCAGCAGTAACAACAGACGTCATAAAGGCAATGTATACATACCATCATTGAAATCAACAGTATTTCACTACATGCGGGGAAAGAAGTGACCCAAAGGTGCAGGGAAAGCGCATGATCTCTATTTAACGGATTACTGAATATACAGGTGAGGCAAAATCAGATCATTTAAGAAGAATGTTAATTGAGAGGCAATCATTGAGCCCGTGGGGGAATTCACTCGAGACTAAGGAGATCCATCTGGATTCAGCCCTCAGTAGTGCCTCCTGCTTGTTGCTGTGGAGACTGGTCTTAACTCTTTCTAAGCCCATAAACTTGAAGGATTCCGGAGTGTGATTCTTGAGTAGGAAATGCTTGTAAAGTTCCGTGGTGTCATTTTTATTGCGGATTTTCGATTTGTGTTCAGTTATTCTGGTTCTAAGAGGGTGTCTAGTTTCTCCTATGTAAATACTTCCGCAATCCCAGATTAAAGCATAGACCACATGGTCTGAAGCGCACATGGTAAAGTCTTTTACTTTGAAGGTTCTTTTTTTGTGCGGGCTAAAGATGGTCTTGTCCCCACACACTTGTTTACAGCACAAGCAATGTCCAAATGGGTGACATCCAGGATTTAGAGAGCTACGGGGAATCTGTTGGTAGTTTTGTGTGTGTACTAATAAGTCCTTTATATTTTTTGTCCTTTTGTAAGCTGGAATAGGATAATCATTGAGACCTGGGATATTGGGAACCAATGTCCAATATTTTTTGATGATGCACATTATCTGTCTGCTGTGGGGCATCAAAAAGTTGGCCAAATTAGTCTTTGGGGTGAAGTGTTTTGTCGAGAAATGAATAGTTGGTCCCTCGGGACCTGATCCGCTCTGTGTCTAGCTTTATTTATGATGTTATGGGGATATCCATGTGCTTGGAGAAATTGGAGAATTTTAAGGATGAAGGGTTGCACGATGGTATCCAGGTAAATGGATAAGGGTTCTAATAAAGAAGAGGAGCCAGACACACTGGGTCTACCGGGGAGAGGATGGGGGTTTTTTTGTGGATCTTGGGGAGGATGTAGAATTGGGCTATCCAGGGATGAGGGTTGTGTAAAAAAAATTGCCAGTTGGGGTTTATTGTATCCCATATCCAGGCCATCTTGGATAAGGTCTGCAATGATTCTCGAGTATTTTGTGGTAGGATCTCCGGGAAGTCTACGATAGTATTCTGTGTTGCTGAGTTGCCTGAGAACCTCGTCCTCATAGTCCTTGCGATTTAAAGTGACCACGGCCCCTCTCTTATCTGCTGGCTTGAACACTATCGATGGATGGTTGCCAAGATTTTTTAAAATCTTGATGTCGGAAGCAGAAAGGTTGGAAGTCTTGGTATCGTGACGATGGTTAATATTGAGCACTTCCCTGAGAACTACGTCCTCAAATGCTTTAATATTGTGGGAGACTTGTGAGGGAGTAAAATTACTCTTGACATATATTCTGGGATTGGTAAGAGGAGGAAGGGAATGATCCGGATTATTTGAAAAGAATTCTTTAAGTCGAATGGATCTGAATAGTCCAGCTAGGTCTTTGTGGATGTTGAAATCATCACACTTTGGAGTAAAGATGTATGATAGTCGTTTATTAGAGATTTTTTTATGTTCAGAGAAATTATACTCAGATAAATTAACAATTAGGTTGGGCGGCGTTTGTTCCTGTCCTCTTGAAAATTTCAATTCCAAACCTTGCCCCTGTTCCTTAAGGGATATCGGCCTGAGAAACCTGAGCCCACTGATGAATCGGAGTATGTATTTTGTTCCTCATAAGAAGTACCTGAGGACAGATTCTCATTAGAGAATCTCACTTGCCTTGGCTGTGATCTCTGATTGGACTTATAAGTCCATCTATAAATGGTATTGTTCTTGTAGTCTTGTTGGTCCCTTTTAAATTTATTAATCTGCAGACATCTAAGATCTTCCTGCAGAGTTTTGCATTGTTTTTGAATCTGTTCTAAGTCTGTTTTGGGGACCTGGCCTGCAAGGGATTCTTTCAATGTTGCTATTTCTTCCTTAAGTTGGGTAGCTTCCTTTGCAGCCTGTTGGACAATGAGAGTCATAAGATCACGGGAACAGCATTCCAGGATTGCAAATCAACTCTTAACAAATGATTCATCAGATTTGTATACCCCTGGGGCAATTTGGACTCTAAGACCCCTTGGGAACAATTCATTTCTAATATATTCAGCTACGGTGGATGCATTAAGTTGCACCATTAAAGACTTGTCAGAAAAGGAATTCTGGTGAGGACCAGTCTCAATTCCTTTTCTGACAAGTCTTTAATGGAGGAGGAGGTGCTGGGAGTATGGTCCTCAGAGGTGCCCTCAAGTGGGTCAAATAGTCCCCAGTCTTGTATGATATTATCAATTTGTTGGAATCTTACAATGCGGAGACCACCTCTCTTGTTGCTACAGAATACCTAGCTATCTTGGATACAATTGGAACCTCTACAAAAAAGAAACGCCTAGAATGGGAAGTCCCCTTTTGAATATATCGGATTATAATTACATCAGTGTTTGGACTTTCAAATAGAACTTTGACTTGACTTTGGGATTTCACCTAATAAAAGATGGGACTCCGCTTTTGGAATGCTGGGCAAGTTTGTTTCACAGTTTGTTTATTTATTTCAGGATTTTACCCCGCTCTTCTCAACCCCCCTGTCAGAGCGGCTTACAGTAAGGCGCAATTCGATGCACACACAGTAACAATATAAGACCCCAGAACCCTTCAACAATTAAAACACACTAAAATACATTAAAATACAATTACCAAAACATCATACGCATTCATTCCAGATTAAAACAATGTTCTGTCCATAAAAGCATTGGCCCTATTCATCCACTTTCTGTCACGATGCAGGGTCTTGGCCCAGCCCCTTAATCACAGACACAGAAACGGTAATCAGCTAACTATTTATTGAATAATAAGAAACAGGTGAAAAGGTAAATTGTCAATAAAAAGTATCAAAAAGTTCAATCCAATAGGTAAAGAGTCCGTAGATAAAATCCAAAGGCAAACGTGGCAAAGGCTCCGCAAAACTATACAGATCAAGGACTTGGTCCGTGGCAAATAGGCATGGTTTCAAACCCAAAAATCGCGCTTCTAAAATCAAATTGGGGGTTATTAGTAAAAGAAAGACTTACAAAAAATTTTCCAAAAAGTTCTAAAATGTAACTTAATTACTAACGAAATTCGTTAGTAGTTCATATGCCAGCGCATGTGCATTCCAGATGGTTTTGGCCTACAACTCCCAGAAATCCTAACAGCTGGTAAACTGGCTGGGATTTCTGGGAGTTGTAGGCCAAAACTTGAATAAATCACACTGAATTCTAGATGGGACTCTCCAAATAGGAAGGAGGGAGGGAGGGAGGGGGTATTCTATTCTTGGAAGCAGCAAAAGGAGGAGGAGGCCCCCATGCTCCTCGCTGCCTCTCTCTCACCCGATCCTGAGGGAGCGAGGGGCCCAAGTTTGCCCAGGCTGAGAGGAGGAAAAGAGGCCTGAGGCTGTGAGGAATGGTGGGAGTTGAAGTCCAAAACACCTGGAGGGCTGAAGTTGGCCCCTCATGAAGCCTCTTCAAGGCTTTAGATCCTGGCAGGCAGAAGGGGCAGGGAGAGCCGTCCACTCCTCCTGCCCTGCCAGGATCTAAAGCATCAAAGAGTATTGGGGTGAGAAACCAACCTAATGTATAATAGAATGAATGCTACTGTAAGTGCCTAATATTATAAGTAATCCAACTGGTCATATACCTACATTCCATGCACATGCAATAATACAGTAGTAATAACAATGGGTATAAGAAGTAAAATTCAAACCGAAGTATTCTGACTGTGGTCCCTCCTCAAACTGCAAAAAGCTCTTCTCTCTGAGCCTGGGAAAAGCCAAAACCCCAGGCACAGCGTTTGCTGCCTGGGTGCACACACATACATATTCTTTGGGGGAATTTGCTGCAGAATCTTCTCTATGAGCCCGGGATTGCGCTGGGTCTTCAAGTGCTCCAAGTTCCGGTGGTCGGTGTGAACTTCCACCGGAAATTGGGCCCCTTCAAGCAAGTGTCGCCAAACTTCAAAAGCTACCTTAATGGCTAGGAGCTCCTTCTCCCAGATGGTGTAGTTCCTTTCTGGCGCCATCAGCTGCCGGGAATAGTAAGCACAGGGCAATAAGTCTGTCCCCTGCGGCTGTAGCAGGATCGCTCCCACTGCTACATCCGATGCATCTGCTTGCACAATGAAAGGGGTGCGGGGGTTAGGATGCTGCAGAAGCGGCTGCGTGGTGAACAGCTGCTTCAACTTCCGGAACCCCACGTCTGCCTCCGATGTCCACCGAAACAGCACCTTTCCTTGCAAACACTGGGTGATGGGGTCGGCCCACTTGGCAAAGTCCGGGATGAACTTTCTGTAGTAGTTGGCAAAGCCCAGGAATCTCTGAATGTCTTTTTTGCTGGCAGGAGCCTTCCAGTCTGCCACAGCTTGGACCTTGGTATCATCCATGGCGATGCCTGTGGGAGAGATGCGGTAGCCCAGGAAATCTACCTCGCGTAGATCAAATGCACATTTCTCCAACTTGGCATAGAGACCGTGGTCTCTCAGCCTCTGTAGCACCTCTTTCACATGGCGGTCGTGGGTCGCCTGGTCAGGCGAAAAGATCAACAGATCGTCCAAATACACTGCCAGATAACGATCTAACAGGTCTCGAAAGATGTCATTTATGAAGTGTTGAAAACAGGCGGGAGCATTACACAATCCGAATCCCATAACTCTGTATTCGAAACTTCCCCATTTGGTCTGGAAAGCTGTCTTCCATTCGTCGCCCTGACGAATACGCAGCAGATTGTAAGCACCTCTCAGGTCCAATTTGGTGAAAACTTTAGCTCCCCTCATCCGCTCCAACAGTTCCGGGATCAATGGCAGGGGGTAGCGGTTCCGAATCATGATCTTGTTGAGCTCTCGGTAGTCATTGCAGAGCCGCAACTCCCCAGATTTCTTCTTGACAAACAGGATGGGCGCCCTGGCCGGGGACTGGGAAGGCCGGATGAACCCCTTATGCAGATTCTCATCCAAAAACTCCCGGAGAGCCTTTTGCTCGGGTTCCGAGAGAGGGTAGAGTCTTCCACGCGGGATGTGGGCTCCGGGCTCCAACTCAATGGCACAATCATAAGGTCGGTGGGGAGGCAAGCGTTCCGCCTCCTTCTTGCTGAAAACATCCCAAAACCCCGCATACCTTTTGGGCAAAGTAGCTGCTTGTTCCACCTCTTGGGCCTGGCACGCCCGGGCCGTCATGCAATGTCCCTGGCAATGTTCCGAGGAAAACTGCAACTGCCTTTTGGCCCAGGAGATCTGCGGATCGTGGAGAGTCAGCCAAACGATTCCCAGAATCACCGGGAAATCTGACAACTTTGTTACAAGGAAAGAAATGTCCTCTTTGTGAGAGCTTGTCCACATCTTGGTAGGGGCAGTGTATTGGGTCACGGCCCGGCTTTTAGTTGCCTTCCGTCGATGGTTTGTATGCCCTTAGGCTCCTTGAGATCATGAAACTGTAATCCGGCAGACTTGGCATAGTCTGCATCAATGAAGTTGTTGGTGGCCCCTGAGTCAATCATGGCATGTACCATCATTGGGCCCTTCTCTTTTGACCACAGGGCGACCATCACCAAAAACAACTGTCCAGTCTGGGGTTCTGGGGGAAGGTTAGCGACCGTGGCCGAGTTAGCGAACCCACTTAAACTCGGCCGGCCCCTTCCCCCGCCATCTGGATGGCCTCTTCAGCCTCTTGGGGCTCTTCAAACGTGGCCAAGGCCCGAGGAGTCTTGCCGCGCGGTTTCTGGGGGCACTCTTTGGAAAAATGACCGGATCCTCCACAGTACCAGCACAGGTTCAGCCACTGGCGCCGGGCTTTCTCGGCGGCATCCACTTTGGGCCTCACGTGCCCCAACTGCATGGGCTCCGGTTCATCTAACGGCTGGGGGGCCGGTGCGAACGGCCGAAACGAAAAGCAGCTGGCCCCCGTCTCCTTGCGCACCACCGGTTTCTCCCCAAACCCTTTGTCCCATCGTCTCCGGGTCTACAATCCAGCCTCCACCCGTATGCTCAAAACGATCGCCTCCTCCAGGTCGGCAGGCCGAGTAGCCCCTCTCAGGATTTCCTGTTGCATCTCCGGCGACAGGCCTTTCATATACTGGTACTGCAAGGCAGCGGGATTCCAGGCCACTTGAGCTGCCAACACACGGAACCGAGAGATGTACTGGGACAAGGGCATGTCTCTCATAGACAAATGATTCAGCTCCCTCTCCACCAGCTCTGCATTCACGGGGTCTCCCCAAGTAGTCTTGATGGCCTCCAGGAACGCCGCCAACGTAGCCACTTGTGGGGAGGCGGACTGCAACTGCGTGGTAGCCCATGCCGCCACCGTCCCTTCCAGTAGAGTGTAGACAAAGCCCACCTTGGCTCGCTCGGTGGCGAACTCCGTGGGCCGGAGTTCCAGGTACATTTCACATTGTCCAATGAACATGTTGACTTGGGCCGGGTTACCACCAAACCGGGCCGGAACAGATACAGAAGGGTGTCGGCCAGCTCTGGCCCGCAATTCTCCCAGTTCCTGCTGCATCTCTGCAACTTGGGCGGCGGTCAACTGAGCCATTTCGCCGACCCGCGGTCTGCGTCGCCTGGAGCGTCCCGTGGTGTGAAAAGGGGTTATCAGCTACGGTAATCAGCTACCTATTTATTGAATAATAAAAAACAGGTGAAAAGGTAAATTGTCCATAAAAAGTATCAAAAAGTTCAATCCAATAGGTAAAGAGTCCATAGATAAAATCCAAAGGCAAACGTGGCAAAGGCTCCGCAAAACTATGCGGATCAAGGACTTGGTCCGTGGCAAAGAACAAGGCAAAGTTCATGAACAACTCCAAGAAACTTCTTGGCAAGGCTCGAGCCGGCAACTTGGCTCCGTGGAACTCCGCTCGCTTCACTCCTCTTAGAATAGAAGTGGCCGAGCTACTGAGGATCCTTTCCCACGGATCCTATACTTAATCCCTTGGCGAGGCCCCCGACGCTCTAGGCTTCTGCGCCAATCTGTGCTACGGGATCTAGCGCTTCTCTGGCGCTCTAGGCTACGGTGCCAATCCCTCCTGCTGGACTCAATGCTCCGTCTCCTATCAAAGCTCCGTCCTTGCCTCCCAGCACCTGGGTCGCTATCTTCATGAGAGCCGAACTCCCTTTCAGCTTCCATGGGCTCATCCTCCACTGTTTCCCTGATCCTTTCCTGCGACCTGTAACCACCTGGTTTCTCATAATGATCAGAATCATCACTCTCAGGGTCAGCCTGAACTTCCCAGCTAGCATAGCCATCAGGCCATTTATCATCCCAGGCCAAGCTCTCTGTGGGAGAGGAAGGCCCAGCTAACTCATCAGCCACTTCCTCCATGTCCTCATCAACTGCAGCTGGCCATAATGCAAGTGGGACCCCCGGTGCTGCCCCCTGCCCCCCAGGCACAAAAGGGAACTGGGTTGCTACACTTTCCATTAAAATCCCATCTAAAGTGTTGCCTTGTGCTGGTGTGCAAATCCCACAGCCAGGATTTTACTTTTTTCCTGAATGCCAGGAGGGATGAGGTGGATCGTACATCGATAGGGAGCGCATTCCACAGGCGGGGATGCACCACCGAGAAGGCCCTATCCCTCGTCCCCACCAGCCACATTTGAGAAGTAGGCGGGAGCGAGAGCAGGGCCTCCCTGGATGATCTTAGATTACGAGGTGGGATGTAGCGGCTGATGCGTTCGGACAAGTAAGCTGGGCCAGAACCGTATAGAGCTTTAGAGGTCAAAACCAGCACTTTGAATTGAGCTTGGAATTGGACAGGCAGCCAGTGGAGTTGACACAACAGGGAAGTGGTATGCTCCCTGTATGTAGCTCCCGTTAGTAATCTGGCTGCCGCCCGCTGGACTAATTGCAATTTCTGAACTGTCTTCAAAGGCAGCCCCACGTAGAGTGTGTTGCAGTAATCTATGCGGGATGTGACCAGAGTGTGGATGACCGTAGCCAGATCAGACTTCCCAAGGTACAGGCAGTTGTGTTTTCCTACCTATTTGTGATGTATTTATGACACTCAGGGAGACTGTATGCTTTATTGGTAAATTGTATGCACCTTTATATTTGATATTATATTGAATAGATCTCTCTCCCTTAGATCGCTTTGCTCAAACCTTTTTGTGTTTAAAAACCTCCTGAGTTACCATCATAGCAGCATGCACTGGTTCCTCTATTGTTTTACGATGGAGCCCCACCAGAAGTAGTTCTACGTCGTGAGATTGGAGCCAGTGGGCTCCGTTGCAAAACTATAGAGGAGCCAGCATATGTCTCCAAAAAGTACCTCATCTGATGAATGGATGTTCAGGAGAAATTAAGTGGAAACATTTTTGCGAGTGGAGGAGAAAATACCTTAGTTTGCTCTCCTTTGAATTTCTTTTCCCTTCTGCCTTCGCCCAGTCCTATCAGAGGTCCCCAAGGGAAACTCCAGGGACCTGTAAGATATGTACAACTGATTTTCAGTTATCTGGTACCCATGGGGATTGACAGATGCTGGAAAAGTTTAGTTTCTGGTTGCTTGAGAGTTTCTATTAAAATGGGGCTAACGAATACTATACCATAACCTCTATATTTATTTGATATGAATATTGAAATACAGCAAATAAAGACAAATAAAGACAAAGTTAGCTTAATTTAAAATAGATTTACTATATTATAAAAACAATTTTATGAATGCAACATAATTTCTTTGATTTTTTGCCAGTTGCTTGAGAGTTCTCGTGGCTAAAGTTCTGGTTAACTGAGAGTCTACTGTATTTGTATCCAATTTAGTAGAACCACATAATTATGCCAATTTTTGGAAGAACAATATGAGATGTCAGTGATCTGTGACTAGATATTCTAGTGTTCTAGTTTTATTTAGGGTTAGTTCTGTGTCTATAAGTATGCACTCATGTGTGGTGCCCTTATACTCACTTGTGTGAGAGACAGAAAAAAGCAGGGTTTTAATTAGTTACTTCTTATTGTATCTGGTGTTCCTGTGTTGTTGTTTATAGACATCAAAATGAAAAACAGTCATAGGACTTTAATATCACTTTAACTGTCCATCCTATAGAATAATGGCATATTTGATGTGGCATAAAATACTCTAGTAGAGTTGTACGCCACTTCCTTCAGAGCTTTCTAGCAAGAAATTCTAGGTACCTGACCAGACTATTGATTTTGCAGAATGGAGCAGTTTTAGAATAATCAATCTGCTATAATTGCACAGTGCAGTGCAGGTCGGACCCCTTCATATTGAGACATGCTTATTCTTGTAATTTTATTTTATTTGAGTCATAGATCTAATGGGATAGTAAACTGTATTTTAACTCTCTAACTCTGCCATGCATTCTATTGCACAAATTTACTCTGTAGTTCTGGTGAATTTGTAAAGTGTCATTGCTGTTTTGTTTTTTTTAGTGCGGTTGGGGTGGGGGGTGGTAGCATTGACAACATATTCTGGTATATGAAGGGTAATATAAATTTAATAATGTTCAATGATTAATGCAAGATTAATGCAAGGCAAGCTAAAGGAATTCTGTGATGCTCATGTTCTACTATTTAAATAATATTCAATTTGAATTTAATAATGTTCAATGATTAATATAATGCAAGGCATAAATATCTCTCTCTCTCTCTCTCTCTCTATATATATATATATCTCCTCTTCTTCCCTTTGCTAACAGCTGTTTAATACAGCTAGAAAAACTGACACCTCATTTCTATCCCATGCACACCCAAAGTTGGGCAGCAAACTGGAAATGATACTGTAATTGGAAATGAAAGGATATGAAGATGTTCTATTGCTCCCAAGGGAGTTAAAGGCAGCCATCTTCTTTCCTTGTGAAATATGATTGGGAAGATATTTGTCCTGTTAATCCCAGGGTCATTTGTGGCTTCAATTTTTATCAAGTGTTGGGTTGCAATGGTGGCAGTCATGCAAATTAAAATGGAAATGTATGATTTCGTACTGACATGAAAATAGCCTGATTGGCACCCCATCTTCTTAGATAACGTATATCATGTAATGAATCCTTTCAATGATAGAAATGCTTGGCTGTACCGGTTTCACTAGAGATATGAGTTCTTTACTTTATTTATATCCTGCTTTTTCCCCAGGTCAGGACTCAATACAACTTACAAAGAGGCAGAGAATATACTAAAACACACGTAGAATACAAAATATAGATCAAAACTGGATTAAATAACAACAGAATTAAAATCAATCCAAATCTTGTTTTAAAACAGATTGAAACAGTTTTAAAATAGATTTAAACCCACTTTTTGTTAAAATAAATTTTCAGAGGCTTGCTGGAAAACAGAGGTTTTAATTTGCTGCTGAAGAAAACAACAAAGGAGGCATTTTAACTTTCCCAAGGTAGGAGTTCGAAAGAGAAGGTCACTTCTGTATTCCCAGCAATGCTACAGTGAACTTGGAGGATATAGAGATACAGAGAAGTGCCTTCCTCACATACCTGAAATCTCTAACAGGCTTATATAAATAATCTGTTGGTACTGCTGCTGCTGTGTGCCATTAAGTGGCTAACGGCGAACCTCAGACAACACTATTATGAGCTTTTCTGGGGCTGAGAGTATGTGACTCACCCAAGGTCAGTCTGTGCTTTTACATAGTGGAAGGGGAAATTGAACCCTAGTCTCCAGAGTCATATCTGATGCTCAAATCACTACATTATGGGTCTGGGGCTATATAGAGCCTTCTATTTCAAAACCAGCACTTTAAGGACCTCATCACATGGATGAGGTCGAATGTTGTGATTTGCCTGCCTCTGTGGCAAACCATGGTGGCAGTGGGGAAATCCCTGTGCCCTGGCTTCCAGCGGATACTCCCCCATGCCATGTGGGGAAGTGTCGCTGCTGCTCCAAAGCCTCATTGTTCCTTATGGATCATGAGGGCACCTCTGTGTCAATGGTGATGGAATCCCACCACACTGCCATACCAGTTTGCCCATGGAGCCCCGCCAGAAGTTGCCAGAAGTCCTTTGATGGACAGGGTGGTGATCCATGGACAAACCAGGCCAGAAGCAGCCTATGACACTTCAATTGCCCCATTCGGTGAGGCTGTAAATTGTACTTGGAAACAGTCTGTCAGCAAGTGGAGTGTGCTTCCTGTAATCTGCACCCATTCGAAATCTGGCAGTAACCTTTTCTAACACATGAAATTTCTGAATATTCTTCAACCGCAGCTCCAGGTGCAAGACATTACAGTAATCCAATCAAGGATACAATCAAGGAATGTATCACTGTGGCCAAGTCAGACATCTCAGAGACTGTGAAGCCTTGGGCAGGAAAGTGAAGGATTTAGAGGCACAGTTGGCATTCTTGCCAGTTTTATCAGTGAAAGATAGAGAGCACACTGGGACATGCTGCAGGTGAATGACTAAATATGTGGATGGTGTTGATGGGACAGATTTGACTTCTGGAAGTATTGTCTTCCCTTCTTAGTTATAACAGACTACTGGCTACAGATGGGCTGTTCCTTACAAAGCCTGGGAATAATGACTTTGATAAAAGCATGGTAAATCTGACCAAGATAATTTTAAACTAAACCCTTGGGGTTGGCACTGATAGGTTAGACATCTATTCAAAAGCAAGCTCTAAACCCAAGGATGAAAACTCTAGAGGTTCACATTTGGGCATATTGAGGATTTGTGCCAAGTTTTGCCCAGATCCATCATTGTTTGAGTCCACAGTGCTCTCTGGATGTAGGTCAACTACAACTCCAAAACTCAAGGTCAATGCCCACCAAAACCTTGCAGTATTTTTAGTTGGCCATGGGAGTTCTGTGTGCCAAGTTTGGTTTAATTCCATCGTTGGTGGAGTTCAGAATGCGCTTCTATTGAACAATAAATCCCAGCAACTACAACGCCCAAATGACAAAATCAATCCCCCCACCAACCCCAGCTGTATTTAAATTTGGACGTATGGGGTCTTTGTACCAAATTTGGTCCAGTGAATGAAAATATATCCTGCATATTGGATATTTACAATTCATAACAGGAGAAATATTACAGTTATTACAATAGCAACTAAAATACGTTTATGATTGGGGGTCACCACAACATGAGTAACTGTATTAAGGGGTCACGGCATTAGAAAGGTTGAGAACCACTGCTCTAGAGGAAAAGCTAAGAGAGAGAATGGGAGTCACTATAAAATAATAACAGAGTAAATAACACTTTAGATGTTTACACAACAAAGTACAGAGTATGGGAAACAAGACAAGCTTGAAGTCCTGTGAGCAAAGGTAAATATGATTGTAAAGGTATAATAGAGATTTGGTGAGATTACTTCCATGATTAAAATATAACCATTAATATAACCTGTTTAAAAAGAATAGATGGAGAAGAAAAGGAGAAGGAATATCATTATATGTCAAAGACAAATTAATTTGTAATCCACATGAGTAATGAAATTGGACTAGTTAGAGCACATGAGTAAACAACATCAATGGAGAAATGAAAACAATATTGTGGTAGAAGTTTACTACAGGCTACCAAAACCAAGATGAGATGATGAATGATATGTTTCTTAAACAAATCTCAGAAATCTCCAAAAGTCAGTTATACAGGATTTCAGTAATTATCCTAATATCTGCTGGGAGAGTAACTCTTCTAAGCATTGGTTCTTCAACAAATTTCCGATGTAAGGTAATTTCCTCTTTCAAAATGTGGAAGAATGAGCAAGGAAATGGGAAATCTTGGACTTGATCCTAACCAATAGGGAGTAGTTAGTCACTGGAATCAAAGCAATCACATAATGCAGGAATTCATGTTTGTAGAACAGTCTAAAAGAGGAATACAGCTAGTCCCCAAGTTACAAACAAGGTAGATTGTGTTACACTTAAAATGTATTTGTTCCTCCAAAATGTAGGAACAAATACATTTTAAGTGTAACTCGATATGTATGTGTGTGTGCGCGCGTGCATGCAAGTGCTTTGGATCGCATAGGGAGGGTTTTTTCCTTTACCATCTCTATGGCCATTTCCATGAGCTTGATAAAATCAACTTTCCTGAAATCCAACATATATGTTGCAACCTATGATGATAGGCGGAGGCTGAATGAGAGAGGATGGAGGAGTCAGTTAATGCTTTGGCCGCCCTCTGTTTTTGAACTGTTGGGTGAACAGTGAACAGGGCTCACAGCTGGGTGTCCAGACCAGCCTGGGAATCGAACATGCAACCTTCTGATTGCAAGCACAGCTGTTGTTACCGCTGTGCTATCTCTCCGGTTTTTTATATTCTCTGTAACCCGCCCTGAGCCCTAGGGGAAGGACAGCATACAAAACTGAATAAATCAATAAATAAATACCTCAGAGACAGTCAGTGGTAAATCGTGGGACAGCGGGGGAAATTGTGGGACAGCAGAGGAAACTGTCCAGCATTGTCCCCTCCAACTGGGGTCCATGCTCTTTCTCTCACATCATTTCCCCATCTGTTCCCACTTCTGCTTTGCCCCCCTTTTCAATGGGGCTCCCTTCAAACCCTATGATTCTGTACACACAGGCTGAAGCCCTACCTTTGACTGACCAAGAGTTTCTCTAATTTGTCTGGATAAAGTTTCAATTTGTCCAGCATTATCCAGTCCATTACTGCTAATAGGCGCTGGTTTAAAAACAAACCATTTATTTGAATTGAGATGGAAAGGAGAGAAAGAGATGGGTATGATAGTCTAGTGGTGATATCTGATCCCAGAACCCAGGACAACTTCTTCCTCTGGCTTGGGGAACAAAACAGACCCTTGTGAGACCCCACAGGACAATAAGCAAGCATTCAAACCAGCACCACCATTTGTGTTTGCCACTCTAGGAAGGAACTGAGCCAATTTCAGCAAGGCAGCCCAGAAATATAACATGACTGAAGATACTGGAAGCCACTGAAAGATCTTGCAGAATCAGGATCAACCAAAGCTGTCTTCAACCCATAATGAGGCCTGAAATCAGAATGAAATGGATTAATCCAAAAACCTTTAGAGCTGGGAAGCCACCAAACACTCCAGAACCTTGCCTCAAAATGAAATAATAGTTATTGAATAGAATGAGATCCAAGGAGGCTTTTTTAAACCAATGGCTTTTCACTGGGAGCAACCAGACAGCCCCTTTAATGTGGGAGTTCCCACATTTCAAAGGGGACTGTGCAGATGATGTCCCAAAGAAGCACAAATTCATTCACCACAAACCAGGAAAATCCTGGTTTGTGGTGAATGAATTTTGTTCTTTGGGACATCATCTGCACAGTCTCCTTTGAAATGTGGGAACTCCCACATTAAAGGGGCTGTCTGGTTGCTCCCAGTGAAAAGCCATTGGTTTAAAAAAGGAAAATCCTGGTTTGTGGTGAATGAATTTGTGCTTCTTTGGGACATCATCTGCACAGTCCCCTTTGAAATGTGGGAACTCCCACATTAAAGGGGCTGTCTGGTTGCTCCCAGTGAAAAGCCATTGGTTTAAAAAAGGAAAATCCTGGTTTGTTGCAAATTTAATTGTTAGTGGGTTTATACTGTGCTTTTTTGGAAGGTGTGGGGTAAACCCACTACTTCAGCTGTCTGGACTGCTCCCTCAAAATTTCTGGACTTTTGAGAGGGCAATCCAGACAGTAATCCTGCATTTTTCAGGCTGATTCAGTCTGGAAAACTGTGAGGGCACCGACCCCCTCCCGCAAACCCCCCACAAAACCCTAAAAAAAGAGGGAAACTTACCAGGAGCCATTTGGTTTCTCCTCCTTTCTGATGGAACATATCAATGATGGCCAAAATAAAGGGGGGCCCACATTGCTCCTGGCTCCCCCTATGTTTTTGGGTGTCATTGGTATGGTCCCTCAGGTAGAAAAAGAAGCCAAATGGCTCCCGGTGAGTTTATATTTTATTTTTAAGGTTTTGGGGGGATTATTTGGATGGTCACATGTCATTCCGAAAGTATTCAGGATAGCATGTGGACAGCCAAAGGGGAAAGCCTCCTGCCTGTATGGATTTAAACCCCGTTTGGAGCAGATTTCTTAAAGCCCTTTTGGAGCAGATTTCTTAAATCCGTTCCGAAGTGGGTTTAATGTACTGTATATGTGGAACTGCCCACTGTCTCCTTTAGGCTGGTTATGGCCATTCCTTTCTGGAGAGGGGCATTTCACAGTCCCATTATAATAATTAAAATAGAGCAGTCATTAAAATGGTGTAAACATTAGTGGGGAATAATGACAGGACTTTTATGTCCTGGGATCCTCCAGAGGCCACGTGGATGACTGGGGTGGGGAAGACCCAAACTCAGAGTGACACACATTTTATTTCCAATTGGTTTTTGGGGGTTTTTTTTGTTTTTCTATAGTACAGGGAGGCCTAACAACTTATTTAAAAAGTGAATTGTTGCCCTTGGAAGTTTCTAGGAACAATAATTCTCTGTTTTGATGTGAAAAAGGTTGGTCTTGGGATTATAGAGGTGTCAAAACATCCTTGACAGGCAGTCTGTATTCTCAGGTCCACACGTTTCCTGCCTCTTTACACTTTGCTTGTGCAGTTTATATTTTATCTGTACAGTGAAACACATCAGATGCTTCCTGCACAAGGATAGAAACACAAGAGACTATGAAATGAAGTCTGTTTTAAGTAATATTATGCAGTGGCAGGAATTTGTGATAGGAACAAGTAGGAAGCAAACAGCGTAACAAGCTCACAACTCATTTTAATGAAGCACTGAGCAGCCACCTGGTAATTTTTTTGAGAATGCCTTATGTTACTCTACAGTCCTTTAATGAAATGCAACAATAAACTGAGAATGTCCAAGGAAAAGTTGCACAGTTGTGTGTGTGTGTGTGTTTTAAAATGCAACATTTCAAGTTTCTTTGAGATGCATTCTAGTTGGTGACACAGAGGTGGAAAACTTAATGTTTTATTACTTCTCCCATGTCATTTGGTCTTTCGGGTTTTGAACCTCTCTGTAGCAATTCCATGGTCTATAGTAGCACACCTATCGGGACAGGTTAATTTACTTTACTTTACTGGATTTGTTACAAAGTAAAAACATTTGAGCTATAAGGTTTCCGAGCTCTTTCCATTGTGATACTTTACCATCTTCCCTCTTTTTTTCTACAGCAAGAATGATAAAATTTAGTGCTGACTAATAAAATCCATGAGGTTCCTTCTCACCTCATTTCATTATGAAGAACTCTCATTGTAACTTATTCATGAATCTACAATTATATAGAGGGGGGAGGGGGGAGCGTACAGATAGAGCATCTCTTATCTGTAATTCCAAAATCTAAAACTGTCCATATGGATGGCTGAGATTGTGATACCTTTGCTTTCTGATAGTTTAGTGCATACAAACTTAGTTTCATGCACAAGATTATTTAAAATATTGTATAAAACTACTTTCAGGCTATAATTTGTTTGTTTATTCATTAATTTATTAATGCCTAGATCATAGGCCATTCACTTCAGGCTCTGTGTCTAAGTTGTACACGAAATATAAACAATTTTTATCTTTAAAAATTCATATATTTCATTATGTACATACAGGCAGTCTCTGAGTTACAAACATTTGACTTACAAATGGCTCACAGTAAGGAATGGGATAATACAATAGGAAGTGAGAGAAATCTACACCGGGGAAGGAAAATTCACTCCTGGAAGAGTTATCATGGGAAAAAGATATTTCAACTGAAGCTTTATCACAAATTGTTGTAACCACAACAAGCCAAAATTTTCAAAATCTAATTATCACAGGGACAGAAAGTGAGGTGAGATCTTCTGAACAGGGGCACAATCAGCAAAACAAACACTACAAGGGTGTTAACCTTTCCCTATGCTATCCAAAGCTTGTGTGTATTGATGTGTGTGTGTGTGTGTGTGTGTGTGTGTGCGCACACACACAATGTGCCTTTCCAGCTGACATAAAAGTCAACTTAAAAATAAACCTACATAACCTATCTTGTTCATAAATTGGAAACTGCCTGTATATGGAAATGAAGATATTCCAAAATCCAAAACAGTTCTGGTCCCAAGCAGTTTGGCTAAGAAATACTCAATGTGTATTTCTTCTCTTGGGGCACTTCCAGAAATAAGTTTAGAGGGGCCCTTAGAAACAACAATGTTTCAAAGAAATAACAATAGAAATGTAATATAAACAACTGATAAAGAATTCAAATAACAGTAGACTCTCATTCTGTTATGGGGGGAAATCTGTTTACTTCAAAAAGAATGACTGTGTTGGATTCAACTTCGTAAGGGTGATTCAATCTATATATTCAGAGCAAACAGCAAGAATAGTAGTAAACCAAGGAAAAACAAAGAAGATAAAAATACAGAAGGGAGTAAGGCAGGGGTGCCCCCTGTCCCCTCTTCTTTTTATTTTCATGCTAGAAATTTTATTGCAGGAAATAAGAAAAGATGAAAAACACAAAGGAACCAAAATAAAAGGAAATATGACAAAAGTACTAGCCTTTGCACATGATCTGGCTTTGGTGGTGAAAGATCCTAATCAAAAGAAAATCAAAAGAGAGCGAAATAGTTGGTCAAAACTAAATTTATCATTTGGGGAAGAGCAGGACAATTAAAATGACAAAGACAAGACCCAAAAATGAATTTTCTGACAGCCACGCTCCCAATAATCAGGAAAAGACAGGCATGTTCTATATTTGGAATAAAGTGCATTTCAAAATTTATCAAGAACAACTATGGAGCAAAATGGGAAAAATCAAAAGAGGCGAAATAGTTGGTCAAAAAAGATCAGGGGGAAGAGTTACCAAATTTGAAATTGTTCTTCCTAAAATGCAAATTGTCTGAATCCCCATAATCAAAAAAGACTCACAGTTCAATACTGGAGAATGATAGAATATTAAATTTAGAAGGCTTCGACCTAAGATTTGGCTTTCATGGCTACTTGCATTACAACAAGACAAAAGTAGACCCAAATTTTTAAAATCATTGTATAAGAAACACTTTAATAAAAACATGGACTAGGTACAAGAAGGACTTTAGTAAAAAAACACCCTTGTGGGTTTCCTCAACAGAAGCTTTCAGAGTTAAACAACTGGACGATAGGAAATGGTTAACATATAAAGATATCTTAATATGGAACGGTATGGAATATGAAATGAAAGAGAGATCTCAGTTAGAAGGAGAGCAGGGTTTCCCTACCTACAAATAAAAGAAAAATTTGGGGAAGACAATAAAAAGGATTTGAAGAAACAAAAAATGAGGCAGAAGAAGTAATCTTTAGCAATAATCAGTAAAAAGGTGGGGAAAATCTACAAAATTTTATTAAAATGGGAAAACGAAGGTAAAAAAAATAGAAATCTATAAGAAACAATGGTCTAGGAACATAGGGTTCAAAATAAAGGAGGAAACCTGGACAGGAATATGGAGAAATAACGTAAATATTTCTTACTGCCACCAATATAGAGAAAACTGGCTTAAGGTAATTTACAGATGGTACCTTACTCCAGACAAGCTGGCAAAAATATATAAGAACATGAAGCCTGAATGCTGGAACTGCAAAAAAACCCCTACGGCACCTTTTTCCACCTATGGTGGTTGTGTCCCAAGGCCAGCAAATGCTGGAGCAAGATACAAAGTGAAATTGAAAAAATGCTGAAAAAAGAAATGGAGGGGAAACCAGTCTTTCCTGCTAGGAATTGTTGATTCTTCCTGGAAGATGGAAGAAAGTTTAAACATGACAGCATCTGCTCCAAATTGGGTGACCTTTGACTGCGTACCCCAGCCACACAGCTGTCTGGATTCCCCCTGGGTTCTGTCTTCAAGTCAGCTGATACCATTAGTTGAAACAAGGGCATTCTCTGCATGAACTTTACAGGCTTCATATTTAATTGTTGTTATATAATATTGATACTGTTATTTATTGGCACTGTTTGGATACTGTTGTGTTCCTTACATACTGCACTTTGCATTACTGTGTTTGACTAGTTGATATACTGTTTAGAATATATTTATATCATAAATAATTGTATATTGTGGTTTTACTCCGCATTTTATTTGTTCACACAAACTGAATGCCCTTTTGTCCCTGCACTGTTGTTTACCACTTGAACTTATGGGACTGTGTGCTTAGGATATAGAGTGTACATTCGTCTTTGTGCAATTATTATACAATACAATTTATAATATTATTCATTGATCATTGCAACTGTTCCCATCTTTTATTCTATCTGTTGCTCTCACATGAACTTGTACTCTCATTGGACCCTGTTGTTGTTCTGACGAAGGCGAAGGGAAGCCAGCCAGCCATACGCTCCAACCTGGGTTAAAAACACCCAGATTGGAGCGTATGGCTAGCTGGATTCCCTTCGCCTTAGACCTGTTCAAATCTGTGGGGAAAGAATGGTCTTCCAAGTGGCAGGGGAAGGCATTGCTTGAAATTGGAAGGCAGAAAGGGTGAAACACCTGGTTTGGAGGTGGCTTTCTTTTCCTCCCAGACGGGAAGGAAAGCATGTCCAAAGCGGGTGAAACTCCCAGTTTGGAGGTGGCTTTCTTTCCCTCCCAGGCAGGAGGAGAAGGGAAGCCGCATCCTTCCAACTAACTTACGAGGAAGGGCGGAAGAGGAAATAGGAAATTCACGTCCGGGTTACTTAAATTTCTTCAAAATCACTTCAAAACTTATTTACATCCAAATTCATTCCAAGTTCTGAGGACATCTGATGAACCTAACCAGGCCATATATATATATATATATATATATATATATATATATATATATATATATAATTTATCAAAAAGGCAGTGGGGATTAAAGGTTGACATCCTCAATGCCATCTTCACTGGCCGTTCTCTCGGTCCTTTTTTTAAAAAAATAATTTTTATTGGTTTTCCCCCCTCTCCCACCCTCTCCATCTTGTACATACAGTTTATACATCAAACTACAGAGGTTACATTTGAAATATCAGTCTCAGTCTTAATTTTTCTATTCCACCTCTTAACACATTTTCTAAATAATTTCTAACTGGTTCCCACATCCTCTTTGTTATTATTACCTTTTCAATTTTATCTATATTATTCCATTTACAATTTGTTATTTCCACATTTAACATATTAATTATATAGTTATACCAGTTAGTCAATGTCCATTTTGTTTTATCCTTCCAACCCCTCACTAAAACTATTTGTGCACACGCTATTAATTTGTCAATCAATTTTTCTTTTTGCATATCCTTTACTCCTATTATCCGTGCATGTAATACATTTCTATTAACTATTACAATATGTAAATCTAACATTCTATTGATTTCTCCTTCAATCATTTTCCAGTATTCTTGCACTTTATCACATTCCCATATCATATGATTGAACACCCCTCTTTGTTTATAACCATGCCAACACCTATCTTTCATCCCTGGTACAAAGTGAGAACGTTGTGCAGGAGTTCTGTACCATTTTTGTAACATTTTTCTTCTGGCTTCCCTTAATGCATTATACTTTTCTTTTGCTATATTACTCATTTCCCTCTGGATGTCTTCCCTCTCAATTTCCATGTCCAATCTCCATGTATGGAGAATTTCCTCTATTATTTCTTCTTTTACTGTTATGATTTGTTCGTACAGATCTCCTGCCACTTTCTTCTCCCCTCTCAAACATTTCCTAATCACCTTCTCGAATGGACTATCCTGTTCTCTTAACTTTTCCCCCTTCATCTAAAAATTTCCTGTCTTATGGCCCAGCTTTGAATCCAATTCCCTGACCCGATCCAGTTCTGAATTTCTTTTTGTTCTACAGGGTTCCCATCCTCTGTGTACAGATCCTCCACTAACCTTTTCCCTCTACTTTCAATTAATCTCAGTGTTCTACCTATACTTTCATCATCATTATAATTCATTTGCCATATAGTTGCCATCTTATTTTCATTGCCTGGGTTTAACTTCTTCTTTCTTTTTCTCCACACTTTTACTGTTCCTTTAAAGGGTTCCTTAAGTTCTGTTTCCTCTCTCCCCTTCCATTCCGTAAATATTATTTCTTTTCCTTTAATATTATTTATTATCTTTTCCATATTTACCCTTTCCCCCCCGTATACTGTATTTACAGCAATCTTTGTATTTGAAATGCATCATGGTAAACTTCTAAACTTGGGATCTCCCAGCCTCCCTCTTCCTCTTTTGCATTTAACCATTTGTACCTTATTCTGGGTCTTTTCCCTCCAACTGCCCTTATTTTTATTCTTCTGTCCCATGTCTTTAATATCTTCCTCTCTACTGCATTTGATAATGTTTGGAATAGATATAATACTTTTGGTATTATGAACATTTTCAATACCCTTATTCTATCCACTCTTGTTGACGTTTTCCCTTCCCACTTCTTAAGTTTGCTGTTCTCTTGGTCCCATCTCCATCTCAAGCGTGGTTGGTGGGAACAAGAGAGTGGGCTTTCCTGCTTGGTGGATGCCCTTCAACTCTGGAACTCCCTGCCCCTCCTTGTTGTCCTTCCAGTGGCAGGCTAAAACCTTTTTACATCAAGCCGCTTTAAGTCTACTTTGGGGAGATAAAGTGGGGTATGAATAAATATAATAATAAATAAATTTAATAAGGGAGTAAATCCTCCTTTGAAAATGTTATTACCACAGGAATCCTATGATGAGAGAATCCATGGAATCATGAGAGTTGAAGTTTTGCAAGGTACCAACACTATTTGATAGAGAATGCGAAAAGTCCTTGTAAAATGAAAACTTCCAGGATTCCATAGCACTGGGCCATGGCAGTTAAAGTGGTGTCAAACTGCATTAATACTACAGTATACATCTAGACATCAACCAGTGGATTCCGATAGAAAGACCCGAGATTGCATCTAAACATTAGGAAAAACTTTCTGATGTTAAGAGATATTCAACTGTGGAATGGACTACCTTGGCGGGTGGTGAACACCCTTTCATTGGAACTCTTTAAGCAGAGACTGGGAATGCTTTTGTTATTCTTGCATGGCTCTGTGTCTTGACAGGTAGGATGGCTAGCTCTTGTGGTTCCTTCCAACTTAATGAATTTATGATTCTAAGAGTACATTATATATATACCATCTACTTCATATATTCAACTTGTTATTAAAACGATCACATAATATTGCATTCTTTGTTCCGCCATCATTCTAACTTTTCCTCCTAGCATTTTATAACAGCCAATCTTTTGTAATATATTTTTTAAGATTTAACTTATAAAGCAATACTAGAGATTTTCCCTGGCCAGGGAGCAAAATACACAAATATTTGGAAGGAGGGTTTACAGATAATTACTTCATAACAAGAGCCCCTCAGTATATATTAGCCACTCTGTAGAGAATTTAAGAATATTTAGGCTAAATGCAGGGAGGAAGAAGATAAATATAGGTGTGTTTGGGGGGTTGGTATTCTCCCAGTATTTGGAACACAGCAAGCTTTTAGTCAAATTATGCTTTGGTACTTACACAGTGTTCTCTTTGCATGCATCGATCTCATGTAGTGCTTATATTCCAAGCCCGCATTGTGTAATGTGATTCAGTGTGTGTGTGTGTGTGTGTGTTAGCTGCATTCCATGTGCAATAATTAACCTACTCTTTCTTTATGCAAGAGAAGCTTGTCTGGTGCACATTCTTCTACTGGATTAGACATCCAGCTTTAGTGTATTTTTAGATCTAATTGGACCTAACCTGTCACATAGCAAATAGCTCTATCTATTGTGTGATTTGTAACATCTCTCTCTATACAACTGTAAATTATCTCAACAATTCAAATCTTTGAATGTATTTTAAGTGGAAAGGTGTAAACAGCTTGTTTAACTTGACCTTCAAATATCCTTTTTTACTCAATCCCTAGCTGATTTCATTGGTATACAATATGCAGTGTATTTTCAGCCTGTTACTATCGGATGGAGCTGTGAAATGGCATTCCCTTTTCCTGTTTCTGATGCCTGTCATGCTTCGTCAATGCTGACAAGCAATTATTAGCCTTTGTTTCTTTTATACTGTATATTGGCAAAACAATCATTGCAAGGAATAGTAGAGGTAGAAACCATTATCTTTGTACAGTAGTGGTAACATAGCTTTTAGGCTTACTGAAAATATCCATTAGGTTCTGTCCTCTTATCTCAAAAAAGCTTTTCTGCTCTGCTTTTGTGTTGCTTCAGGAGTTAAATCACCAACTTCTGCGACACTAAGAAAGGATGGGATAACTTTATTCTCTCCTGAGCCAATTTTTATTTTTGGCTGACCTTTGTGTAGTATTGAATATATTCTTTTTTCAGTCCCACTAATGTTAGATTTCAAGAATGACATTGAAATTTTGCAGTTTTTCTATTTGCAATGAGACATTGTGTTTTCTTTTCTTTTATAATTTGTTTATTTTATTTTTAAAAATCATGCAAATACACCATATAATGCATCCTTAAATTTATGTCTTTTGGAGGATTTTTTTTTAAAAAAAAATCCCCCAGACAATCCTATCTCTTTTTTTGGGTCTCATTGAATATTCTTGGACCAAGTAGCTATTTGTCAAGTGATTTACGAATCAAATCTTCCTAAATAGTCCAGACCCATATAAGTTTGTTTAGAAATAGGTCCCATTGAATTTAGTGGAATGTATTCCCTTTGAAAAATTCCACTGAATTTGATTCACCAGAATCAAGTGGCATCAAAATCCTTCTCTAATATTAAAAAAAGATATATTTCTGTTTCATACCTTTAAAACTATGAAACATAGGGTCCATCTACACAAAAGAGTCTGGATAGGGATGAATAGAGACTGTGGCATTCTCCCCAATACCTGCCAAATGACTCGCCCACACTTTGTGGTGGTGTTAATAGTTGGATTGTTTTCTATTTGGAAGCAGCCATGGATGTTCACACAGCCAACCCACTCTTCCTGGATTTGAGTGGCCTAGAAACAGGGGATATAACTTAACTTCTCTCTTTTTCTCAGCTTAGCAGTGAGTACCTAGTAGTCATTACTCATTACGCCCTTTGATGTTGGCTGGAGCAACAGAGCAATTGGAGAAAGGTGAGAGGAAGGGAGAGAGTGATGCCCCTCCCCTCTCTCATCATTTTGTCATACTGGCCAGTGTCAATGGATGTGAGGAATGATGACCATCCACAGTTTTGTGCCTGATGATAACTGCTGAGCTGAGGATGAAAGGGGGAAACTAAAGGTGGCAGGCTGGTGGCACCAAAATTGGTTCAGCACAGACTCCATTCAGCCATGGGGGCAGCTTGAAGCAATGCGGTGTGGGCACCTGCCAACTTCTGAGCCAGCTCAGTGGCTGATCATGAAGATTTCCGCAGCATTGATCCTGAATATCTCACTCCAGATCAAGATTGATGTATGTGGCCCATGTAGATGGGCACTTAGACACTTGAAGTTTGTGGTGAGGTTTAAGGAGAGATGTCAGGGTGTGCACCACAGCATTGTTTGTTTTAAAACATGGATTAGTTATTTCAGTCCATTAAAATAAGCTTGACACCTGCAGTACTGTCTTCATTCACTAGATGGCATTTTGGGAAAGGGTTCCTATCAAAGTCACATATATTTCAATACGCTACCTGTGTATGGCCTCAATATTCCATGGGTTGTTCAGCATCTACAAAACCCTGCTGGCAAAAGGGTAATTTTCTTAGCAAAATTGATGGATCCTTGATGGATCTTTTAAAAATAACAATGAAACGAATTAACAATACTAGCATAAGCTAGTTTAGGGGTTTCCCTAAAGATCCTTGGGGAATGCAGGGAATGTGAATTCAGCAGATAATGCCCCATCTCAGTACATCGTGTTTAAGGATCTGTCACCAGCGGAAACAGCTCCTGTGAAAGATGTATATTCATGAAGACTTCTGGAATTTTAGTTGGGTTCATCAGGCCAAAATACATCTTTTTGCCAGTGAAAGTTCTTTGCAGTGGATCTGTTCTTTCCCTACCACATCCCCCATCCAGCCAGTGTGGAGGCTAGAATTGTGCCACAACCCCGCAATGCTGAACTCATTCACTGAGGAAAAACATCAGGGAGAGAGAGAGACTTTCATAGAGAGAGAGAGAGAGATCTTGTTCTGAGACAATGTCAGGAAAGAGAGGGCTAGATTGAGACACTGGTATAAAGAAAAATACTTCAGAAAGAACGAAAGAAGAAAAATAATTAAGGAAATGAATACTGGAATGGGGAGTGAGACATTTCTATTGCAGGGCTCTTCCACACTGGCCCAAAACCTGTGATCACTGCTTCAACCTGAACAATGCTTCAGGTTAATCCAGAGTAAACTAGGATTTCACTGTTTGAGGAATGTCAAACTGTTTGAAGAGCTCCTATTTGAGGAATGTCATCTCTAATTTAATTCCCTTGGTCCAATGCTATGCAATGCTGGGATTTGTAGTTTTGTGAGGCATCAGCATTCTTAGGCAGCCCCCATGATTCCAAAATACAGTTCCTATGACCTCATAGCATTGAGCCAGGGCAGTTAAAGTAGATTCATTCTATCTATAGCATAGATGCACCTAAAGGTTTTCTTTTTCATTGATGAAAGTGTTGGTGTTCTGACAGTTTTGTTTTTAAAGAAGGAATTATGCAGCCACTCTAATGTGCACTTTTTTGCCAAATTAGAAAGAGTATATTTTTGCCAAAGTGCATTACATTCACCAGCAATATTTTTTGTTTCAGGGTTTTCAAAACTGAGGTGTGCATTAGATTCAGTGGTACATTAGACTCGAGTAAATGTGGGTATATGAAGTTTCCCTCTGTGCTTATGTTGTTTATATAAAAAACAAATTAACTACCTAAACTGCTATTCTATGTTTCTCCCAATATGGAACCCAAAGCATCTCTTAATGTCGTATATACAGACATGCATAAGTCTAGAAATTGTAGTCAAAATTTTGACTTCAAAAATCTGAGGAATCTGCTCCTGTGGTTGCTATAGAAGAGCCTGGAACATCTCCAGCAAGCTCTCCTGCTCCTGGCTTTGGGGCTCCTTGTGAGTAAGACTACAATCCAAGGCTATTTCCATCTGGGAGTGACTAACCAACTCCAGGAGGGTGCAGCTATAAAAACTGAAGCCACAAGGCCTAGCAGGGCTAGAGGAGTCTGTTGCTGTAGAACAGGGCTGTCCAACTGGCGGCCCCAGGGCCGCATATGGCCCCCCAGCCCCTTCCCCACGGCCCCCTACCCTCCTGCAAGATATCTGCCTTTTAAGATTTCAAAAAAATTTTTTTAAATATTTTTTGGAATATTTTTTTGGAATATTTTTCGGAATATTTTTTTTTTTTTTTCGCGGCGGGGGGGGGGGTGAGGGGCGGGGCAGGGAGGAGGAGCAGGCTCTCTTCCTCCTCCTCCTACTTCCCTCCCTCCCCCCTCTCTCTCCCTCCCTCCTTCTTTCTCTCTTTCCCCCTTTCATTCCTTCCCCCTTCCACCTCCTGAAGGAAAGAGGGAAGGACTGACAGAGTGCACGAGCGAGAGGGGACGTGGCCAGAGCGAAAAAGGGGTGGGGCTGAGTTCGGAGCACGGGGGGCTTCCTCCTCTCCTGAGGCTTCGTGCCAAGTTTGGTCCTGATCCATCATTATTTGAGTCCACAGTGCTCTCTGGATGGAGGAGAACTACAACTCCCAAACTCAAGGTTCAGTACTTTCTGTTGCTCTCATGAGAGTTTAGGTTTGATTCAACATGGCTGAGGAATGCTTTGATTGTGTTTTCCCTTATGGCAGAAGGAGATTGGACTGGATGGCCCTTGGAGGACTCCTATTCTAAAAACCCATTGTAATTATTATTATTATATTATTATTATTATCGTCAGAGGCTGAATGGCCATCTGTGAGGAATGCTTTGATTGTGTTTTCCCCTTATGGCAGAAGGAGATTGGACTGGATGGCCCTTGGAGGTCTCCTATTCTAGGAACCCATTGTAATTATTATTATTATTATTATATTATTATTATTATCATCAGAGGCTGAATGGTCATCTGTGAGGACTGCTTTGATTGTGTTTTCCCCTTATGGCAGAAGGAGATTGGACTGGATGGCCCTGGATGGCCCTTGGAGGTCTCCTACTCCAGGAACCTGTTGTTGTTGTTGTTATTATTATTATTATTATTAGCAGAGGCAGAATGAATATTATGCCTTATCATTCAGGGTTATAGGCCTGTGTGGAAGGGCCCTGGCTTCTTATTTGACTTCCTTTCACACATCTGAATAAAATCCCATGTTATTTGCTTTAAACCAGATTATATGAGTGTGGACTCCGATAATCCAGTTCAAAGCAGGTATTCTGGGTTATATGGCTGTGTGAAGGGCCCTGAATCCACACTGCAATATAATCCAGTTCAAAGCAGGTTTTGTGGGGTTTCCTGCCTGGATATTCTGAGTTATATGGCTGTGTGAAGGGCCCTGAGTCCACACTGCAATATAATCCAGTTCAAAAGCAGGTTTTGTGGGGTTTCCTGCCTGGATATTCTGAGTTATATGGCTGTGTGAAGGGCCCTGAATCCACACTGCAATATAATCCAGTTCAAAGCAGGTTTTGTGGGGTTTCCTGCCTGGATATTCTGCGTTATATGGCTATGTGAAGGGCCCTGAGTCCACACTGCAATATAATCCAGTTCAAAGCAGGTTTTGTGGGGTTTCCTGCCTGAATATTCTGCGTTATATGGCTGTGTGAAGGGCCCTGAATCCACACTGCAATATAATCCAGTTCAAAGCAGGTTTTGTGGGGTTTCCTGCCTGGATATTCTGAGTTATATGGCTGTGTGAAGGGCCCTGAATCCACACTGCAATATAATCCAGTTCAAAGCAGGTTTTGTGGGGTTTCCTGCCTGGATATTCTGAGTTATATGGCTGTGTGAAGGGCCCTGAGTCCACACTGCAATATAATCCAGTTCAAAGCAGGTTTTGTGGGGTTTCCTGCCTGGATATTCTGCGTTATATGGCTGTGTGAAGGGCCCTGAATCCACACTGCAATATAATCCAGTTCAAAGCAGGTTTTGTGGGGTTTCCTGCCTGGATATTCTGAGTTATATGGCTGTGTGAAGGGCCCTGAGTCCACACTGCAATATAATCCAGTTCAAAGCAGGGACTGGGACTTGAGACTGGGATTTTGGTGTTCATCTCTATCTCCAAGTCAAAGCCCCGGTGTCCTCCACAGACACCTCCAAGGCGGGGAGAGGGCGGAGCCGGGGAGAGGGTGGGGCAGGGGTGGAGCCAGGGAGGGGGTGGAGCCTGGGCGGAGCCGGGGAGGGGTGGAGCCGGGGGCGGAGGCAGACCCTTCGGCCCCCCAGGTCATCAGTAACTGGAATTCCGGCCACAGGTCCGGTAGAAGTTGGACAGCCCTGCTGTAGAAGAGTCTGGAACATCTCCAGCAAGGTCTTCTGATTTTTATTCATTGTATCTTTGCTGTTTTGACTCCTAACATTATTTGGTCCCAGTACATTTAAGATCTAAATATTGACACCCCTTCACTCTATGGTTAACTGCTTTAAAACGCTTGGCACTTTGTACTCTTAACCTTATATCCTCGCACAATAGCACTTTATGCTGCCTTACCTTGTGGTAACAACCCATAAAATCATATTCTATCAGGAATTTAGGTTGCGAAAGGGAAGGAGGGGGTTGCTGACTGCTTGCTAGAGAGGGTTAGTGAGGGAGGGCTTTAGCTATTACATCATTGTAACCTAGCAGCCTGAATAACAACTATTGGAAAACTATGAAGTTTGGAAATCATGACTCGGCACTTTGTATGTTTTTAATCTGTATTGCTGTTTTATATGTTTTAACTGTTTTATACTTTGATTTGGTATGTTTATTGTTATGTGCATGATGCAGCATTGAATTCTTGCTGTAGTTTGTAAGCCACTCTGAGTCCCCTTTGAAATGAGAACGGTGGGGTATAAATACAGTAAATAAATAAATAATAACAATCTAAGTGTCAATATAAGTACTATATTTTAACTTATTAGAAAAGGAGTCAACCCCTTCCCTGAGTATAGTGGTGAAAGGGAAGACCTTAGTTTATCCCCCTCTTTTTCTCAGCCATGGTGCCTCTTCTAGCCTGGGCAGGAAAATAGCAGTGACCATAGGGAACTGGACACCTAAAGTGATACTGACACTTTACCCTCTCCACAGAATGATCCCTGACTTATCCTTAAGTCATATCAAAATTAATAATTGTAACCTAATATTTTAGATTCATTGCACACCAACTGAAATATTTCAGGTCTTTTTTTGTTTTAATACTGATGATTTTGGCATTGTAGCAACCCAGTTCTCTTTCGTGCCTGGGGGGCAAGGGGCAGCACCGGGGGTCCCACTTGCATTAGAGCCAGCCGAAGCTGAGGTGGATTCTGAGGAAGATTTGGAGGGCTTGGAAGAAGGGGATTTTGAGTTAGCTGGGCCTTCTTCTCCCACAGAGAGCCTGGCCTGGGATGACGGCTGGCCTGATCCTTACGAGAATCTGGAAGGCCAGGTGGATTCCGAAAGCAGTGATAGCTAAGATTATGAAAGGCCGGGGGGCGAGGATCACAGGAAAGAATGTGGGAAACTACGGAGGAGGAGGCCCGGGAAGCAGATAGGGAGTCCAGCTCTCACGGAGATAGGGAACCAGGTGCTGGGAGGCAAGGACGAACCTTTGATAGGAGACGGAGCATTGAGGCGAGCAGGAGGGGCTGGTTCCACAGCCTAGACAGGCCGAGGTCCCATAGCACAGATTGGAGGAGGAGAAGCCTAGAGCGTCGGGGGCCTCGCCAAGGGGATTAAGTATAGGATCCGTGGGAACGGATCCTCAGTACCTCAGCCACGTCTATCATCTACAGACGTGTAGCGAGCTAAGATCCACGTAGCCAAGTCTGGGCTAGTGGCCTGCCAAGGAGTGCCTTGGACCTTGCAACCCTGCCTTGTTCCCTGATCTGCTTTTGCTAAGCGGAGCCTTGCCAAGTCTTTGGAAACTTTCATGCCAAGATTGCTTTTGGACTATACCATTCACCTTTTACCTTTGGATTACTTTTGCTATTTTTATGGACAATATCTTTTCAACTGTTTCTTATCTTCAATAAAGTAGTTAGCTGATTACCGTCTCTGTGTGTGTGATTAAGGGGTCGGCCGAGTCCCTGCATTGTGACAGGCATACAGCTCCTGAAAACCCAAAAATCCTATCTCAAAAAGTTAGCATATCAGGAAAAGGTCCTCTAAACGAGCTATTAACCTAATCATCTGAATCAACTAATTAACTCTAAACACCTGCAAAAGATTCCTGAGGCTTTTGAAAACTCCCAGCCTGTCGCCCTCTAGGCCCTTGGGACTTGACCTCCCTGGATAAACCACACAGCAGCTGAGGTACAATGGGTTTTATTGAGAATAAAAAGGTATAGGAAAGTGTTTGGAGGCAATTCTATAAAGCCTCCAAATAGCAGCAATTAACAGGAGTCAGCGGTGAGCATATAATCCTGCAGCAACAGGAATCCAAGCGGATGGGATCAGGATACAAGCCGGATGCAAAGGAAAGTCTCTTAAAGGTTCCCAGCCAGTTTAGGATAGCAGGGAAGGCCCTCTTGAAAGCACGGTAGCTGGTTAAGTCTTTTGAAGGAACAACACAGGAACGTGGCAGTGAGCAGGATCAAGGCAGCCCGATGCTGGCTGGCTGGCACAGGCTTCAGGAAGGCCCGGACACGGCCTCTCTCACAGAAGCATCCTTCAAACGCGAAGTTGGTACGAGATACCCCCATTGGGTACCTCTGGGCAGTTATAGTGTTCACTGGCTTTGATCTAAGTGCATAGAGTGTCAAAGTTCCATGATTGATGACTGTCTATATGTTTTGCTACCTCAGTCTCTCTGGAATGCATAGCTCGTTAGCAAATCGCAGCTGGCAAAGGGGAGCCGGACTCGAAGTATCTCCGAGGCACTCCGCTTATCAGGGGAGGCTTGTTTGAATAACCTTGGCCTATCCATGCTATGCATTCAGTACCTGATTCACATGGGAAAGGCAAAGGGGCCCAGGGTAAAGCTCTGGAGTGAAACAAGCTGGCTTAGAAAGTTCCTTGCAGCCGACATGGCTGAAGTCTTGCTCAAGCAAAACTGATGCCTGTGGCCCTTGAGGTGTGACACATCCTGGTTCATTATTCCAAACCGCCATCATGGGTAAGACTGCTAGACCTGACTGCTGTCCAGAAGGCCATCATTGACACCCTCAAGCAAGAGGGTAAGACCCAGAAAGAAATTTCTGAACAAATAGGCTGTTCCCAGAGTGCTGTATCAAGGCACCTCAATGGGAAGTCTGTGGGAAGGGAAAAATGTGGCAGAAAACGCTGCACAACGAGAAGAGGTGACCAGACCCTGAGGAAGATTGTGGAGAAGGATTGATTCCAGACCTTGGGGGACCTGCGGAAGTAGTGGACTGAGTCTGGAGTAGAAACATCAAGAGCCACCGTGCACAGGCGTGTGCAGGAAATGGGCTACAGGTGCCGCATTCCCCAGGTCAAGCCACTTTTAAACCAGAAACAGCGGCACAAGCGCCTGACCTGGGCAACAGAGAAGCAGCACTGGACTGTTGTTAAGTGGGCCCAAGTACTTTTTTTGATGAAAGCAAATTTTGCATGTCATTCAGAAATCAAGGTGCCAGAGTCTGGAGGAAGACTGGGGAGAAGGAAATGCCGACATGCCTGAAGTCCAGTGTCAAGTACCCACAGTCAGTGATGGTGTGGGGTGCCATGTCAGCTGCTGGTGTTGGCCCACTGTGTTTTATCAAGGGCAGGGTCAATGCAGCTAGCTATCAGGAGATTTTGGAGCACTTCATGCTTCCATCGGCTGAAAAGCTTTATGGAGATGAAGATTTCATTTTTCAGCATGACCTGGCACCTGCTCACAGTGCCAAAACCACTGGTAAATGGTTTACTGGCCATGGGATTACTGTGCTCAATTGGCCTGCCAACTCTCCTGACCTGAACCCCATAGAGAATCTGTGGGATATTGTGAAGAGAAAGTTGACAGACGCAAGACCCAACACTCTGGATGAGCTTAAGGCCGCTATCGAAGCATCCTGGGCCTCCATAACACCCCAGCACTGCCACAGGCTGATTGCCTCCATGCCACGCCGCATTGAAGCAGTCATCTCTGCAAAAGGATTCCCAACCAAGTATTGATTGCATAACTGAACATAATTATTTGAAGGTTGAATTTTTTTTGAAAAACACTTTTATTTTATTGGTTGGATGAAATATGCTAATTTTTTGAGATAGGATTTTTGGGTTTTCAGGAGTTGTATGCCAAAATCATCAGTATTAAAACAAAAAAAGACCTGAAATATTTCAGTTGGTGTGCAATGAATCTAAAATATATGAACGTTAAATTTTTATCATTACATTATGGAAAATAATGAACTTTAGCACTATATGTTAATTTTTTGAGAAGGACCTGTATATGTATGTATGTATTAGGGTTGTGCAAAATGTCATCTGTGCCTTGAGATACAAAACACTGACATATTACTATTGGAAGAGTGATGCAAGTCTCGTAAATGGCTCCAGGCAGGGCCGTAGCCATGATTTTGATTTGGGGGCTGAGTTTGGTTCGGGGCTGAGACTGGGTGGAAGAGGGTCTACCCTAGCAAACCTTTTGTATTGTTATCCCAATAACCCCATTAATGTGGGATATAATGAGCATGGTGATCAGATCATGATATGAATAAACATAACCGTTTAAATAATGTACCAGTAAGGCCTTTTCACGGACCACCCTGAGAATTTCGGGGGCTGAAGCCCCTTAGCCCCCGGCTACATGCCTGGCTCCAGGTCTCCATTGCCGGTGCTGCTTTTTCCCCAAAAGGGATGGGTTTCTTTCCTGCAAAGGGCCTCAAGGCTCTTTATCTGAACGGGTCAGCGAGGGCACAGTGGCAGATGGGAGGGAAGGATGCCTGGCTGGATGGCTGGGCAAGGAAGAAACCCCTTCAGTGCATTAATGGTCCACATAGAGACAGCTAATGATGTCCTGGTTACGGTGACTAATTGAAAATAGAAATTCAAGGAGATGGCTCTTGTGGCTTTTAAAAAAAGAATATTGTTCATAAAACATTTTAAAATTACCAAAAATCAGTTCTGAAACTTTATGAGGTAACAGTGGTAAATGTGTTCCACCATTGTAGCAAGTTTCATCCCAATAGCTTTAAAAATTGGGGAGAAAGGAGCCCCAGAAACTCCCCCTTGCACAATTATTTAACAAAAAATTAATGAAAATTCTGTTATATCATTATATTTATGATAATTACCCTTAACAATATTTTAGAAACACTTTAGAAGCTATTCACTACCACCACCCCTAATTTAGTCAGTATTGAAACATTTTTTCAATGATCGCACAGGCCTAGTAAGTTTATACTTTGAAATACATTCAAGCAAAATACAGAAAATTTTAAAAAATGCATCCCAATTATTTTGTTGTAAATTGTCTACTGCATACTTAATGATTTACAAAAAGTAAGAAAAATATTATGACTTCCTTTCTGCAAATTTATTCCATCTTTTCAGGACAGAAGCACCACTGCCTTCAAAATCACTCATTTTTTTCTGCAGGCTTACTTCCCAGTCTCTCAATGTGGAATGAAGGGGAGATAAAAATGGTGGTCTTAATAACATCTATAAATAACACACACACAAACATAAACACAAGAGATCTGCGAGTGTAAAAACAAGCAAACAAACCCCTCTTTAAAAATTGAGTCTCTATTTTCTTCCAGTTTGCAAACCATTGCTTTAAACTAGGCCAATAAATGATTGTTGAAACAGTTTCCCAGCTGTGATTCCTGTGTGCCAAATTCCAGCCTAAAGCCACTTTTACAGCTTAATTGTAGCATGCTTGTAAATAAGGGGCTGTTTTAAGAAAGGTTGACAGACCCATCGGTCTTGTGGAGCTACACAGGTGCTGTTATAATAAATACCTTGAAATCTGTAATAACAGCAGAAGTGGAAGTTTTTAGACTCCCCTTTGAGCTAATAGCAAGAGCCTTTTCCTGCAGTGAAGAGAATGTCCATCCGTTTCATGCTACAAGGCATGTTGTCTGTAATCAACAGGAGTTTATACAACCTTTGCATTCAGCTCAGTTCTTATCATTACAGTCTCACATTGTTTGGGAAGATTGAGACAATGAGTTTCATATTTTTCTCCTTCCTAGCTAAACATCTCAGCCTGAAGCCAGTGTCATTCATTCTTCTTAATGCCAGCTCAAAAAGGATATAAAACATAAGGAATGAAATGAAATGGTGTTCAGTAGAGAAAGAGTGAAATGTGCAGGAATCTTTCTTTTTTTCTCCACAGCAGGGAAAATTTTTGAAATTATCCACCCTCAATTGTGAGAATGAAACTGTCAAATATTAATATTCCTTATAGCTTTATCAATAGGTGGGAAAGATGTGCATATTTTTCCCTGAGGAAAAACAGAGAAAAGAACATCAGATTATCATTTCCAGCTAATGAGACGTTGGGAAGAAAAAATATGTAAATAGTCACCTCATCTCTGATTCAATGGAGGAATATGCGACTAGCTATACATTTCAATGGCTTACTATCCAGTGTGGGACAGCTGACATAAATAGAGCCCAATGGCAATGGGAAATTGATAGTAATAACACTGTAGGAGCTCGAAGAATTGAAATGCTCTCACCCCGGAAACCCATGTGATAGATGCCATATGTTGGGAATGACTTGAAGACATATGACAATAACAACAATGCTGATGTCAGCTTATGACTCCCCAACTGAATTTAATTTTTAATGGTTGCACAATTATACTTAAAGTGCATCTATACAGACAGTCACAAAGTTACAAATATCTGATTAATAAATGATTCACAGTTAAGAACAGGGGTGAGACAGCAGGAAGTGAGAGAAATCTACTCCTTGGAGGGGAAATTCACTCCAGAAGAGTTATCGGGGGGAAAGGTGTCTTCAGTGAAGCTTTATCACCAATCCTTGTTTTCTCAACAAGCAAAAATTTTCAAAATCCAGCGATCAGAGAGACAGAATGTGAGTAAAATCTTCTAAACAGGGACACAGACAGCAAAACAAACACCACAGGGGTGTTAACCCTTCCCTATGCTATCCAACGTTAAAATACATCTATTTTTGGCTGGAGTTAACACTTTAAATTGTACTTGTTTTGACTTACAAACAAATTCAACTTAAGAACAAACCTACAGTAACTTGGGGACTGCCTGTACTGTAGAATTAATACAGACTGACATCACTTTAAGTGGCTCAGTGCTATGGAATCCTGAGTGTCAGGATTGGGGAACCTGAGCTTTGGGGAAGGTCAGGTTCCCAATCTGTCATGAGGCAGCATCGACCTTTGGCCCAGTTCCTGGAGTGACCTTGGCCATGTGTGCATGGGACTGCTGAGTCAGCCTGGGAGTGGAGTAACTTCCAGGTGCCTGGGAGGAAGTGAGGTAACTCCTCCGGGGTTTGGACATTGGACATTTGGACTCATGACGTTGCTCCTGTGACCCCGGGGTCATGCCCCTATGGACTACTGGGATTGCTGATTCATCGGAACATGATGACACATTGCTTGGACATTGCAATGGGTAGGGGAGGGGCACTGGAGTATAAAAGGTGTGTTTGGGTGGCGGGCCGGCGCTTT